>CM045738.1:42462296-42529796 GCA_024760905.1 Plotosus lineatus | reverse complement strand
AAATTTGAATATTGTGGATTGTCGAGCCCAGGCTACTGTATTATGAAATATTTTGAAAGGTCTGTGTGCATACATACCTACAACACCTACATACAAGTACACAGGAATAAGTGATTCTTGGTCATGTTGGGTTTGCCCAGTTCAGTCCTTATGAAGGCTGGCGTGTGTATTAATATTGTGGGGAACGTGTAAGGTGTGTGTAAGGCTGCTCATGAGATTTTTCTGTGGAATCAACTGCTGGTTTAAATATGCTTTGATAAATATACAGTAAATTATAAGGTGTGTGTGTGTGTGTGTGTGTGTGTGTGTGTGTGTGTGTGTGTGTGTGTGTGTGTGTGTGTGTACTTGCTATATACTTGCTTTATAATAATAATTATTATTATGATTATTATTGTTTGGCAGTGGTGGCCTGATGGTAAAGGGCACTGGATCACTGATCCTTGGGTTGGGGGTTTGAGTCCCACTCTCCACAAGGTTGTCACTGCCCCCCCCCCCCCCCCCCCCCCCAGTGCAGCTAACTGGGTTATCAAAGGCCGGCCATGTCTCTCACTGTCTATGGCGTGAGGTTCATATAAAAGAACCACTGCTGACTTTCGTAAAGAGGAGCTGCAAAGCCGTCGGCGTGTTTCTGTCCCTCGCTAAAGGCTTGTGTCAGGAAGGGCATCCGACTTAAAAGCCTATGAACCAAATCAAATGTGCAAATCATTCACTGTGATGACCCCTGAAAAAGGGAAAAGTTAAAAAATAATAATAATAAAATTTACTAAATAAAGTTAAACAAAATAGATTCTTATTAACTGTATATTATTGAAAGTTGCATTCATGGATAAAGTACAGAACTAGGAGCGGTTATTTTCGGTTTAGCCTAGACAAGTAAATTTAGCGTAGCCTAGCGTAGGCTAGCCTAGAGACAAGCTAATTCAATTTAAGTTGTTTTTCTACTTCAGTCGTCTCTCCAGGAACCAATTAACAATATTGGGTGAGGTATACCTGTAATAATAATAATAATAATAATAATAATAATAATAATAATAATAATGAGAATTCTCCTCTGGGAATAATATAGTATCTATCCATCCATCCATCCGTCCATCCGTCCATCCACCTATCGGTCCGTTCATCCGTCCACCCATCTGTCCATCCATCCTCCTATCCATCCATCCATCCGCCAGTCCACCCATCTGTCCACCCGTCCGTCCATCCACCCATCCGTCCGTCCATCCGCCCACCCGTCCGTCCATCCACCCGTCTGTCCGTTCATCCGCCCATCCAACCCGTCTGTCCATCCGTCCATCCATCCATCCACCCATTCATCCATCCATCCGTCCGTCCACCCGTTCGTCCACCCATCCGTCCATCCGTCCACCCGTCCATCCGCCCATCCGTCCGTCCATCCGCCCATCCATCCGTCCACCCGTCCGTCCATCCACCCGTCTGTCCGTTCATCCGCCCATCCAACCCGTCCGTCCATCCGTCCATCCATCCATCCACCCATTCATCCATCCATCCGTCTGTCCATCCATCCGTCCACCCGTTCGTCCACCCATCCGTCCACCCGTCCATCCGCCCATCCGTCCGTCCATCCGCCCATCCATCCGTCCACCCGTTCGTCCACCCATCCGTCCATCCGTCCGTCCACCCATCCGTCCGTCCATCCGCCCATCTGTCCGTCCACCCGTCCGTCTATCCACCCATCCATCCATCCATCCATCCACCCATCCATCCACCCATCCATCCAATTGAGTGTTAAAAGGGACTGAAATGTCCGAAAGTGAATGTTGAAGAATAAAGTGAAGTCCAGTGAGTCCAGGCTCCCAGCCCAAGCCTCTGAGCCGAAGCCCAGTCATGTCTGCGGGGAAACAAAGGCCGATTGTTATGCGCTGAGAGCTGAGAGCGCTTTTGCGCCTGAATGGCAACAATCCGGCGCATGTTTACACTCGGACCCGACACAATGCAGCGCGCGCTCCACGTGCATTCAGATGTTAAACGGCTCTGATGCTGACCCGTCAGCAGCTTTCACAGTACAGATGAATGGAACTCCTCAGGACTCCCCCGATCCGTGTTCAATTCGCCCTTAACTTGACCCCGCGGTGTGATCGCTTCCCACTGAGCCGCTAACGTGGCCGCGCGCTTCACTCCGAACCGAAAGCTTTGATTGGCTTTTATCATACGAACGAGTTGATTTGTTAGTCAAATACGTGAAGAGAAATCCCCTGCACGTGGGTCTACATTTATAAGAAGTGATCATCATGCAAAACAGCAGCGGCAGCTTAACGCAGCCAGGCTTCCACCAGAGACTCCCTGTTCGACCAGGTCACCTGGAGGACAGTCCTGAACACGTGACGCTTTTAGGGCTCAAGACAGTTTTCAACTTGTAGTGTGTACGAAATCATACAGCACATGTTTTCATCAAGAACCTTTAATTTCACAAGAAATTCCACTGGACCCCCCACACACACACTTCCTGTTCCATGAACCTCATCCAATTCCAACACGATTATTTCAGTATTACTTATTTCATAGAACTGTGTGAGCTTTCAACAGAACTTTCAGCAGACATGATTTATATTAGCTTAATTATTTTTGAATTACTTTACTTTAAATTAAAATGAACACACACACACACACACACACACACACATATATATATATATATATATATATATATATATATATATATATATATATATATATATATATATATATATATATATATGTGTGTATGTGTGTGTGTGTGTGTGTGTGTGTGTGTGTGAGATGATGGCTGTGTTCGTCGACTTTGAAGATAGTGAAGAGTTATTTCTCCTCGTCTGCGCTGAGTATTTTTGTATAGCGAGAGACAGTTCGCGCTGGCTGATCCCCGCTCTCTAGGCCTAGGTCCTTTCCGCGGTGGCTCAGCTGGCTGAGACGGCTGTGGTGGTTCCTAGACTGACAGAAACACGCTGACGGCTTTGCAGCCTACGCTTTACAAAAGTCAGCAATGGTTCTTTTACATGAACCTCACACCACAGAGACATGGCCCGCCTTTCATAACCCAGATCGCTGCACTGGGGGAACAGTGACAACCTTGTGGGGACTCGAACCCCCAACCTTAGGATCCTAACCACTAGACCACCACTGCCCATATATATATATATATATAGTGTGTGTGTTCATTTGAATGTTAATTAAATTTTAATTGATTAATTTAATGAAATTTAATTAAAACACACAAAAAACCTGTGTGTGTGTGTGTGTGTATGTGTGTATTCATTTTAATCTCTCTGTCACACACACACACACACACACACACACACACACACACAGACACACACACTAACAAAACATATACAGTATATGTATATATATATATATATATATATATATATATATATATATATATATATATATATATATATATAGATAGATAGATAGATAGATAGATAAAACAGTCAGTGGTGGTCTAGTGGTATAGGATCACTGATCCAAAGGTTGGGTGTTCGAGTCCCACTCTTCACAAGGTTGTCTCTGTACCCCCACACACACACACACACACACACACACACACACACACACACCCCCGTTGCAGCTAACTGGGTTATCAAAGACCGGCCATGTCTCTCACTGTTGTGAGGTTCATGTAAAAGAACCATTGCTGACTTTTGACACGAGTAGGCTGCAAAGCCATCAGTGTTCAGCACCGCCTCGCGATGGCCTGGCGAGATATCCAGGGTGCACTCTGTCCTCGGTCGGAGTTGCCTGGGATGGGCACCAGCCTCCCCGTGACTAATTAGGATTAAGTGCTTACAGAAAATGATGATGAATATATATATATATATTGGTCATCGTTTTTGCTGCAGCTGATCCAACATGACTACCCAGAACAATCAGAAATATTATTATTATTATATTAATATTACAGAAAGTCTTTCCATCATTTCAGTGCATAACCTCATAGATGTTGTAGATTTGTTCATAAGTGCTGCTGCTGCTGCTGCTTTAATCATAAAGACTGTTCAGCGCTCACGACTCGCACACACGTACACAACCTTCTCATCCTGAACTTCCTTTCATTCAGCATTTGGCAGACCCAGTAACTCAAAGCACTTTACGTTTTTATTAACTGCATATGTACACCTGAGCAGATGAGTGTTAAGGGGTTGAGTCAAGGGCCCATCTTGGTGGCTCTGGGGCCTGAAACCCCAATCATTTCATCAGGAACGCAGAGCTTTAAGCAGTGATCTGCTTCAGTTTTAGCTTCATGGTACACGGTTCAAGAAGAGTTTTAATAGTATCTGGCATCATTGGCAGGTGTTTTCCATCAGCTCTGATGTTGTATTATGGATCTAAATCTGGGTTTAGATTTCTGTTAAGCTGCTTTCTGACCATGATGCTGTTAAATATAGTTTGAATTTGATTTGATTTTTATTCCCATTTTATTCAAAAAGCTTGAACAGATGGTCAAAGGGAGGCTGGGGGGCAAGTTGGTATTTGATAATGTAACAATCACTAGAGTGGTGATGGCCTACACACACACACACACACACACACACACACACACACACACACACACACACACACACACACACACACACACACACACACACCCCTCCCTGGGGTTTCCCTTCTATTCAGTCTTGAAGAGACCCCTGGCGGGAGGATCTTCTCCATAAAGAGAAGATGCGCAAGGATGACTCACCATAGGCTTTGGTTCTGACTTCAAAAGGTGTTTGATGCGATGTGAAGGAAGACCAAAGCTCACAAAGTCCGTCAGCTTCAGGAGCTCATAGAGCGCGGATGCTGGACGAGTCGTCGACGGGTCGAGGACTTTGAGGATTTACCGTTTGGGGGTGTTCACCTTGATTTCAGTGGGGTTTTTTTACAGACGGATGATCGACTGAACTGTCTCCGCTCTCGCTCTGTGCATCTACAGTCCCGGTGTTCTCAAATCACGCGCTTTCTATTCGCACATCGCTCGGTTTCGCGCTGATTCGCAGGTGCGGAATCTCCTGACAGTGGAAGCACATGGCTGCTCTGGCGCTCTCCAGAACCGACAATTTACTCCATAACTTCTTCCAGGTATGATCTGTTTCATACTTAATTTAGAAAACATTTTATTTTTTACAATTCAACATATTTTTAGAAACGGTGTGGAAAAACCCAATACATTGTTAATAATAAAAAAATGTAAAAATTAAATAATAATAATAATAATAATAATAATAATAATAATAATAATAATAATCCATATCAAGCTCGAATAAGAGCAGAAAACGTATTTTGATCACATTGTTTATTATAACATTGTTTATAACATTACAACATTGTTTATTATAGTTCACATTTAAATACTGTAAATCAGAGCTTCTCAAAAAAACTGCTTGCATCCAGGAACCTCAAGCAGAATAAAAGTATTACGCAGATTTTTTTTTTTTTTTTTCAGAATATTCATGTCGGCAAACTTTTCTCAGTTCAACCCACTCAAGCTTTTTATTCCTGAACTTTCCACAGATTTCAAACTGCGTTTACCGTGTTTACTACGCTTCATTGTTTTATTAAAAATGTAGTGTTAGTTAAGAGACGAGTCTATTAAGTGTAAACCTGTTATAATTAAATAAAAATAAACAAACAAACATGATCAAAATACTTTTTCATGATCAATCACCACCACTGTCAAATAAATAGAACAGCAAACACATCCGCTAGTTTTTTTTTTTTGTTTTTTTTTTTTTTTCTGGGGGGTTTGAATTTTCGACTAAATTCATTGCTAACTGTATTCCTAAAACATTATCACATATAATATTACCGGCCAACAGTTCCAACTTTTTAAACGGCATTTTTAAAATGATATTTAACAATAATTACTTATAATGACAATTAAAATTCAATGTTTGCTTTGACTATTTGCAATAACTTATATTATGGTTAATGCAGTTTTTTCGACACATGTCCTTATTCCCTTTAGGATCGCACCCCGAGCTCCTCTCCAGATAGTTGCCCCAACCCACTGTCCTTCCTGGCCACCACGTGCAGCCAAGCTTGGCAGGTGAGTGGCACCGTGGGCACTGAGGGGTCCCAGTTCCCCTATGAGGGCACAGTAGGGACCACGTCCAGCATGTTTCAGCTTTGGAGCAATGATGTGGCCCCGAACTCCAGCCTGAGTGCCCATCATATGGCCTTCACCGTGCCCAAGATGCAGTTTCCCGGCCATGTCCAGAGCGGCCTGGGCTCACACGCGCACCATCACCATCATCATCACCACCACCACCATCACCACGAGCTGCCGCTTACGCCTCCAGCCGAACCACCTTCGTCATACTCATTTGAGGTCTCGCCAGTCAAAATGCTGTCAACACAGGCGCAAGGAAACGCTCAGTACTATGCACAGCATAATGGTGTCGGCCAGAACTTTCCAAGCTTCCTGCAGAACAATTCAGCCAGACCACATCTGCCAGGAGGGCACATCGAAGAAAGTCAGCAGTGGTGGAGTCTCCCCCAGAGCAACACTGGCACCTCCAGTCATCCATTCTCCCTCGGCAGACAATTGGTTTTAGGCCACCAGCCTCAAATTGCTGCTCTGCTCCAAGGCAACCCCAAGAGCCTGCTGAGCTCCACTCGCCGATGCCGCCGCTGTAAGTGCCCGAACTGCCAATCCACAGGGAACACCGTCGGCAGCCTGGAATTTGGCAAAAAAAGACTGCACATCTGCCACATTCCAGAGTGTGGCAAGGTGTACAAGAAAACATCCCACCTCAAGGCACACTTGCGCTGGCATGCAGGTGAGAGACCTTTCATCTGCAACTGGCTCTTCTGTGGAAAGAGCTTCACACGCTCAGATGAGCTGCAGAGGCACCTACGCACACACACCGGCGAGAAGCGCTTCGGCTGCACGCAGTGCGGCAAGAGGTTCATGCGTAGTGATCATCTCTCCAAGCATGTCAAGACTCACCAGAGCAGGAAGGGCCGATCCAACCAACCATCTCACGCTGACCCACAGCTGAGCAACATTAAGAGGGAGTGAGAGAAGCCCGGGGCTGGAGATGTTCCCATGATTCTCAGCGAGATGAAAAACAACATCACACGAAGAATCTTCACAAGAGTCAAAGCCATATTTAAAAGTTCTCTGATTTCCTGAATATAGTGCAGAGCTACCGAGAGACATGAAGGTCTATAATGAAGGCCATGCTGCTAGTCGAGACGTGATGGACAAACAATCCAAACAGGAAGTGCGACATTTTATAATTATAATTTTTTTTTTTTTTAAATATAGTTCCAGGCATGCTATACATCTTGCTAATGCTGTTTCGTTTTTGCACAAATTTAATCCGTCAATCTCATAATTCGCTATTAATAAACTGTTCGAGCACAATATAAAATATTTATTTAATTAATTTGGTCCTTTATTTTTACAGAAATGATAATTGCCTTAACACTTTTATCACCTTTTATTTTTGTGTAAAATGAATTAAGATGATTATTTTAATTTATCTGATTTTCTGGTGGTGGTGGTGGTGGTGGTGGTGGGGGATGGGCGGGGTTAGTAGTTGGTCCCACACACACAGCAAGAAGGTCCTGGGTTTCAGCTCCGTGCTTGGTAATGGTGTTTCTGTGCGAAGTTTGCACGTTCTCTCACGTCTGCATAGGTTTCCTCCAGTGTTGGGTTCCTGAATCGGCCTTCTCAAAGATTGATTGGTCTGTGCTACCCAGAGCGCTCTGGTGCGAGTTGTGGGAAAAAAAAGACAGCAGTCCATGTAAAAACAACAGACAACAGTCTTTATTCATGAGCCACCAACACACAATGGTGGAATACACATATATACAGCTCTAAGTTGGTCCCCTCCCCCAAAGGCATAGGTGAGGAACCGGTTGAAGCTGGTTAGTCTAAGGTAGGGTGGGGGTGGGGTGGGGTGGGCTGGTGGTGGTCATGAGTATGTTTCCACAAGAAAAACAAGTCTACAGTATCTAGGAGCAGCTGGACTATATCAAAAACGAGATAAAAAGTTTCACAGAGCAAGGCCAGACAAGACACTGGCGTCTCAGAATAGAGAAGCAACATTCACAGTAGACATTGCACGTCAGGCTAATTGGCTGTTCCAGATTGCCCCTAGGTGTGAGTGTGAATGCTTGTGTGTGTGTGTGTGTGTGTGTGTGTGTGTGTGTGTGTGTTGGCCTTTTGATGTACTGATGAGCTGTTCCGGGTATACAGTACTTCCTTCACCAAAAGTCGGTTAAGATAGGCTCCCACTTCATTACAACCCCAGAAGGATTATGCTGTGTTCTCTGTACTGACTCACTGTCGTTCCAATAAGATTATAAAGCAGCAATTTGCACTCAGAACATTTCTTTTTACTTTAAATGTAAATTTCCCAGATGTTTGCATCAATCCTGCTGTAATTTTGGCCTCACAAAGTCTTGTAATGTATACAGTGTGTACAGTCTTGTAATGTATACATGGCATACACTCCTATAAAGAAAAAGCATGTGGAAAAAAAATAAAAATAAATAAAAATAAATAAATAAATAAATAAATAATGCCTTTATATCTCTCATGATCTTATTCATTCCTCAGCACATGGTCCGTCTCTTATTTAATGCATAAATATAAGCAAATGGCTGGCCAATATAAAATGATGTCACGTGAGCGCTAGGCCGCAGCGAATACACTGATTCAGATGTTAATTCGCTCTTTTATTCCCGGGGTGGTAAAGAAACACTTTAAAGGTGTGAAAATGACAGAAAAGCTCTCAGACATTTTACACCACACCATAAATTGTGAAGATCATTGATTGGCCTGCGATGACCTTAACATCTTCAGGTTTACAGTCATGCAGTGTTTTAATGGCTTTTCCTACAAAACGAGTGATGATAGAGTCAACAGTTCATTATGGTGGCGCTCAGCTGGAGCTCCCACTGAATAAGACCCCCCAACTGCAGCCAGTGACGCTGGTTGCTTTGATTTGTATTTTTTTTTTTCTGCAAGTGAATGACTTCATACCTTCTCTGGGCATCATGTATATCACAGACCTGCTCCCACCAGCTTTATACTGCTCTACAGTGCCCAGAATATGACCCCGTGTGAGGACAATTGAAGCAGATGCCTGCATAAATACTTTCCTTCTTGTCACTGGGTGGAGGTTTTCACTCTTGAGAGAAAGGTAAGAGCCGCTGATCCTAAGGTTGGGGGTTCGAGTCCCCACAAGGTTGTCACTGTCCCCCCAGTGCAGCTAACTGGGTTATCAAAGGTCATGTAAAAGAACCATTGCTGACTTTCATAAAAGAGTTGCTGCAAAGCCGTCAGTGTGTTTCTGTCCCTTGCTAAAGGGTTGTTACAGGAAGGGCATCTGACGTGAAAACCCATGCCAAATCAAATGTGCAAATCAGATGATTCGCTGTGGCGACTCTCGAGAACGGGAAAAAGCCGAAAAGAAAGGACAAGTGGTTCTAAAATGGGTAAATAATAACGGTATTACAATATGTCATAGTGTAATGCATTATACTGTTAATAATGTTATTCATTTATTTTCTGAACAGCTTAATCCTAATTAGGGTTGCGGGGAGGCTGGTGCCCATCTCAGCCGACTCTGGGTGAGGGCAGAGTGAACCCTGGACAGCTCACCAGGCCATCGCAGGGCGGAATCAAGCCAACCGCTATGTAGCTTCTCTTTACGAAAGTCAGAAATGGTTCCTTTACATGAACCTCCTACCATAGACAGTGAGAGACATGGCCGTCCTTTGATAACCAAATTAGCTGCACTAGGGGGACAGCAGTGACAATTCAGAGACAGTGGAGCTTGAACCCCCATCTAGGGGTTCGGTAATCCTTAGTACCGGGCCACTGCTGCCATCATGATGTGTATCACGAAAATTATTCAGATCAATAGCACTGTTTGAACACTAGAGGTCCCAGTATGTACACGCAAGGCAGCTCAAATATACACAGCGCAGATGCATTATGGGTTCAGTGGTTAAAGAAATACATTGCGTCCAGTGAATTTGGACGTTTTCTCCTGTTTATAAGGTTATCAGTTTTATTAAATACTGTATAGTGTAAACAGAGCCTTGTCCGCTCCATACTCTTCTTACGTGTAAACAACTCTAACAACCTTGACTTTTCTAATAATACTTTCCACAGGTTTTCCCGAGTGTGTCAGTACGAGTCCTTATCTAGTCAATGAAAAATAAAAACATTCGAGAGGCCAGGTACTGATATTGGACAATGAGGTCTCATTTCTCACTTCTAACCAACAGGGCAATTTGTTTGAAACATCTGAAAGGTCTCCAGTAGGTTTGAGGTCATGGTTCTAGTTCTTCCATACTCAACTCATCAAACCAGGTCTTAATGAAACAGGCGATGACGTTCCAAACATTTGGAAGCTAGCAGCTTCGATTTTCTCCAGAGTTTCAGGAGGATGTATCATCACTATCTACTGAAGCCAAGAGATGTAGCCCAAGCCGTGAAAGGACCATTTTCCCTCATCCACTAACCTTTACTGTTTGCACTATGCATTTCAGATGGTAGAGCGCTACTGCGTCCTCCATATCCAGGTCAATCCACTGACATCTAAGTGATCAGAAGCAGCTGTATGGCCGATCACGGCGAGTCTTGGGCAGTAGGAGTATCAGAATAAAGTTGACGGCTGGCAACATTTGGTAAAGAGATATCCCACAATTTACATTTAGGGTAATTTGACAAATAAGATTTATTCTGTTTGACTTACAGTTTCTTTATCTTATTCATAGCTGAGCAGTTAAGGGCCTTGTTCAAGGGTCCAAAAGCAGTAGTTTTGTGGCACTGGAGCTTGACCAGAAACCTCCTGATTAATAAGCCAAAGCTTTAACCACTGACTCACTATTGCCTGGTTAAATAACTCTCACAAATTCTGGAAAACAAAACTTCATACAGTCGAAATTAGTAAACAGGTTTAATTGTAGTGGGAAGCACAGTGGCGTAGTGGCGTGGCGTAGCGTAGCATGGCTGCCTCACAGCAAAACCATTCTGGGTTCAAATCCCGGGCTCAGCAAAGAAGTTTCTGTGGAGAT
Source organism: Plotosus lineatus (assembly GCA_024760905.1). NCBI lineage: Eukaryota > Metazoa > Chordata > Actinopteri > Siluriformes > Plotosidae > Plotosus > Plotosus lineatus. The sequence continues at coordinate 42,518,777 of CM045738.1, read as the reverse complement.
TATATGTTCTCCCTGTGCTTGTGTGAGTCTGCTCTGGGTACTCTGGTATCGTCCTAGAGTCCAAAGGCATGAACATTAGGTGAACTGTTCAGGGTGAACCCTGCTTTTGCCTAGTGATGGCTGAGATAGACTCCTGCCTCCCTACATCCCTAGTAGGATTAAGCGTTTTAGCAAATGAGTGAGTACAACTGTATTCACAGAAGTGTGTGTGTGTGTGTGTGTGTGTGTGTGTCATGTTGCCGACCTCCACACGGTGACCCCGGGAACACAGTTCTGACACTGTGGTGACAGCCCATAGCTGTTGGCTTGAATGTGTGGAGTAGTCCAATTAAGCACACAGCCCTCCTTTGCCCTAAACTTGCAACTTGTGATCAAATTTACAATTTACAAAGACTGGTCAGAGGCCAGAGTGTCTCTGGTGTCTACATGTATGGAGCACACATGTGTATGCTCTTGCAGATGCGCCATCTGATCACAGTAGACAAAGGTGCTTCTGCAATGGAACACAGGAACAAGCACAGAACATTCCCTTCACCACCGATTATTCTTGATGGACAGCGCTGTCCAGGAAGCCTACAAGTGTCGATGTGGGAGAGCCGTGGAGAATTCATAATGCATTCCTGTCTCCATAGGCCAGAACTTCTGAATTATTTCCTGTGGCGCCCCCTCTAGAAAGAAAAATATATATATTTCACGCCCCCTCACCGCCCCGCAAGTGACTCTAAATAGTATTATTTGTCTATAAAATTGTTATTCGTACACCTCTGCATAACAGTGTATCTTTATTAAGATTATAAACAAAAAAGAAAGAAACAGAGTTCAACGTACAATAAAGAAAAACTTCATTAACATTATTTTTTAATCTGTAACAGAAAAGATTTAAAGTTCACCAATGTGCCTGAAATGAAAAAAATACATCCTTATTTAAACTCATTCAACTTATTTATGTCTTAATATCTCCGTCTCTCTCCACCTTTCTCTTCGTTCCTGTTAGAAAATTTTCTGTGTTGTTTCTTGAGAGGTTGTTTACTGCACTTCATATAATTTGCTTGTGCGAAAAACTGCTACACCATAGCGTGACAATGAGAACATCACTGCCAACTAGTGCAATTACACTTAATTCTCAAACACAATTCCAGAAAAGCATGTTCCCCAGGGTCATACGCACTCCATCTGGCATCATACCGCACCCCCCTCTGACCACTTATCCATGAGGCAGATGGGCAGCTAAAAGTGTGTGTGTGTGTCTACATGGTGGTACCCGATGTTACAAGCTTAGGTTTATCAATATATCTGAGATTTTGTGTTATGGCCTGTACTGGCTGGCGGAATTAATTCTTTCCTTAGTCATTGCAGGTGCTGTTGCCGGTAGGCGAGTTCCAGAAGAGCGCACCTGGTCCCACTCTGCAATCAGAAAGCAGCCAGTTTTAAATGGGAGCGGCGCGCTTCCCTCCGATGTCAGAAGATTGTTTTCCCCGTGATTCCGTTCCTCAGCTTTCTCTTTGACCCCTGGTATCTTGCTTCGTGCTCGACCAGTTCCATTGACTTAGTATTCCTGTGATTTACAGTTCCTAGTGTTTAATAAATAAATCGTTGAACCTTCTTATGGCCTCCTGCATCTCTGGGTCCAACGCATACACTCCAGGCTTAACATTTTGTCTCATTCCTCTTCTTCCTTTTTTTACTGTCTTCTTTTCCTTTCAGCTGTTCTCTTTTTTCCTCAGGGGTCACCACAGCGAATCATTCCACATTTGATTTGACATGGGTTTTTACGTCGGATGCCTTCCTGAAACACGCTGACGGCTATGCAGCTACTCTTGACAAAAGTCAGCAATGGTTTTTTACATGAACCTCTCACCATAGACAGTGAGAGACATGGCCTGCCTTTGATAACCCAGTTAGCTGCACTGAGGGGACAGTGACAACTTTGTGGAGAGTGGGACTCAAACCCCCAACCTTAGGATCAGTGATCTAGCACCTTTTATCACATAGCCACCACTTTCCCAACACATTTTTGAGGACTATGGAGATGAAAATGCTCCCAAAGTTTTTTTTTTAAGATTTCGGTCAAACACTTTTTTTCCCATCCCAGTGCTGCTGGCAGTTGACTGAGCCATGTTTTCTAATTACAGTGTAATACCCCTGACACATGGCAGAGGGCGCTTGTAAGTTCATACAGTCTGTCTGTCTTCCTTTCGGCTTTTTCCCCTTTTTACTCGGGAGTCGCCACAACGAATCATCTGATTCGCACGTTTGATTTGGCAGAGGTTTTTTTTTACGTCGGATGCCCTTCCTGTCACAACCCTTTTTAGTAAGGGATAGAAACACGCTGATGACTTTGCAGCCTACTCTTTACGAAAGTCAGCAATGGTTCTTTTACATGCCTCTCACCATAGACAGTGAGAGACATGGCCCGCCTTTGATAACCAAAATTTCCTTTACAACGCGCCTTATCAAAATGGAAGATTACTGGTTACTAGTGTGTTGACATGCTTCTGACATCACTGGCTCTTGCATGTATCCGCTTTGTAACAGCACAAAATTATCAAAACATTACAATTCATGTATCGCCAAAAAAAGTTTATTTTCTATAATACAACAACAAGATCTGTCACATAGACATTCAGTCGATCTAGTGTTTCTTTCCTGTTTTCTCTTACCAAATCATCTGCAGCAAGGCATGCAAAAGTTTAGTTTTGTGCAAAGGCAACAGAGGAGAGACCATTCTCAGAATAGCGCCATGGTTACCCAGACGAGACACAAGAGTTGAGACATTGTGGAATCATCGTGGAACATTCGCTTGTTACAGTGCTTTGGGATTAACGTTTCTGTGGAGCCGGAAATAAAATATCTGGTATTTGGTGCAACATTTCACTATGGCCAAGACTTCCAAAAGCATTCGTATTCTAAAGATGAGAAATTAATTTGTGTAATTTTTTTGGTGACACGAAGTAAGAAAATGGAACAAATCTTTTCACAAGGATCAACTTTCAAACCATTTTTATACCATTTTCATGAGTAATCTGTAAAATGCAGCCAGTCTCAGGCAGTGTTATTTATTGAGCATGGCTTATTAAAAATATCATTAAGATTTGATTATTCAACAAAGAAGTGGACCGTCTTTCTCTGTGAATGAATATGTACTCGTTAAAAATAAGGTTTTCAGTCGACACTCTTTTCTTGATGTCTTTCTGAATAAAAAGGGGTGGGGTTTAGAAAACCAAAAAGGTGCACCATTCCCTTCCGTGCTGCGGGTGGGTTGAAAACGGCATTGTTAATGTGTTCAAATGTTCAGGGGGTGATCACACTAGAGGTGCAATAGAAAAGCAACTGGCGTGAACTGATTTTTTTCCAAATTTTGAAATTCACTTCAAGATGGTTTGTAAATCCACACGCAACTGAATATTTTTCAGTTTAAATGCGTATACAGTGATCCCTCGCTACTTCGTGCTTCAGTTTCTGCAGCTTCAGTGCATCACAGGTTTTCAAAAATATTGATCGAAAAAAAAAAAAAGAAAATTAAGGAAAATGCCGCAAAACAAAGCCAATTATACAAAACAAAAAAAACCCAAACAAACAAAAACAAAAAAACAACCCAAAACCCCCCAACAAAACTACTTACATTTTGATGTGAGGTACGCATCTGTGTGTTTGTGTATTTATATTTTATTTACATCTGTTGCATTATTTTTGAATGTTTAATTGTTACTATAAGCATTTATAGTGTTGAATATGTATTAATTGATATTATATACACATATACATGTACGTATACGTCAGTCAGGGGGGGGCCGATCCTACTTCGTGGAAATCGGCGGTTGCGGGGGGGGGCTCTTGCTCCCCATTAACCGTGGAGTGAACCGAACGTGAGGGATCCCTGTATAGCTCAAAATTCACAAAATGGTCACAGAACAATTCAATGGCTCATTTGTGTGCGTTTGGTGAAAAAGTGAATCTCCTGTAAATCAGTTGTATTTTATTTGCAAACAATGCACTTTTTATTCTATTTATTATTTGCATCAGCAAAATATGAATAAAGTATGAATGATGAGAAAAATACAGGTACACCTCACCCAATTTCGTTAATTGGTTCCAGGAGAGACGACAAGTCGAAAAATGATTTAAATCAAATTAACTTGTCTCTAGATGAGTGGTCCCCAACCACCGGGCCCTGGACCGGTACCAGTCCGTCAATCATTTTGTACTGGGCCACAAAGAATGAATAATTGTGATTTTATATATATATATATATATAAATGTATATATTTTATATATATATATATATATATATATATATATATATATATATATATATATATATATATATATATATATATATATACACACACACACACATACATATATATATGGTTTTGCTTCCGGGTGTCTTATTTTAAAAGAGACCCACTTCCGCCCTCCTCTAACTTCCGCGCGTGACTCTTTGGCACATATTTATCCTGCATCAGCAATGCAAACTAGCCCTCACAAAATGTACCAGAAATAGAGTTCACTGGAGAGTTTTTGGAAAAGGGTAAACGAGACAATGATGGGACAGCAGGAAGGTCCCAGACTGCCTGAAAAAAGAAAGCTGCATTTAAAAGAAAATACCAAGATTCCTACCTGAGTTACAGGTTCATCGCAACAGGTGATTCGCAAGCCCCACACCCACTCTGTGTAATACGCGGTGACAGACTTGCTAATGAAGTCATGAAACCATCAAAACTGCGCCACATAAAGTTGCATGCGAGCACACAGTGCATTCATGTTTATTATTATATTTACAAAATAAACAATCGATCCCCAGGTCCGCAGAAAAATTGTCAAGCACTGACCGGTCCGCGGTGATAGAAAGGTTGGGGACCACTGCTCTAGACTAGCATAGGCTCGGCTATGCTAAATTTAATTGTCTAGGCTAAACCAAAAATAACCATTCCTAGTTCTGTACTTTATTCATGAATGCAATTTTCAATCATATGTGGTTAATAGGAATCTATTTTGTTAAACTTTATTTAGTAAACTTTATTTAAAAAAAATTTCCGTATATTTTTTTGAAAACCGACATATAATCGAGAACAACTTATCTCGAAACGACTTAAGCCTCGGTATACCTGTACATGAAATACGGTGAACGCCTCAGTCTTTCCACATGGTTGTCCCCAACTTGTCACGTCTCCCTATAAACAAATAACTAATAGCAAGCAAAACGACAACTCGGCAAACTTCTCACGACATGCAGAAATTTTTGCGATGAATTCACGAACCACATGACTAAATTTAATGCCAAGAATGTTGCACAACAAAGCTGCAACATTATGAGATTGAAAAGTGACAGCTACAAAATCTACCACACCTCTAGACTGAGCATTCCTTTACTGGCGGCCTCTATTGGGTAAGATGTGTGCTTGCGGGATGCAAATGAAAAAAAAAAAAAATTGTACTTAGTGCACTACAGAAGACGTATTGAAATAATAAAAAAAAATCTGAATATAAATTCCCTTATCTTGTATTTGATTCAAACTTTTCTCGAGAATTTTTTATTATTATTATTTTAGTTCTGCCAAAGAAATTATTTTTAAGGGCCAAAATATTTAATACTGAAACTATTTTAATGATGTCATAAAATTTTTAAATAATTTTAAATATTCTAATAAAGGGAAATAAGATCAGTTCAATTACAGTGAATAAGCTTTTTGCTTGTAGATATTTTGGCAGTGTGAGCATATTTATTAATATCGTTATATTTTATAACATGTAAATAAATGCACTTTTTTACAGGTATAAAGGATTATTTCCTTTAAAAGTAGGCGGACATTTTCACGGATTCGTTTGGAGCGCTTTGGTAACTAGTTGTGGCACTTACTTTTCTTTTTACTTTTCTTTACTTTTCTTTAAAGCATCTGATTCTCACCACATTTCTGACTCACTGTCATTGGCTGTCTCATTTATTTAGAGCAGGGATCACCAACATGGGGCCCGTGGGCACCAGGTAGCCCGCAAGGACAATACGAGTTGCCCGCGGACCCGTTCACTGCCATTTTTAGGACAAGCCCACGGCTCCATAGCGCCACTCTCCATTGAGCTGCATCTAATTTTTTCAAATATATTTTTAAATCAAATCAATATTTTCACATAGATGAATATTAATTATTAATAATAACATAATTACAGGTAAATTGAGCAAATTTGTAATTTCAGAGGTGTGTATTGTCCTGGTATCCCTTCGCATTAATTGGTACCCAAGAAGTAGCTCTCAGTTTCAAAAAGGTTGGTGACCCCTGATTTAGAGAGTACGTAGCTCTAGTAGGCTCAGAGACATGCATCATGATGGGAGGGGCTTAAACATGGTTTGGTAATTACATATCAAGATCGTTATACTCTTAGGCTTCTCACTCTGTTGTCCATTGTTATAATAAACAGCATTTTCTTTTCTAAAAAAAAAAAAAAAAAAAAAAAAACCAAAAAATCCCGAGCACACTGAATGAACGCATGCTTCTCTGCTGAGATGTGACAGACACATGCTGGAACAGTTGCATCTTTCTCCAAACGTCCATGGCTTGGTGTGCTGAGCAGTAGCTGCAGCTGCAGGGAGGAGTACATGACCTCTCGGCTTACATCATCACGGCAGCTGTGGGTCTCTAGAGGAAAGCTGTATGTTCTCTCCTTCCACTCGGATCAAACGGCACTGAACGGTCAAACAGAATTCTGAAACACAGCACTGGACACATCCATATATTCAGTGAAGCGGCACTAAAGTCACTGCGTCTTCATGCACTTGTGAGTCAGGCTTTAATGTACGGTATATACAAATATACGATGCAGCGTCAGACTGTTTCTAACTGGCTCCTTCTGGAGAATGTGGGTATCCCAGCAGGCCCTTTGTTTTGAGCCAGAGACAAAAATAGTGACTTTGTAAACAGTCCGAGAGCCTCATGTTGGCTCCGTAATGCTAACTATTAGTCCCCTGAACCACGGCGCACATTGTTGAGGGAAAATACTCGACATGTTTAAACCACTGAAGCAGTTTTGTTTGTGCATATACACACACACATGCACACAAATACACTCTTATATGTTCACTCACACTCACACACACACACGTGCGCACGCGCGCACACACAAGCTCCTTCAGCTCCAGTGACCTCCCAAAGCAGGAATGGTTATTTCACTTTAGAATAACAAAAAAAAGTAAGGAAAAGGAAAAAAAGCTGAAATTTAAAAAAAAAAAAAAAAAAAAAAAAAAAAGTCACTTGGTCATTCAGGTCAGAGTGCGAGTAAAGGACAGGACCAGACGAGATCATCACAGTCGCTCTAGTGGATGCATCTAGGCTGTAACAGGCTCCTAAGGCAGCCGGGGTCAAAGTTCAAAGCCAGCTCAAAGATCATCTTCATCCAGCTGGGCCAGGTGATTGGAGTGGTGTAGACTAGAGGAGGCGCCTGGTGCCGATGGTCCCATCTCCCACAGCGGTGCTCTGGAACCACTCTCTCCATCATGCTGGAGTTAAAGAAAAAAAAAAAAAAAAGGCAGAAATATCCATTACACCAAACGGCTCCTTCAGTGCTGCCTTAGAAACATTCGCAAAATGTCTTTATTAATAACGTCTGGGGTTAAAAAGAAATGAAAAAATATTCAACTTTTTGCCAAGCACAGCAGAGCAATTTGCTGCCAAGGCATAACAACGTTCTATTTGGAGCTTTAGCTGTCAGAGCTATTTGTTTATTAGAAATATAAATGGGACTAAATTTCTGTAAATGAGGCGGTAAATCACAGCATTACACAGAGATATGGAGGCACAGTGGGGCTAAGGTAGCCAGTACGTCCGCCATACAGCAAGGCAGTCTTAAGTTTGAGCCCTATGTGGAGTTTGAAGGTTCTCCCTGCGCTCTCATGTTTCAGTTTCCTCACACAGTCCAAAGACATGCACCGTAGGCTAACGGGATTTACTTGACCGCTCTGAGCGGCGAATGAAAATGTGAACGTCTAATTGTGTTTCGGCCCTGCAATTTTCAATTTTCCTGCATACTATTCAGGGTGTTCTTACTCTTCTCACAGAGCCTGTTAGGATGGGCGCCAGCCTGCCTATGACTCTAATAAAGGATAAAGTGAAAGAAGATGAAATCAGTATTGAAATGTGAGAATAAAGAGGACATCTGCAATACCGATCCCAGATGTGGCCTCATTCTGTTTTTTGTTTTTTTTTCGCAAATCTAGCGTTCATCCGAAGTCTTAGCGCTGCCTCCGCTAGGCCTCTATACAGAGCTTTAAGTGTTTCTATAATTACAATCCAACATTATTTAGTCTGGGTTATCCACTCTGAGTCAACTTTCTTCGCCACGGCTGCCACTGCCGTCCTCAAAGGACGGGAAATGCATCAAAAACATCCTGCAGTACGGAAAACACCGCATGATTGTAGGTGCCTGTTATTTTCATTGGTTACTTCCATGTTGAATATTTCTGTCCCCACAGAAATTACCGTCGAAAATACGGGAAAGTACTCACTGTTTCACATAAATATTATCAGAGAGAAACTCAATGGCCAGCTATTGCTTTCAGAGCTGAGCGTTCCTAAAAAGTGAATTCATCATGAGGCATGTTTTCATCGTTCACCGGCTGCCATCATAACACCACTTAACTCCAGAACCAGCGTGGGACGAAAACAATCAGGCTGTCGATAAGAATCTCACACTTCCTTTTCTCCTTCCTGTTGATTTTGTCGCACAGGCCTGTAGATCTGTGTAAACAAGATAAACAATCCACGCCACTACCGCTGTTGTTGAGCTGTCAGTCGGGAGCAGACTGTATTACAGGGTCATGCGTCTAGTCGAGTTAAAACACAGACGCCAGGAAGAACAGGTGATGAAGTTGCAGGTGTGGGACACATTCGCTATATTCAGGATTCGACCTGATGTCTATTCTCCAAACAACTTTTAATTACTTTCAGGCTCATTCATTCATTCATTCAGATATTTTCTAAGCCGTTTAATCATAATTATCTGATTAAATATAATATACTGATTCTGGGCGATGGCAGAGTACACCCTGGAGAGCTCAACAGGCCACCATTAAACACTCACATTCACAGGTATGGGTGATTTGGAGCAGCCAATCAAACTACACTACAGAGATCCGTCACTTTCTGCGGTTAATAGGGACCTAGACCGAGACCGCAACCGTGAATGCCGATTTCCATGAAGTAGGATCAACCCCCACCTGACTGATTTACATGTATATGTGTATATAATATCAATAAATACTTATTCAACGCTATAAATGTTTATAATAACAATTAAACATTCAAAACTAATGCATAAGAAGTAAATAAGATATAAATATACACAAACACTCAGATGCGCACCTCACATAAAAATGTAAGTAGTTTTGTTGGGGGGTTTTGGGTTGTTTTTTTGTTTTTGTTTGTTTGGGTTTATTTTGCATAATTGGCCTTGTTTTCGCCTTTTTCCTTAACCATTTCCCCTATTCTTCCTTAATTTCCTTATTTTTATATTTTTCGATGAAAATTTTTGAAAAACCCGCCATGCACTGAAGCCGCAGAAACTGAAGCACGAAGTAGTGAGGGATGACTGTACATGTTTTTTGGACTGTGGGAGGAAACTGGAGAGGAAACCTACACAGGCATGGGAAGATGTAAACTCCACCCAGGTAATGCCCCGAGCCCGGGAGTCAAACCCAGGTCTTCTTGTAGTGATTCGAACGTACTAACCACTGCACCACCGTACCACCATATTATTATTATTATTATTATTATTATTATTATTATTATTATTATTATTGTTATTATTATTATTATTGTTATTATTATTATTTTTTTATATTATTATTATTATTATTATTGTTATTATTGTTATTATCGTTATTATTTTTATTATTATTATTATTATTATTATTATTATTATTATTATACATTTACTCCTAAATGAACCATGAAATGAATCCAACTGCACTTGGATCTCTAAATCCAATTCGAATTGTGCTTCTACTGGCTACCAGTAGGGGGCGCACTGAAGTTCTTTTCGGGTTCATTTGCTGCAGTTATCCAGTGTTGCTGCGTGTTTCATTCCAGTTAAACAGAAGCCACGTGTGACAATCAACTGAAGGTCAAGATGACCTGATTAAACAGGTGGAACATTAGTCATGGCTCCTGTTTGGATGAAATGGAAATTTGCAGTCAAGTTATCCCTTCTGTCGAGATGATTGGTCACTCTTGTCTTACAGCCATGTTGTGAGCATGTGTGAATGACAGCATGTGCACCTGTGAGCCTTGTGTGTTGGAAGGATGGCCACCGTTGGACGCCGTCTGGCAGGAGTCGCCAGTGCGAGAGAAACAAGGCTCCTCTCCGAACGCCAGCTTAACATGGGCTGGAGAAACAGTTTGCGCCTCCAGTCGGGACTCCAGGTTGCAGTGATGTGTTAACTGTAAACACAATCACATGCAAATTAGCATATAATATTCTCCAGATGTCCTGAAAGAGTCTGATTCCTCAAGAAGTTCTCCGAGCTCTCCGGTATTGATGCGATGAGAGCAGGTGGCTTTGCTCCAATGTCTCAGCCAAGAACTAAGAGCTCAATAATTCCAGTTCTGCAGGCTGGACATGTTTGTGTTTGTTTTTAAGTACCACCCAAATGCGCTCATGTGTTGCTTACACTTCAAGAACTATTTACACTAATGTACTTACGAGTAGCACATTCCTCACCGGGAGAAGAACAAATGGAGAAACAGTTTTCCACCGAATTGACTGGAACAATCAGTGAATTCAGAGGAAAGAATATGTGGTTGAGGCTGTTTGATCCTGAGCTCATGTTGCTGTTTGTGATGGTTTCGTATGTTCTCCCCACAGCCATGTGGGATTCCGCCAGGTTCTCGTGTCCTTCCACTTCCACTAAACTGCCTCTCGGTTTAATGAATATGTTAATGTGTGGTGCTGGAGGAACACAATCAGGATTTACAGCACACTTGCAGCATTTTGGCAGCCCAAGTGACTTATATTTATAAATTTGTGGCCGTGGTGGCCTGGTGGTAAAGGTGCTGGATCAGTGATCCGAAGGTTGGGGGTTCAAGCCCGATTCTCCATGGATTGTCACTGCCCCCCTCTTCCCCGTGCAGCTAACTGGGTTCTTAAAGGCTAGCCATGTCTCTTACTGTCTATAGTGGGAGGTTCATGTAAAAGAACCATTGCTGACTTTTGACAAGACTAGCTGCATAGCCATCTGCATGTTTCTGCCCTGGGATGACCGGTGAGCTGTCCAGGAGGGATTCTGCCCTCACTAATACCCCCATTTCACTGGAGCACGGCAGACTTACGAAAGCAAAAACGCTGTCATCCGCAAACATTCCACAATTATTCCCTCATCTTCCGTGTCATTCCGTGTCATTCCGTGATTATTCCTCAAGTCTGCCTCCACTTCCATATGCTTCCGGGAGGCCAAAATATGTTCAAAACATGTTCAAAAGCTTGTTCGAGGAAAAAAATTCCGTGAGTGTTCCGTGGGGTCACGTTGGCGTACTGTGGCGTACTTGTTCCGCACATGCTGTGAACATTCCGAGAGTGTAAGAATTTCCACTTTTCCGTAGGATTTGCACCCATTTTCCGTGTAAAAATGCCGAAGCTCTTCGTGAACTGCGTTCCGCGACTTTCCGCCACGATCATTGCATGCCATGCTCCAGTGAAATGAGGGTATAAGAGAGAGCGGATACATGCAAGGGCCAGTGATGCCAGAAGCATGTCAACATACTAGTAACCAGTATTTATAATTTTTATACAACTGAGGGTTACGGGCCCAACAGGGGAAGCTTGGTTGTAATACATGTTTCTGCCCTGCGATGGCCTGGCGAGCTGTCCAGGGTCCACTCTGCTCTGCTCTTGCCTAGAGTAAGCTTGACGGGCACCAGCCTCCCTGCGATTCTAATTATGATTAAGCAGTTCAGAAAATGAACGAATGAATAACAGGGTTATTTAAGCACTTTCTTATCTCTACCAAGCGGTTTAAATTTTATCTTCGGTTTGTTGGATGATATGTGTTTTGAGTTTTTTTAATGAGAATTATGCAAAACATTTTTATGAAAGTTAAACCAGAACAGGGTCTTTGAAAAAAGAAAAATCTGTTAGACTTTGGAGATAATCCAGATAAAATTATTTATCCAGGGATTTTTGAACAGAATCTTAAATAATTGTTTGACAAGATTTTGGGGGTGGGGTGGCGGGTGTAGTATTTGATTAGGTCCAGCAGGGGGAGCTATATACTGTAGTGTGGTTTTTATTTCTGTTTGTTGTTTGTTTAGTTTTGATTTTCGTTTGTTTGGGGGTTTTTTTCTTGGTAGAGGTTTATATTGTCTGTGTGTTCCTGGAAGTAAAACTGAACTTCCTCCATAGGCTGCTTCTCTTCATTTCTAAATAAAAGAAATATCTTCGATAGTCATTACTACAGATGTGGAGGACAGAGACAAGATTGAAAAATTTTGCCACAACACAGACAGTACAGTATTTTTATCTGATTATTTGTAAATATGAAAAGTAATGTTATGGTAGACTGTCCGTGTGTCTGCGTGTGTGCGTGTGTGTGTGCGTGTGCGTGCGTGTGCGTGTGTGTGCGTGTGTGTGTTAGAAACCTGAGCTCATCCCAAGTGTGTATGGTAATAAGGACTGTACCTCCATCTGTGCAGACGATGTGTCAGCCAGTCCCTGGCTGGGTAGGTATAGGGAAGGCAGGGATGTGTTGTAAGCACGCAGGCAGGGTGCCCTCTGTCTGTCCATGGAGGCTGAGGAGTGAGGCCTCAAACCAGATGCTGCACACAGCGGAGGCCTCATGATGCGACCCAGACTATTACTCTTACTCTCCTTCCGCTGGTACTCGATGGGTGACTGCAGGGCTAAGCAACAAAACAAAGTAAAGAGTTCTCGCCTTACAGCCAGACCCTTACGCTGCGAACCTGAAGTGGCAACAGGAAGTTTAATGCCTCTATTTCCCAAAATATAAACAAACAATGCGAACATGCTTAAAATCAGCATGATTTGAACACACAGTCAAATACAATATTTGTTATCTGTATGGCTTATCTATAATGGTTGTGCGTGTGGGAAGGAGGTGTGTGTGTGTGTGTGTGTGTGTGTGGGGGGGGGGTAATAAAGGTGGTATTTATTTGAGGATTTATACCTGACCATTTCTCTGCATCCGTGTGGATTAAAAGACCCTTCACACTGGCAACATTTCTGTTGCATTTCATGAGATTAGAGTTTGTAAGGACACATGATATGTGAGCCTCCATGCAAGCTTTCAAGAAAAACAGACGAAGGAGAAGAAGAGGAAGAATAGGGCACCTTTTGTTTGTATTTGTATTTGCATCCATTCAGATAGCTGTACATTTACTTACATTTGTAGTGTGTGTGTGTGTGTGTGTGTGTGTGTGTGTGTGTGTGTGTGTGTGTGTGTTTTGTACAGATAATCTTTCTATTAAATATTTAAATTTGTATTAATTGTTTCGAAAGTAAAATTCCAGTCTTCAACCCAGTGCTCAGAATGAATTTGAGTATAGTTTCTTGTTGAGGTTGATGGTGGAGGTGGTGATTGCTCACCATTGAGGAAATTACGTTGTGTCTCCAGGATCTGGTTCACGTCGCTCACCCAGGACCTGCTGATGTCCACTGAGGATGACTGCAAGACGAACCGAACGGTGTTGCCATCAGCGCCACGAGAGGTCAGCGCAAAACGGGTTGGATCACCATCTACACATGCCTCTACACCGAGACAGCTCATCTGAGACGGACACCAGACCACAACACACATCATCATGATTGGAAGTAGAATAGCAACAACTCATAAAAATAGCCTGTTACTACTCTACAGAGGTAATATTCCATATATAGTGGTACCTCACCTTACGAAAGTCCCAACAAATGAAAAATCCAGGTTACGAAACGAATTTACCTAAAATTTCCATCTCTGGATACAAAACAAATTCACGTTACGAAAGCGCCATCTCAAAAATTCAAACAATGCGCAAGTTGCTCTCCCATTGGCTATCTCCCAACATCCCGTTCCGCTGGTCTCCCATTGGCTATCTCCCAACATCCCGCCCCTCTGGCCTCCCATTGGCTATCTCCCAACATCCAGCCCCGCTGGCCTCCTATTGGCTAGGAGGGATGATGCAGCTCACTCCCTTTGGCTATTATGGAGCTGCATCTCCATAATACCCACGAAGCTTTTCATGTAAAGGACAGAGTTACTGTTGTTTCGTGAGTTTTTCGAGTGTGCTCACTGCAACTTTATTTTTTGGCTCAGGCTTTTAACTTTTCATAAACATTTGTAAGATTATAACTCTGCTAAGAAGACATGGTCAACACACCCGGGCACACACACACACACACACACACACACATGCGCGTGTGATTCCCTTTGCCAGTGACAAGAAGAAGCGGGCTCGTGGCATAAAGTTGAGTGATATCGCAAAGGAATATGGCCAAACCCGTCTACCATCGGTACGATATTGAAGCAAAAGGAGGCCTTAAAAGTATACCTTAGATTTTTCGTAAGTTGAACCGCATTTTACATGTAAAAGGCCGTTCAACTTACGAAAAATCTAGGTTACGAAACCACTTCTGGAATGAAGTTCGTAAGGTGAGGTACCACTGTATTACAGTAACCGTATCTATTATTATTATTATTATTGTTGTTAATATTATATTGTATAATGTCTGTCTTCCTTTCGGCTTTTTCCCTTTTACTTGGGAGTCGCCACAGCGAATCATCTGATTCGCACGTTTTGATTTGGCAGAGATTTTTACGTCGGATGCCCTTCCTGTCACAACCCTTTTAGCAAGGGACAGAAACACGCTGACGACTTTGCAGCTACTCTTTACGAAAGTCAGCAATGGTTCTTTTACATGCCTCTCACCATAGACAGTGAGAGACATGGCCCGCCTTTGATAACCCAGTTAGCCGCACTGGGGGGGACAGTGACAACCTTGTGGAGAGTGGGACTCGAACCCCCAACCTTTGGATCAGCGATCCAGTGCCCTATACCACTAGACCACCACTGCCCCCAATATTATACGTATTGTATAATATATGTAATTATTATAATAGGTCAGATCATTAGTATTCACTCAAGGTTAGTTACATTTTCTTTTCTAAATAAACTGTTTATAAAACTGATCTGATTGGTCTGCAATCTTTGGATTACAAGACATTATCCCGAGTGAATAATACAAATACTTGAATTACCGACTTTGGGTACCATATTGCCACCACAACATAATTGTTCGTTATATTATTTAAAAAGCTCAACTTAAAAAGAACGCTGGTGCAGTTGAGAGCACATTCACCACAATGCACGAAGGCATAGGTTTGATTTCTGGGCTCGAGGTGTTTCTGTGCGGTGTTTGTGTGTTCTCCTCGTGCTTACGTGGATTTCCTCCGGGTCCTCCAGTTTCCTCCCCAATCCAAAAATATGCACATTAGGCCAATTGGCTGTCCTAAATCACCCCTAGGCGTGAGTGTGACCAAAGAGTGTGAATGGTTGTATGTGTGTTGGCCTTGTAATGGCCTGGCAAGCTATGCAGAGTGTGCCCAGTCCTCACCCTGAGTCGGCTAAGATGGGTGCCAGCATCTCCGGGACTCTAACTAGGATTAAGCGGGTGAGAAAATGAATGAATGAAGAAGTTCAATTTCCATGGAAATAGACAGTTTGTGGTTTCAGAACGTCGTATGGCATTTTGTTCATATTACATGAATGAGAAAAACATATTTTGCAGACTTTTATATAAGGTATGAATACAGTATTTATTCATTCATTCATTCATTCATTCATTCATTCATTCATTCTTTTTCTCAATCATTTAATCCTAGTAAGGTCGCAGGTGGGCTGGAGACTGGGTGAAAATTGGGTACACCCTACACTGCTCACCAGTCTGTTGAAAGGCCAACACACACACACACACACACACACACACACACACACACTATAATTCACATTAACCCTCACACCTAAAGGCAATTTGGAAGAGCCAGTTAGCCTTACAGGGATCCCTCACTTTTTATGATTAATGGGGACGTAGACTCCCCCGCGACTGCCGATTTCCCCGAAGTAGGATGAAACCCCCTCCAACTGACGTATATGTATACTACAGGGATCCCTCATTTTCACGGTTAATTGGGACCGAGCCCCCCCTCACCAACCCCATGCCTGCCAAATTCCGCGAAGTAATGCATAAGATGTAAATAAAATATAAATACACATACACATGCACGCACACACGCAGATGCACACCTCACAATAATGTAGGTAGTTTTGATGGGAGATTTTGGGTTGATAATTTGTTTTTTGTGTTTGTTTTGGGTTGTTTTTTTTTTGTTTTGTTTTTTTTTTTTTGTTTGGGATATCTTTTTATATAATTGGCCTTATGTTGTGGCATTTTCCTTAACTTTTCCCCTATTCTTCTTTAATTTCCTTATTTTTTAATTTAAAGAATATTAAAAAAAAAAAAAGCGATTGCACTGAAGCTGCACGAATTGAAGCGCGAAGTAGCGAGGGATCCTTGTATATATATATATATATATAAATATATATAGGATTTTCTGAGTAGATCCTTCCGTAGGAGAGTGCTCAATACTTTTTGGTAGAGCAAATAACAAAAATAAAAGGACAGGACAAAGACTTTCTATTGAAACTCCATTTATCACTACAGATCTGTTTCGAGGGGTGGTGAAACCATACTCTCTCTTCAGGTGATTAGAGAAGAATGATTACAAAGTGCTGGGGGAGGTACTATGTCGATGAACATGGCGTCCTCTAGATGGAGTGGTGTTCATTATGTATTCGGGGGCGGGTTCTTTTAAATATTGGTATCGATACATGCATAGATGTGCATACATTTTTACATGCCCGTGGACTCATATATGTACACACATATATATATATATATATATATATATATATATATATATATATATATATATATATATATATATATATATATATATATATATACACACACACACAGTGTGTGTGTGTGTGTACAATATCAATAAATACATATTCAACGCTATAAATGCTTATAATAACAATTACACATTGAAAATAATGCATAAGATGTAAATAAAATATAAATACTGTACACACATATACAGACACGGGCACACACACACACACACACACACACACACACACACACACACACACACACACACACACACACAAATGTGCACCTCACATAAAAATGTAAGTAGTTTTGATGGGGGTTTTGGGTTGTTTTTTTTGTTGTTGTTGTTTTTGTTTGTTTGGGTTTTTTTTTTTTTTTTTTTTTGCAAAATTTGCCTTGTTTTGTGGCATTTTCCTTAACTTTTCCCCCTATTTTTCTTTAATTTCCTTTTTTTTGTTTCCAATGAATATTTTTGGAAAAACCCGCAATGCACTGAAGCCGCAGAAACTGAAGCACGAAGTAGCGAGGGATCACTGTACATGTATGCTTTTGAACTATGGGAGGAAACTGAAGGACACAAATGAAACCCATGCAAGTACAAGGAGAAGATGTCAACTCCACCCAGTAGAACCCTCAAACCCATCGCCTTCTTGCTGTGAGGAGTTTGTACTAACCATTACAGCAGCACGCTTCTCTGTATAAACCAAGCAGATGTAATTTGATCCTTATGAGACGGGTAATTTTCAGAGGAGCAGCAGTACAGAACGAAGCCATTCACCGAGTTAAACAGACGAAGGTCATGAAGAACTAATAACACTGCAGATTAAATCCTAATGACTGATAAGGTGGATAATGTTACAGATGGAGTCTCTTGAGCTCGGAGTTCAAATCTGAGTCATTAGATCGCAGTCGTTACATATACCAGATATACACTAAGCCTGGATCAGCCAAGATCGCTTCTGAAAAAGAAAGCCCACCTTGATACTGCTCTTAAATATGTATCCTGGAATTGAGAATCCTTTCTTCCGGTCAATCGGCTCACTAAAAATGACGATCTGTTCGAATAGGAAGACCCGCCTCTCCTTTGGCCTTGAAAGGAGGCTTGTGTCCTGTTCCATGACAGTAAACGTGTCTTGTTGAAGCAGCTTTCCTTGTGCTGTGATTTTCCCCTGTAAAGACAGCAGGTGTTTAGGAGCCAGGAAAACTCAGACCTCTCCTCTGGTTCTTTCTTTGTTGAGACGGTTTTAAAGTGCAACTCGCGTCTGGCGCCATACCTCAAAGCCCTGCAACCGTCCCACGTTCATCATGTCATTGCAACGCTTAGGAACAAAGCACATCACCTCCACTGCTTTCTGTTGCAGAGAGAGAGAGAGAGAGAGAGAGAGAGAGAGCGCACACGAGAGAGAGACTTTTAAACTGTGTATGGAAAGACGGGTTACTAAGTCTGAGTAAGAATTACTTGGTATCTGTGATATACTGACACTGTAATAGTGCATAGTACTACATTATGTCACCCTTTCTTGGCATTTGAATAAATATTGCATTACTTTTTGCTCATTTAAATATAAATTTGGGAATATTACTGAGAAAAGTTCATACCTCCAATTCATCCGTGTCCATTCCAGCTTTGTTGTAGTACTTTAGGAAATCCTGCTCAGAAAGACACAAGTACTTTTTGTACGAAATCTCATCTATTTATGTACCATGTGACTATTCCTTTTGTTAAATACAGTAGGCCCCTGTTTTTTGCGATGGTTCGGTTCCATCCCTTCCTGCTGATCCTGAAAATCCGCGAGTTATTGACACGGTTTTAAAACCCTATGTATGATATTCTATGTGCTAAAATCTGCTTGTTAAACACATTCTATAGCCAGTCGTACTCATTAATACAGTAATAATGCAGTAAAATGTAGTAATGATTCAGTAAAAACTTTTTAATTTTGTACTGTGATAATATTTATTAATGAATAAAGCGCTTAGGCTCCTTACCAGAAGCTGGAATAGATGCAGGGCGTTTGAGTGACATCATAGCGCTTAAATAATCATTAAAAACATACGAAAAAAACTTGAATTCACAATTCAAGCAATCACGTTAACGACATGTGCATGAAGGAGAGAAAAAAGGGGCGTACACATCATCTGCAACCAATCAGCAGGAGGGAAAAACAAAACCTTTCAGCCATTGGCTAAATTTGAATCATGTGCCAGTAACTTCCGGGTTTGCCTCTAATCCACGAGTATAATAGTAATGCAGTAAAATGTAGTAATGATTAAGAAAAACTTTTTAATTTTGTACTGTGATAATATTTATTAATTAAATAAAACACTTAGGCTCTTTACCAGAAGCTAGAAAAAATGCAGAGCATTTGAGTGACATCATAGGGCTTAAATAATAATTAAAAACGCTCTACTTCGCAATTCAGGCAATCACGTTGATAACTTATGCGCGAAGGAGAAAAATCATCGGCAATCAATCAGCAGGAGGGAGAAACAAAAGCTCTCAGCCATTGGCTAAATTTGAATCACGTGCCAGTAACTTCCGGTTTTGTCGCCAATCTGCGAGTATGCAGGGGCGCGAGCACTGAACTGCGAATGGTCAAGGGCCTTCTGTACATCTGCCAATAATAAATGTACCAGGTTCTCATCTTATACCAACAATCACCCCCGACCTATCAGATGTACCATGCTAGACTCTGGAGCCATTCATACATTCAGTTGTTTATTCATTTTTTCAAACATTTTCCCTAATAGGGTTGAAGGGAGACTAGGCTCGAGGTCAGCTGACTCTCAGCAATTCTCAATTACACCTAGAGAACAGCCAATTGTACAATAGGCTGTGATCTATGCTACCACCACCAGGTTTTATTTTAGCATAATAGTCTCAAGATGATGAGTTTGGAGCATTTATTTATTTATTGACTTGTGCATATTTTGCCAGACAAATTCCTCCAATATATACAATCTCTTAGCCCTATTCCATCCATGTTTATAAATAATGTACCCACATGATATAAAGAGCTTTGGGTGGGCAGATCAGCACAACACATCAGCAGGTCTGAACTGCCAGACATCCAAGACCTCTATACACAGCACTCTAAGAGGAAGGCCCAGCTGATCCTTTCTGATCTCATCGACCTCAGCCACACACTCTTAATGCTCCTGCTGGCAGGGCAGAGGGTACAGAAGCATCCAGACCCATACCAACAGATTCAGGGATAGTTTGTACCCACAAGCCCTCAGGCTACTGAACTGCTGAAATAGCAGACAATCTGCACGCTCATTGTTCTCACTGTACATGTACACACCCTTGTACTACAGCCACTTCAGTAGCGTTTTGATATTCTCTATTTATCCTTTTTCCTTTATCTTTTTTTTCAAAAAAAAGTTCTATTGTAGTTTTATATTCTGTTTTGTCGATTTATGTAGCTCTGATTTTTTTACTTTGTATTTTATCGAAATGCTTCTTTATGTGCAGTACGGAGAACCCTCACTTTTCGCGGTTAATGCGAAACCCTCCGCGTACGCTCAATTTCCACAAAGTAGGATCGACCCCACTGACTGTCGTATACATACTTGTATATGTGTATATAATATCAATAAATACATATTCAATGCTATAAATGCTTATAATAACAATTAAACATTCAAAAATAATGCATAAGATGTAAATAAAATATAAATACACACACATACATGCGCACGCACACACACAGATGTGCACCTCACATAAAAATGTAAGTATTTTGTTGGGGGGTTTGGGGTTGTTTTTGTTTTTGTTTGTTTGGGTTTTATTTATGTATCTTGCATAATTAGCCTTGTTTTGTGGCATTTTCCTTAACCTTTTCCCTATTTTTCATTAATTTCCTTATTTTATGAATATTTTTGAAAAACCCGTGATGCACTGAAGCCGCAGGAGCTGAAGTAGCGCGAGATCACTGTCTTTTCTTTACATACATGCGATATTGAGGGAGCACTGAGTACAAGGTAGTGATGTTCCATTGTTACCTGTATATGACATGTACACCCACCTGTCTAACCTTGAAACTTGAATCTTTACCCTCTGAGGTACTTTAGGTGTATCTTTTAGGGCTTTGCGTCATAAATGTGTTTTTATGACCTGCCAAGGTTCACGTTGTTACCATGGTGTCCAGTAATTAGCCCTAGAGGATACAGTAATGTAGACTGAAACCTATGGGAAAGAAATGGACTTCCACGCTACTGTTATGTAGCACAGTATAACTAACCAGACCCCAAGGGTTTCACACCACACCAGTAAGACTGACACAGCAACATATTTAAAGCATGCTCTGATACATATTGGTTAGCCAATCGCCACAGAGAATGTGATGCTCAATAATAACTTCTTTTTTCCATTATTTTTTTTCCATAATATACAATAGGAGATGTGGTTCTGATGCTCTGACTATATTTTAACCTTTAGTGCAGTGCTTTTGCTTTGGTGGTTTATTTCTCTTTTGTATTCTAGGCCACTACTGGAAAGAACACCAGGAAACCATTACTGCCATCTCAATAAATCATGTGCCTTCTGCTTTTATTAAAGATGTTTACAAGTGGATAACTTCTGTGCACTATAGTGATCCTTCGCTACTTCAGTTCTTGTGCCTTCAGTGCATTGCATAGTATTCATCGGAAAATAAAAAATGAAGAAAATTAAGGAAAAATTGGGGGAAAGTTAAGGAAAATGCTGCAAAACAAAGCCAATTATGAAAAAACCAAAAAAAAAAAAAAAAACCCAAAACCCCCCAACAAAACTACTTACATTTTTATGTGAGGTGACTGTGTCTGTATGTGTGTGTATTTATATTTTATTTACATCTTATGCATTATTTTTGAATGCTTAATTGTTATTATACCCATTTATAGTGTTGAATATGTATTTATTGATATATTTATTGATAATATACACATATAGATGTACGTATACGTCAGTTATGGAGGTCAATCCTACTTCGTAGAAATTCGGCAGTCGTGGGGAAGTCTCGGTCCCCATTAACCATGAAAAATGAGGGCTCACTGTATTTATCAGTTACTGATGTATTTAGAGGGTAGTGGTGGCCCGGTGGTAAGGTGCTGGATAGCCGATCCTAAGGTTGGGGGTTCAAACCACATTGTCAACCGTTGTGACTGCTGTCCCCCCAGTGCAGCTAACTGGGCCATGTCTCTCACTGTCTGTGGTGTGAGGCTGTAAAAGTACCATTGCTGACTTTAGACAAGAGTAGCTGCATTGGCATCAGCGTGTTTCCGCCCTACGATTGCCTGGTGAGCTGTCCAGCGTGTACTCTGAAATCGCCCAGAGTTGGCTGAGATAGGCACCAGACTCTCGATGACCCTAATTAGATTAAGTAGTTCTGAAAATTAAAGAATGGATGATCTGTTCAGTGTTTCTCTAAGCTAATTTACTTTGAAAAAGGTCACGGCTGTCTGGCTGCATCAATGTGTGTGTGTGTGTGTGTGTGTGTCAGTCAGTCAATGCAGTATGGTGTTTGTATTGGCAGCATTTTTTCTCACCTTCAGCAGAAGTTGATATTTCATGATTCTCTGGACAGGTTTGATAAGGAGATCATTTAACTGTAACCTGTGTCCCAGTTGCTGTTTAAGTTCCTACACACATAAAAACAGAGAAAGACAGGATCACTCAGCTTGTAATATTTGATGAAAGATCCCATAAGATGTCTGTTAATAACACATGAGTGCATTGCTTTAAATATATAGAAATCGTAACATGTTCGAAACAAATACAGAGTTGAATAAAAGGCACATTTTTTTAAAAAATACAGTAATCCCCCTTATTTCACGGTTAATGGGGACCAGCCCCCCCAGGAAATGTAAAAACACGTGAAATGACTTCTGCCACTTCTTAAGGACACCTACCTACCTATATATTATATAAAATTTATACAGAAGTTAATTTTTAAAGTGTTCTATGCATGTTAATGTCATACAGGCAACATATATTAATATATAAATAAATTATACACCTTATAATGACAATAAATATATATATATATATATATAAATACTGTATAACAAATCTTATAAATAACAACTCCACAGCCACGTCAAGAAGGAGAATCACTGGTGGCACTAGTGCTTGGTTGGGGCTCGTCAGCGCCTCCAGAGCCTTTGCTTTAGTAAGTATAATGATAGTGTACAAACTCACAGACATTTAACTCTCTCTCTCTCTCTCTCTCTCTCTCTCTCACTCTCTCCTCATACACTGCATGTGCTGGTGAGGGGCATGGCTGTTACCCGCAGTCGAAATCCAGAGAGCGCACCTGAATTCACTCAGCCATCAGTGTGCTATAAAGAGCTCCGTGCTCGACCAGTTTCCATGTTGATACTCTCCCAGTGATTTTGGTTTTTGTTTTTCCCCTCACCACTCCGGTGAACACGATTTTTCCCACACCCCAGTGCTTCCCCTGAGCTCAATAAAAGTCATTCTTTCATGAGGGAGGAAAGGTTTGTTGGATGCTGGGAAATATAATCTCGACAAATCAGCTTGCTGGATTCACAGCCAATCAGAGAACACTCAAGTCAAGCAGGAGAACAGAGCATGTTGAGTAGCGTAGTTGAATGTGCATGTGATGCTGTAGTTTGTATGAATTTTGAATAATCATTAATTTTTTAAATTTCCCGATGGGAAATCCCACGATATTGCGGGATGCGAAGCAGGAAACGCAAAGTGGCGGGGGATGACTGTAAAGTTTGACAGAAAGGCTCACAGAGTATTCAGATGAGGCTAAAGATGTGCCGGATGTGTAGTTTATCTACAGCATTTCAATAAATTGACACAGTGTTGCAATATTGGATAGAAATAGTTGATACGCTGGTTAAAGAGTCACCTTACAGCTTGTTCTATCTAGAAATGTATGGGTTTTAACCTGCATGGGTTGCAAGCCATCTGCAGAACCTATTCCCTGAAAGAAACACCCATTCACACTCACATTCTCGCCTGATGACAATTTAGAGTCACCAGCTGTTCTACGATGCATGTTTTTGGACTGCAGGGGTAAACAAAATGAGTATTGGGAAATGCCAGTGTAGTCCCTGGAGACGTCCAAAAGATTTTGAGGTGACACAGTGGTAAAGCAATGTGTTACTGATCTGAAGGTGGGCGATCGAGCCGTATCAATACCAGTACTGTTGATCCCCCAGTTGCTCAGTTGTACAGAAATGATAATTGTAAATATAAGTGGTGTAGTGGTAAACTCAACTGCTTCACAGAAAGAAGGGCCTGGGTTTGAATCCCGGGCTCGGCAGGAAGGTTTCTGTGTGAAGTTTGCATGCTCTCCCAGTTCTTTGGGTTTTCTCTGAGTACTCTGGTTTCCTCGTTCCACATTAGTTCCACTCATTGGCTGCTTCAAATGGGCCATAGGTGTGAGCATGAATATTTGTTTTGGCCTTGCAATGCACTTGTGAACTGTTTAGGGTGTACCCTGCCTTCACCTAGAGTCAGCCAAGATAGGCTCCAGTCTCCACCTGGCCCTCATAGGATTAAATGGTTCAGCACATTAATGAATGATCTTTATTCACTGCATTTCAAAGGCATCACAATGCCAGCAAGAAAATCACCATCATCATCACCACCATCATCATCATCATCACACAACTAGGAAAACACTAATGGCAATTAACGCTGCTCATCCCACATCCATTCATTTATCGCATTTCATCCGGTGTGCATGAGGCAGTAAGAATTACGGGATATTAATGATTATTGGACAGAAGGATCAGCTTATACAGGTCCATCTAAAAAAATTAGCATATTGTGATAAAGTTCATTATTTTCTGTAATGTACTGATAAAAATTAAACTTTCATATATTTTAGATTCATTGCACACCAACTGAAATATTTCAGGTCTTTTATTGTTTTAATACTGATGATTTTGTGGAGCCGGTGGTGTAGTGGTTAGAGTGTTGGGCTCATGATCAGGAGGTTGTGAGTTCAAATCCCACTGAGACCCTCACTGTGCTAAGACTCCTGGGCAAGGTCTCAACCACAAGTGTGCCTCTGTTTGCCCAGCAGTATAAATGGGTACCAGTAAAAATATACTGGGAAGGTAACCTGTGATGGACGAGCGTCCCATCCAGGAGGAGTTGAACTCCTGATTGCTTCACGCTACGGAAACCAGGGATAAGCACCAGCCTGATGAGCTGCTAGGCTCGGGTGTAAAAATCCAAACAGTTAATCAATCAAAATCAAAAAATCAAACTGATGATTTTGGCATACAGGCCATGAAAACCCAAAATTCCGATCTCAAAAAAATTAGCATATCATGTTCAGGTAGTCTAAACAAGCTATTAACCTAATCATCTGAATCAACCAATTAACTCTAAACATCTGCAAATGATTCCTGAGGCTTTTAAAAACTCCCAGCCTGGTTCATTACTCAAAACCGCAATCATGGGTAAGACTGCCGACCTGACTGCTGTCCAGAAGGCCATCATTGACACCCTCAAGCAAGAGGGTAAGACACAGAAAGAAATCTCTGGGCGAATAGGCTGTTCCCAGAGTGCTGTATCAAGCCACCTCAGTGGGACGTCTGTGGGAAGGAAAAAGTGTGGCAGAAAACGCTGCACAACCGGAACAGGTGACCGGACCCTGAGGAAGATCGTGGAGAAGGGCCGATTCCAGACTTTCGGGGACCTGTGGAAGCAGTGGACTGGGCTTCAGGTGTCGTATTCCCCAGGTCAAGCCACTTTTGAACCAGAAACAGCGGCAGAAGCGCCTGACCTGGGCTACAGAGAAGCAGCACTGGACTGTTGCTCAGTGGTCCAAAGTACTTGGAAATGCCAAAATGCCTGACGTCCAGTGTCAAGTACCCACAGTCAGTGATGGTCTGGGGTGCCATGTCAGCTGCTGGTGTTGGTCCACTGTGTTTTATCAAGGGCAGGGTCAATGCAGTTAGCTATCAGGAGATTTTGGAGCACTTCTTGCTTCCATCTGCTGAAAAGCTTTATGGAGATGAAGATTTCATTTTTCAGCACGACCTGCACCTGCTCACAGTGCCAAAACCACTGCTAAATGGTTTACTGACCATGGTATTACTGTGCTCAATTGGCCTGCCAACTCTCCTGACCTGAAGCCCATAGAGAATCTGTGGGATATTGTGAAGAGAAAGTTGAGAGACACCAGACCCAACACTGTGGATGAGCTTAAGGCCGCTATCGAAGCATCCTGGGCCTCCGTAACACCTCAGCAGTGCCACAGGCTGATTGCCTCCATACCACGCCGCATTGAAGCAGTCATTTCTGCAAAAGGATTCCCAACCAAGTATTGAGTGCAGAACTGAACATAATTATTTGAAGGTTGACATTTTTGTATTAAAAACACTTTTTTATTGGTCGAATGAAATATGCAAATTTTTTGAGATAGGAATTTTTGTTTTTTCTTTACTCTTTTGCCAAAATTATCAATATTAAAACAATAAAAGGCTTGAACTACTTCAGTTGTGTGTAATGAATGTAAAATATCTGAAAGTTTAATGTTTATCAGTACATTACAGAAAATAATGAACTTTTTCACAATATGCTAATTTTTTGAGAAGGACCTGTATATCTCATACAAAGCCACAATAACAGTCTTGATTTTGAAAAAAATAAAATAAAATACTTACTTCAAAATAGGTGTCGATGTATTCTGATACTATGTGCTCCGACTTTGGTTTGTTCTGGCAGTACACCACGTACATGTGAAGACGCCGCTCCTGTAAATATTGGAATCAAACATTTCAAGTGAAGATATTGAGTTTCCTCATGTCCTGAGTAAAACAAAACCCTCATTTAAGATTTCAGAGAAGGAATTCAGTAAAAAGCCGGAAAAACAAACCAAACATAAGGTTCAGCAAGCCATTAAAACACCGAAAGACACGCAGCGCTATAAAGATTAAAGTGTACAGCTGGGTAAAAATGCACCTGTTGTAGACAGGGTGATGTAAAGGTGTGATGGAGTGAAGCAAAAATGCATGGGAGGGTGGTGGTGGTGGGGGGGGGGGGGGGGGGGGGGGGGTGGGGTGGGGGGTTGTTTGAAGTCAGTTTTATTTTTTGAATCTGTCTCATAGATGGAGGAAACTGTGATGAGGTGAGAATGAGATGAATAAGCGTGACAAACAAGGAGAGGAGTTAGACACACAGAGTGCATGTCCTGGTCTGTGTTTACCAGATGATTACAAGAAAAAAGGAGAACGCTAGAGGAAGAGAAGAAGAAATCAAAGGCATGAAGATGAACAGTGGCGCTTTAGAAGGTGCAGCTGTGCTGATTGGATGGTTAGGGACGGAAGGATCGATACTGAAGTATTGATGGTTTCAATCCTTTTAAAAATCAATCCTAATATAACAACGTTGCTACTGTTAGCATATGCAGGAGAGGAAAGACTTTACTTGTCTTGTCTGCCTGTTTTACACACACACACACACACACACACACACACACACACACACACACACACACACACACAGCTGTATATACTCAATGCAACTTACAAAGAGAATAGGAACAGTTCAGAAAGAAAACACCAATAATAATAACAAAGCACTGTTTGTCTCGGTGGACGGCATGGTGGCGTTATGGTTAGCATGTCCGCCTCACAGCAAGAAGGTCCTGGATTTGATTCTGAAGCGCTTCTGTGTGGGCTTTACATGTTCTCCCCGAGCTTGCGTGGGTTTCCTCCAGGTACTCCGGTTTCCTCCCACAGTCCAAAGACATGCACAGTAGGTTAATTTGCTGTTCCAAATCCACCTTAGGTGTGAATGGTTGTGTCAGTGTTGGCCCTGCGATGACATGGCGAGCTGTCCAGGGTGTACCCCGCCCTCGCCCGGAGTCGGCTGAGATGGTGCCAGCCTGCTCATGACCCTAATTAGGATTAAGCTGTTCAGAAAATGAATGATGAGGATGTTTGTCCTGGGCCCAGAGATGCGCCCCACAACATGATGCCACCACCTCCATGCTTTACTCTAGGCATGATGTTCTTGGAATAGTATGGTTTGTTGGCTTTCCACTATATATACCACTTGGCATTCAGGCCAAATACTTTGATTTTGGTCCCATCCGGCCATAACACTTTTTTACCCCATTTGGCAAAGCTTGAAACTTGACTTTTTTTTTTTTCATCGTCCTATATAATTAATTTGTGATATTGTGGTGCTGTTGTCCTATGCACATAACGACAATTCTTTGCTTCAAAGTTGACATAGGTCTCAGGTATCCTCTATAAATAGTTTATTTTTCACTTTTTTTCATTCAGTTTGGAGGGATGCACTGATTTTTGAAGGGTCCTAGTAGTACTAGGCACTTTCAACGTCTTGATGACGGACTCCATTGTGCACCTATGGAATAATAAAGACTTTGAAATATCCCTGTACACATCTCCTGACTTTCTTTTAACTTTATCCCTGAGATCTTCTGACAGTGCCTTGCTACCCATACTTGATTGTTTTTTGTTTTTATTGAACTCCAAACACTTAAAATGCTTTTGGAACAGCTGTAAATTATCAACGATTATTAGCACACTTTTTGTTAATCTCCCTGGGTTCTTGCGAACCCGTAGATGTCGATGATCAGCTTTGTCCATTTTCTCCAATCGGCTCTGCTCAGGGATATTTTGGAAAGTTTAGCAAGACTGCTCCTACCACACTCCTCAATATCATCTGTCCATTTTCTACATGGTCGGGATCTTCTATTCCGGCCCTCACTAATGCCAAACAGCACTTGCCTGATAAGACGATTGTCTGTCATCCGGCAGATGTGGCCAAAAAGGCTAATTTTGCGTTTTATGATCATTTGCAGCAGATTGTATTCCGTCTTAATACAGCGAATGACTTCGGTATTGGGGATATGATGAAGCCAGCGGATGTTAAGGACATTTCTGAAGCAGTACATTTCAAACGCATTAAGTCTACAAATGTCATCTTTGCAGAGTGTCCATGTCTCAGCTGCGTATTGAACACTGTGGACATAAGTGTGGATGATTTGAACCTTAGTTTTGATGCTAATATCGCTGCTTCTCCAAACAGTGTTGAAACAGTTAAAAGCTCCGGTTGACAAACCCAATCCATCTTCTAATCTCTTTGCGGCAATCATGATCATAAGTCATCAAACTTCCAAGATAAACAAATTTATCCACGTTCTCCACTTCTTGACCATTCACACTTAATTTTTCGATGTTACCAGCCTTGCCAAAAACCAACATTTTGGTTTTATTGGCGTTGATTTTAAGGCCACCTTTCTCTGCCGCATTGTTAACCAACGTTCAGCTATTCTGAAGCTTCTGGAAGCTTTCTTCTATCAAGTCGATGTGATCAGCAAACCGAATGTCATTGATGGTCCGACCATGAATGGAAACCCCGTCCATGTTCTCCTGTACATTCTGAAGGATACGTTCAATGTATGTAATGAAGAGGAGAGGCGAGATAGGATCCCCTTGCCTTGTACTTTTCTCCTGCTTGAACCAATCACCGATGTTGTTGATTGGTCCACTTTTATTCATTATAAATTCATTAGTACAGCACCTCATGTGTCCTACATGAACTCCATCTACATATATACTGAAGATTAACATACCACATGCTGCAGCCATGTTTTAAAAGTTAACATCAAGTAGGATTATCTCTCATTTCTCTCATCGCTTCTTATAATATTCAGAGCAAAAAACGTCCAGCGAGCAGTCTCCGTCAATTATCGTCTCCAGTAATGTTTTTTTTTTTTTAAGTGCTAAGAAAGAACTAAACGTTTTTATTTCCTCAGCTGGAAATCGTTCTACAAATGGCTGCCATGGGCTAATCTGAACCCATCCCCATGTCTGCTTTAAACTCCTCCACACAGAGCTCATCACTTTGGAAAGGACTGCAACAAAGGGCAAAGCCAAGAAAGCGAGAAAGCGAGAAAGACAGAGAGAGAGAGAGAGAGAGAGAGAGAGAGAGAGAGAGAACAAAGTTGTATAAGAATGAGGTCATGTATAATTCAGCACATTATTCAGGATGTAACCTGAGTCAAGCATACAATTACAGCCAGGTCCAGGAAGCCAACACCTGGATATTCACACACACACACACACACACACACACACACACACACACACACACACACACACACAGTTTCCTAGAGACATCTCTACCAGAACAAAGCAGGTCAGAATAAAATAAAAGTTTATTTAATCTCATAAATGTTCCGATGAAATAGTTTATTCTTTCAGATACAACCATTAAGAAGCGTGCTGTCAGTTTCCATAACCAAAAACTCACCCATATGGACCTTCAAGGTTTACAAGTACAGCAGAGACTCATAGAGATAAAGAGAACACTGATAAAGCAATAGAAAAGATTATAGAGAGAACACAAGAATGTGGTTCTCATTAGAGTTACACGAGGTTGTCGGCCCTTTTTGGTGCCACATTAAGATTTTTATGACATGTCGCTTTATTTCCCTTTGCCTCTTTTAAGTTAATTCTGCAAAGGGCTTGGTCTTGTTAAAAAGCAGAGAACGCAGTAAAGGAGGAAATAAAATAACAGGCCACCATATTGTAACTCAGTCCATTCATGTTTCAGTCGAATACTTTAATTAAAGCACCCAGCACAGTGTACGCCCATAATGAAGAGAGTGCCCCTGTACATTTTCATTCATTTATCTAGTTCTGCCTGAAAACATCTGGACAAACCCAGGCAAAACCAGAGGACGAGCTGATTGTACGTTGAGCATCAGAAACTGGAGAGCATGAGACGTGAAGCTGTGCTACCAAAGAACGTATTTGTCATTATCATCATCTTCTTCCTCTTATTCTGGGTGGGGTCGCAGGGGCAGTAACCTAAGCACTGACGACCAGACGTCCCCCTCCTCAGCTACTTCCTCCAGCTCTTCCGGGTGGGCCACCGAGGCTTTCCCAGACAAGCTGAGAGATGATTCCCTTCCTTGAATCGCCACCTTATCATGGTGGAGGGGTCTAGGAGCTATGTTTGTCGGAGGCATAATGCCCCTGGTAGGATCACCCAAGGCAAGCAGGTCCTGGGTGAAGGTCCAGATGAAGTGCGGTTCAGTAGACCTCTATGCTACATAGAAAGAAAAGGACACAATTTAGCTTGCCCGGATGTGGGTCACTGTGGCCCCCCTCATCCTGGAGATAGGCCTGGGGTAGGGGCTCGAAGGTGGTTGGGCTTCTGACCATGGAGCCCGTCTGGGCCCAGCCCAAAAAGGAGCACGTATTTGTTATTTCACTTTTTATTCCTGGCTGCTTTTGTTCGCCTGTTTTTTCCCTTCGGCTTCCTGATCCCCTGAACATTCATGGAGGAAGGCCAGTATGATCGTGCTTTCACACACACACACACACACACACACACACACACAATCAGCAACAGAGGGTATGTGAGGGCCAGAAATAGTGTGCACTGCTGAGGATAAACACAGCCAGTGTGTGTTTTCTCATCTCTGTTTACTCATTTACCCAAACACAGAAAGGAAGCATGGCACCACTACTGAGAGAAGACGGACACTCACAGAGACGTTTACTGAGGAGCAGATATGGAGAGACAGAAACAAGCCATGCTCTAAATTGCGTACAGTGATTTCGTTCCTACTCCTACAAACATTGGTGTCAGGGGCTCGGTTCTGACCGACCAGGTGTTCGGTTCTGACCGACCAGGTGTTGGTGAATTCCTATAACAGTTCCACAACTTTAATAAAAAAAAGCTTACATGCTGTGATCAAGGCTCAAGGTTTTACAATAAAATATTACAGTGTGCAAGTTCTTTATTTTTTTTAGAAGGGGGTGGCAGTGTATGTTACCATCGCTATGGCAACAGTTGGCTCAGGGATTTGAGCGGTTGGAAAATTTGAGGTCAGAGTCTGCAACTTAAATCCATCCATTATTATGATCCATAACTTTTATCCATCAGGGTTATGGATGACCTGGAACCAATCCCACCTTGAATGGCACACACTGGTCAGACCTGGTCAAGCTTTATCACCGGACTAACACGAACATTAAATATTTTTAATACTTATATAAAAATATTTAAAGCCACCATTATCATATACCACCTTTTGGGTTTTCTAGAAAACATGAGCTTATTTTTCTATTAACTTTAAGACAGACCTAGTTGCTACAGCTGCAACTACAGAGTATTAAAACAATGGTGTGACGTTCCTAAAACAACAATATCAATAATAATTAGGGAGTTAAACCAAACACACAGACACCTATACACGACAAACACAAAAACAATTCAGCCACGTGATCAGGAGCACAGAAGAACAATGTGGAATACCGACCAGGGCAAGAAAAATAGAAAAAAAAAAAACAATCAGAATCTCAGGTTTAATAAAGAAGCTAATTAGGTCCAAGCAGGAAGCAGGTGTGCTCTCAATCACTGTCATGTGGCATGCAAGTGCTGATGGGTAGTGTAGTTCCATATACACTATTATTCTGGATAGCCATGATGACAACAATTATTGCTGATATTGATTTTTAAACATGCTGTGTTGTAGAAAAGTACATGAAATTTAAAGGTTAGTATATGAAATAGTCCCCAAAATAAAACTTAAATAGATGAAATTGTTAAAAAAATACACACACACACACACACACACACACACACACACACACACACACACGTGTGATATATACAGTGATACCTCAGCTCACGAACATAATTGGTTCCCAGAAAGTGTGTGTGAGGCGAAAAGTTCGTCTTCCGAACATTTATTTCCCATAAGAAACCATTAAAATGAGAATAATCCATTCCCAGGTCCCCATAAAACATAATTTTCTACTAAATAAGCCTTAAAACTACACAAAAATATACCTTATTTTATGTATAATAAATGTGCTATTGTATTGTAATTAAAGAAATAAACTGTACTGTATAATAAAGTGGTTTTATTTACCTTTGTGATGGTAGTTGATGGCTTGATGGAATGGAGTGGGAGGAGGAGGGAGGGAGGGACTTACTGTTTGGAAGGAGAGTTTGGAAACGCCTACTGTTTGGAAACACCCTTAGCCACACACGCACCCTTAATAGCTTCCTTGTTCTTAAGGATGGGATCAATGGTAGACTTAGCGTACTGGTACTGGGACGCTGAGTCACACAAACGCACACCTCGTTCATGTTTTTCAATGATCTCCGCCTGTGGTGGGGTCTTTTTCGGTCCCATAATAGCAAAAGTACACTCAATATGGTCCAAAATGTCTATCAAACACAAACCACTTCCGCATTCAAAGAAAGGGGTGTGACGAACTGTGACGCCGTGAGCGTGCGTCAGCTTCTCGTGGCCGCCACCGTGGCGCTGTTCGACCGCGTGGTTTGATTCGTCCGCCGAAAACTAGTTCGTCAGCAGAGACAATATGCTCGCAAATTTAATGTTCTTGAGGCGAAAAGTTCGTGAGCTTAAGCGTTCGTCAGCGGAGGTGTTACTGTATATATATATATATATATATATGAGCAGTGGTGGTCTAGCGGCCCCCAGTGCAGTTAACTGGGTTATCAAAGGCGGGCCATGTCTCTCACTGTCTATGGTGTGAGGCATGTAAAAGAACCATTGCTGACTTTCGTAAAGAGTAGGCTGCAAAGTCGTCAGCGTGTTTCTGTCCCTTGCTAAAAGGGTTGTGACAGGAAGGGCATCCGACGTAAAAACCTCTGCCAAATCAAATGTGCGAATCAGATGATTCACTGTGGCGACTCCCGAGTAAAAGGGAAAAAGCCGAAAGGAAGACAGATAGACAGACAGTGGTGGTCTAGCGGTTAGGGTGCAGGATCACTGATCCTAAGGTTGGGGGGTTCAAGTCCCCACAAGGTTGTCACTGTCACCCCAGTGCAGCTAACTGGGTTATCAAAGGCAGGCCATGTCTCTCACTGTCTATGGTGTGAGGCATGTAAAAGAACCATTGCTGACTTTCGTAAAAAGTAGGCTGCAAAGCCGTCAGCGTGTTTCTACGACCTCAAGAGGGATGGGCTCCACCAGGCCAGATCAGCCCAAGTCTCGCCATGAAGGCGCCCCAACAACATCCTCGGATGTTAAGGGATAAGTAATATATATATATATATATATATATATATATATATATATATATACAGGGATCCCTCAGTGCTTCAGTGCATCGCAGGTTTTTTGAAAATATTCATCGAAAAATAAGGAAATTAAGAAAAAATAAGGAAAATGCCGCAAAACAAGGCCAATTATTCAAAAAACAACAAAGAAACAAAAAAAAAAACAACCCAACAAAACTACTTACATTTTTATGTGAGGTGCGCATCTGAGTGTGTGTGTATTTATATTTTATTTACATCTTATGCATTATTTTTTAATGTTTAATTGTTATTACAAGCAGTTATAGCATCAAATATGTATTTATTTATATTATATACACATATACATGTACATATACATCAGTAGGGGGGGAAGGGGGGGGGGGGTTGATCCTACCTAGCGGAAATCAGCGGTCGCGGGGGGTCTCGATCCCCATTAACTGTGGAAAGTGAGGGATCCCTGTATATATAAATATATGTTCATTTGTTTAGTGTTTGCAAAGATGTAGAGGTGTAGGATGGTCAAAAGAATTGTATCGGAGCACTAATGCAGCCCTGACGATCGATGATTGATGTTAACATGGCTATTGTACAGCCTCTTGGGGAAACCTCTGGGTCATGATTTTTTTGTACCACATTGACTGGTGCAACAGCGGGAAAAAAAGCAGAGGCAAGTCAATAGTGGGTAATGAAGATAAGGAAAGATGATGTGATCAAACATTATCTATAGACAGAGAGGAATGAGGCAAACCCGCAGATAACATGTGATGATTCACACCTAATTACCAGCGAGCTATTCATGTGCTTCTTGTGTGTTTGTCAGTAACATGAGAACGATAGAAAGAAGGCGAAAGAGTTCATGATTATGCACAGAGCTGTGTGTGTGTGTGTGTGTGTGTGTGTGTGTGTGTGTGTGTGTGTGTGTTTACATTGATTCCAAAAGAAACGTCATACATGAAAGGGTTAATAAAGCCAAAGAAAGCCACATGTTTAGGGAAAAGTGTATTAACATCACTACAGTCATCCAGCCCGTCCATTTCTCTCAAACTGAATCCCTGATCTGTTACTGGGTTTTTTTTTTCCGATTACCACAGCAAATTATTGCGAAATTAGTATGACGGAAGTTTCAGGAAGCATCGTGTTAGTCACAGACTTATGAATATTCAACAGAGGTGAAGACATTTTTTTTTTCTTGTGGGCCTCAGTATCTCTACGGTAGCACAGCATTCAGTACTTGTCGAAATACACTCCATATCTGTTTGTTTGTTTTTAGTTACGCAAAAGGAGGGCGGAACGGTGGCGTAGCGGTTAGCATGTCCGCTTTGCAGCAAAAAGGCCTGGATTTGATTTCCATTTCTATGTGGAGTTTGCATGTTCTGTGCTTGTGTGGGTTTCCTCCCACAGTCCAAAAACATATCGAGTCAGCCTATTGGTTGTTCCTAAATTGCCCTGAAGTGTTAGTGTGAATGGTTGTATGCATGTTAGACCTTCAATGGCCTGGTGAGCAGTCTAGAGTGTACCTCGCCCCTGGCCAGGGTCAGCTGAGATGGGCGCCAAGCCTCCCCGTGACCCTAATTAGGATTAATCAACTTAGAGAATGAATGAATGAATGAATGAATGATGTGTAATCAAAAGGGGTCAAGAATAGTAGTGTAAATAAGTATTCCATTTGAAATACAGCAGCAAGCAGATGGAGGCACACACACACACACACACACACACACACACACACACACACACACACACACACACACACACACACACAGAGTGAGGGGTGACCGAGAAGAAAATAAAACAGAGAAAAAGACTGAGACTGAAACATACATAATGGAAAGACGACAGGAAGATGCACTGAGTCGAAGAAATAAACAGGTGGTGAGAGACAGATGCAGGTTTAACGGGACTGACTGATACCCTGGCAGACATACGTGTTTGATGAAGAGCTGTGCCAGTCCCTCAGGCTCTTCCACACACTTCTCCAGCTCTCCCAGGAAATAACTGCTCAAAAGAGAAAAGGGCACAGAGGATCAGGCAGCCGTACGCTGATACGCACATCCATCCACACAACACACAACTTTGCCATGATACACTCACACACTAGACTAAGTGACAGGAAGTGGTATTAACTTCATAATTCCATTGAGCATCATCGATCTTTTGCATTCTTTCTAGAAAAAATAATGGAGAAAAGCCTAGGGTACTCACTCAGCGCTGTTGAGCGGTATACACAAGAATTACTTAATTTTCCAGATTTTTTTTTTTTTTTCGGGGGGGGGGGTGTTCAGTCTTGTCAGGTAATTTAAGTGAGCAGGCCCATTGACTTCATTTATTAAGTCATTCATTCATTTTCCAAACCACAATCGTAATTAGAATCACAGGGTGACTGATGCCCATCTCAACCAACTCTGGGCGAGGGCAGACGACACCCTGGACAGCTCACAGAACTACACTGTTGGCGACTCAATGGCCTACTCTTTACGATTGCAGGGGTTCTTTTCTGTGTCTGTTACCACAGATAGTGCTGGAATTGATAATCCACTAAGCTTCACTGGACAGTCGTGACAACTCAGTGATAGTGTGGCTCGAACCCCCAGACCTTCGGATCAGTAAGCCAGAACCCAACCAGTGGGCCACCACTGCCTCGGATAATTTACTTAACTACTTAATATCATTTAACTATTACTATTATTATTATTATTATTATTATTATTATTATTATTATTATTATTATTATTATTATTATTATTATTATTATTATTATTTTATTATTATTATTATTATTATTTTATTTTTATTATTATTATTATTATTATTATTATTATTATTTTATTATTAGTAGTAGTAGTAGTAGTAGTAGTAGTATATTTTTATCATTATTATTATTATTATTATTATTATTTTATTATTATTATTATTATTATTATTATTATTATTTTTATTATTATTATTATTATTATTATTAGTAGTAGTAGTAGTAGTAGTAGTAGTAGTAGTATATTTTTATCATTATTATTATTATTATTATTATTATTATTATTTTATTTTATTATTATTATTATTATTATTATTATTATTATTTTTATTATTATTATTATTATTATTATTATTATTATTATTATTATTATTTTATTTTTATTATTATTATTATTATTATTATTATTATTATTATATTTTTATCATTATTATTATTATTATTATTATTATATTGTTTACTGGGTCTGTGTAAGGTCCTTTAAACATAGAATTTCTATGTATTTATTTCATAGCAGTTTGTTTGTTGTTGATTTGAGCCTTCTTTTCTGTTTGTAACCGGACTCCTTGAACAACCTAGGTGGCGCTGCTTGTCGGCGACGCACGTCGTAATAAAACGACGTAACCAAAATTTCCTCCAGGATAATAAAGTATTATCTTATCTTATCTTATTTTATCTTAACTGGCTGTCTGAACAAGAACCTGGTATTTCTTTGTTTCTCAAAATGTGATTCGCATCCTCCTTTATGAATCAGAGTCATGGAAGATGACCAAAACCATCAAAAATAAACTTGACGTCTTCCAGAACAGATGCCTTAGACGCATTCTATGCATCTATTGGCCATATACAATCACTAATGAAAAAACTCCACCGAAGAACAGAAACCGAACCCATCTCCACGCAAATTAAATGAAGACATTGGCGATGGATAGGACATGTGCTCCGCCAGCAGTAAACAGCCCTATCCAGAATCGCCCTACGATGGACTCCAGACGGCCGAAGAAAGCGAGGCCGTCCCAAGGAGACTTGGAGGAGAACAGTTGAGAGGGAGATAAAGGAGAAGGGTTGGACATGGGGGGCCATCTGGAACGTGTTTCAGCCGACCGACATAAATGGTGGACTCTAGTTGAGGCCTCACGTGCTAAAGAGGACTCGTAGTAGCAGGAGATTGTAGATCCACAGGGGGTACTGTTGGTGTGTTGTAGTATAGAATGTAAAAAGCTGGTTCGACATTTGGTCTTCCATGGTTGTCAAAGTTGGAAATTTCAAGAAATTTGGTGTTAGAAGAAGCAGCTGTGTGTCTGAGCACTCACATGCTTTTGGCCTTGAAGAGAAGTAGTGGCTTGTGAAATGATGTCATCCATGGGTCAACAAGTCAGAAAATAAGAAATTTCATTTCAAAGTAGTACAAGGTGAAAATTCAATACATCCTGTTTTCCAAAGCAGCAGAGCCATGCAGTAACTTAAATATGTCTAAGAAATAACATGGATGTCTTATGCCAAAGTGGTTAAATATACTGTACATACACAAAAGGGGAGTGGGGTCAGTGGTGTAGTGGTTAGGGTACTGTGCTCATGATCAGGAGGTCATTGGTTCGAATCCCAGTGAGACCCAAGCTGTGCTAAGACCCCTGGCCAAGGTCTTAACCAAAAGTGTGCCTCTGTCCAAACAGTAGTATAAATGAGTCTGTCTGTCTTCCTTTTGGCTTTTACTCGGGAGTCACCACAGCGAATCATCTGATTCGCACGTTTGATTTGGCAGAGGTTTTTACGTCGGATGCCCTTCCTGTCACAACCCTTTTTAGCAAGGGACAGAAACACGCTGACGACTTTGCAGCCTACTCTTTACGAAAGTCAGGAATGGTTCTTTTACATGCCTCTCACCATAGACAGTGAGAGACATGGCCCGCCTTTGATAACCCAGTTAGCCGCACTGGGGGGACAGTGACAACCTTGTGGAGATTGGGACTCGAACCCCCAACCTTTGGATCAGCGATCCAACGCCCTATACCACTAGACCACCACTGCCCCACAGTAGTATAAATGAGTACCAGTAAAAATACTGGGAAGGTGACTTGTGATTGTGATGGACTAGCATCCCATCCGGGAGGAGTTGAAGGAGGATCCAGGAGGTAGCTTCACCAGCCTGATGAGCCACCAGGCTCAGGATGTAAAAGCCCTACAGATTTACTAGCCTAGCTCAGCTGATACTCAGATATGAAGGTGTAGTACACCCGGATCAACTCAACCGACCATTGCTGGGCAGCACACACCCACAACATTCATGCTCACACTCACCACTAGGGGTAATTTGTAGGGGTATTTGTAATCTTATGTCAAGCTGCTTTGCAAAAGCGGTCAGTTAAAATCACTTAAAGTCAGCAAAATGTGAAATGACAGCTGGAATTTTCTCAAGTGGCACAATTTCACAAATATTTAGTTAAATTGAGCTTAACACTCAAACAAAAAGATTTGGAGAAGCAACTACCAATCAGATGAAAAGATATTGATTATTGCTGCCAAACACTGAGTGGGGAAACATGGGAGAGGGTTTCCAAGGCAACCAAAATCTGGTGACTCTTTGAGCCATGAAGTGATTTGCTTGTTCTTCGTCACTTCCTGGGTGTTTGCCTCTAAATCTGCACCAATCATCATCATCATCATCATCATCATCATCATCATCATCATCATCATCATCATCATCATCACATTCTTCTTCTTCCCCATGGTCCAGGGTCTGGTCCCTGGGGCAGCAGCCTAAACAGGGAGGTACTCCTAGATATCTACACCCAGATTTCTATAAAATTGTATTACAGATGTTCCCCGACTTACGTTCATTCGTTTTACATTTTTTCGATTGTACGTTTTTTTTTTTTTCAAAAAAAAAAAAGTTGTCAAATATTGAGTTGAGACGTACCTACCTAGTACGCTGACGTAATGACGCAATGATGTAATGATGCTGCATCCATTGTTTACGAACGACAGACTGAAAGTGCCCCTCTTTCTTGCCAATTCAGATATATATATTGTTATATATCAGTTAGATATCGTGTTACCCTTGTGTTAAGACGTCGTCTCTGTGATCTTTGTGTTTACACTGTTTTGCGGACTTTTGTAACCCTCAGCAAATATGGTTGGTCAGAAGCGTAAGCCTACTGGCATGGGTGCAAGTTTCATACACAGAGATGAATTAACTATCTGCTCAGATTGGTGCAATCTACCATGCATACTCAGTTCAGCAAAGAGAGTTGTAAAATGAATGAAGACTCGAATCCATAAAAGAAAGAGAACTCTCTGCTCTGCTGGTGATTCACATCAGTGTAGGCTGAGTACTAAACAAGTATTCAATGGCGCCCTTGCTCACTTGAAAGACCGGAAGTCCATATTACCTCGTGCTTTGTGTCAAGCACAAGCACAAGGAAGTAAACTACTTTCGGTGTTGAGCACCTCATATATTGTAAACGTTGATTGGCTATTTTAAGTTTTATGTAAAGTGACTCGGCTCAGCTTCATGTAATGTGACTTGGCTCAGCTTCATGTAAAGTGACCATCCGTCGATCATCGGAACCATTTACAAGCAGAAAGATCGCATCACAAAGAATGTTAAAGGTTATATTTGATACTGTATTTAATATTCATTCAACTAACTTTATTATTCCTTGCATAGCTACACGCAGCAAATACAAGACAGCTGGGAAAGACCAGTACAACAGAGGTCTGTTGGCCTCAAATAAGGGACAAGGCAAATAAGCTAAGGAGGGTTAGCAACCCATCGTGGAACCTTGAATTTTTTGCTATAACAACTGCGGGCTGCTTCAAGAGGATTCCAGACCCACAACGCAAATTGGATAAGTCGGCGGCAGCTGTCATCCAGGAGCAATACCACAGTTGATGACGGCAGCCAGGTGGATCTGGGAACTTTGTTACAGAAGGCAACCAATGAACAGTGTGTTGTATGCAAGAAGTTCTGAGGAAGGCAGAGGACTGAAAATCCATCAGAAGAAGAGGGATTATCTGGTCTGGTGGCAATAGCTGCTGGTGGCGCCAGGCCGCGGGGTACCACCGGAAGTCGCCGAAACCCATGCTCATAGAAGTAACCCGGCCTGGTCGGTGGCTGACGAGAACCAGAATCCCTATCAGTCCGTATCTGCCTTTGAGGAGACTGGGCCACCATGGGAGCATTAGGCTGGCCCAGGTAGGTTAGTTCAACTAACTTTATTATTCCTTGCATAGCTACACGCAGCAAATACAAGACAGCTGGGAAAGACCAGCACAACAGAGGTCTGTTGGCCTCAAATAAGGGACCAGGCAAATAAGCTAAGGAGGGTTAGCAACCTACCATGGAACCTTGAATTTTTTGCTACAACAACTGCGGGCTGCTTCAAGAGGATTCCAGACCCACAACGCAAATTGGATAAGTCGGCAGCAGCTGTCATCCAGGAGCAATACCACAGTTGATGACGGCAGCCAGGTGGATCTGGGAACTTTGTTACAGAAGGCAACCAATGAACAGTGTGTTGTATGCAAGAAGTTCTAAGAAAGGCAGAGGACTGAAAATCCATCAGAAGAAGAGGGATTATCTGGTCTGGTGGCAATAGCTGCTGGCGGCGCCAGGTCAGGAGGTACCACCGAAGTCGCGAAAACCCATGCTCATAGAAGTAACCCGGCCTGGTCGGTGGCTGACGAGGACCAGAATCCCTATCAGTCCGTATCTGCCTTTGAAGAGACTGGGCCACCATGGGAGCATTAGGCTGGCCCAGGTAGGTTAGTTCAACTAACTTTATTATTCCATTATTCCTTTGATGAGTGAATTTGATTAAAATGTATCTATTTGAAATTATTTTGCTTGAATTTTAATTTATTTGAAATTAATGATGATATTATTTGATATATTTGATATTATTTTACAATGTTATGTTTATAATTATTAATTTAGGGGTATTTTATGAGATACGGTAATGATATTTATGGACGTATAGTACAGTATGAAAGTCATACGTCACTGGAATATATAGTAACAACTTACGTTATTTTCAACTTATGTTCGGCCGTCTGGAACCAAACAAAAACGCAAGTTGGGGAGCATCTATATTATTATTTAGGTCTTGTAATTTGGGCAGCATGGTGGCATAGTGGTTTGCGGTTTCCATGGTTTTCACCCATATGCTTTTCGCCCCTAATCCAAAACCTAACCCTAACCACTTGGGCGAAAACCATTTGGGGAAAACCAGCAGCACCTTGGTTGGCATGTCCACCTCAAAGCAACAAGGGTCCTGGGTTCAAGTCCCGGGCTCAGACATCTCTGTGGAGTTTGCACATTTTCCCAGGATTAAGCATTTTGGAAAATGAGTGTAAGTATAAGGGCTGAATTGTAACAAATGCTGAATGGTTCGGATAGAGTTCATCAATGATCTTGGAGGTGTTTGTGTGACGATAATCTTCTGTTTCATCACTATGCAGATAGATTTTTGATAATTCACCCCTATATTTCCATCTCTACCAAGAGGACCGTGCTGATCTCGCGAATGTGTGGAAAACTGCAAATATTCCATTAAGACACAACAATACAAATAATCTCATTATATGCAGGACACATCCTGGACCTTTTACTAAATCAAGACTGAGTGGAATGTTACACATCATTACAGCCATCAGATACCAGGGAAATGATTTCCAGAAATCAATAGCAGTAAAGTACCTGTAGGCAGAGGAATCACACAACCAGGAAACTATACTCACTCTTTGTGCCAGTCGTAGATCTGGTGTATGTTGCCAAACACTATTTTATCTTTTCCTTTCATGTCTTCAGGTACACCCTTAGTGTTCATAGTGGCCATGTAGCCCTGTAAGAGATATACATATTTAGTATATACTACATATATACTATACTGTGGGCTGCATAGCGTGTTTCCGCCCCTTGCTAAAGGGTTGTGTCAGGAAGGGCATCCGACATAAAAACCTATGTCAAATCGAATATGTGAATAATTAATAGCAGTGGTCCCCAACCTTTTTATCACCATGGACCGATGAACGCTTGACAATTTTACCGCGGCCCGGGGGGGGGTATAGCTTGTTTATACTGTAAATATAATACCCCGCCCTTGCCCAGAGTCGGCTGAGATGTGTGCCAGCCTCCTTAATAATCAGGATTAAGCGTTATATTTTTAATCGAGCTCGAACTCTTCTTTAAAAAAAAACCCCACAGGTGATGGTGCACCAGCTGGGAGAATGAAGGCTCAGACTCAGTCTCACCCGAAATCCGATATCCAACTCGCCTCTGTTCATGCGCCGTCCCCTTGTGGGTTACATTTTAGTGCTCAAATGACCGACATGTAACCGAGAGAATCCGGTCATTTTTAAAATAAAAGTTTTTTCAAGAATAAAAGATCGTTCAGACTCAGATAATAATAAATAAAACAGAAATAAATAATTATTTCTTTTGCGGCCCAGTACTAATTGATCCACGGACCGGTACCGGTCCACGGACTGAGGGTTGGGGACCACTGATTAATATGACATCTATGGAGATGGAGGCAGATGATTCGCTGTGGCGACCCCTGAAAGGGAACAAAAGAAAAGAAAAAAAAAAAAGAAGTACTGTATATACAGTACTACACAGGAATGGCACAATCTGATTGGTCTATTATCTTGAGGTTATTAAACAATTTGGTGACATCTACAGAGCCTTTGACAGAAGGGAATATCAGCACATAAATGCACAGTAAAATTAAATCTATAGTCTGGTTTTCTTTTGTTTGTTTGTTTGTTTGTTTGTTTGTTTGTTTTTACATTTTTTTAGGTGACGTCTGTGTGATCCAAGGCAACTTTAGCTGGCCAGCCGTTATTCTTGACCAGGGGTTGGCAATCTGTGGCTCACCAGCCGCATGCAGCTCTTCAGCGCCACTTTAGTGGCTCCCTGGAGCTTTTTCAAAAATGTATGAAAATTGAAAAAGATAGGTTTTTAATATGGTTTCTGTAGGAGGACAAGTCAGACAAACATTCTTAACGTTTTCCAAGATTTTAAAAATTTGTATTAAAACAATTAGTCCTGCATTTCAACATTTCTGTCACCGAAGATTTGAGTTATAGCCTGCGACACACGTTCAAACAGGAGAGAGGGGTGTGTCATAGGCCATGGATCCCAAAAGGAAAAAAGAGAAAGATAGCTAATGAGAACAGAGGATTCAAGGAAGAATGGACCGAATAATTTGTTTTCATTGCCAATGCGGAAGGATTGCCTGCATGTTTGCTTTGTAATGAGAAGCTGTCAAATAAAGAGTATTAAAAAAAGAGTCATTTGGAAAGACATTTCCAGGGAAGGCATGCTATATTTGCAGCCGACCACCCAGTTGGGATTGAGAGAAAAAGTGCGATTGCAGTATTACTGGAGAAATTAAAGGAGCGCAGAGATACATTTAAGAAGTGGATTGCGTCTCCAAACTGTACTGTGATAATATATATTAATGAATAAAGCGCTTAGGCTCCTTACCAGAAGCTAGAGAAGATGCAGGGCGTTTGAGTGACATCATAGGGCTTAAATAATCATTAAAAACACACTAAAAAAAATTACTTCGCAATTCAAGCAATCACGTTGATAACTTGCACGCGAAGGAGAAAAAAAGGTGTACACCATCTGCAACCAATCAGCAGGAGGGAGAAACAATATTTGTACTCAATGG
Source organism: Plotosus lineatus (assembly GCA_024760905.1). Taxonomy (NCBI): domain Eukaryota; kingdom Metazoa; phylum Chordata; class Actinopteri; order Siluriformes; family Plotosidae; genus Plotosus; species Plotosus lineatus. The sequence continues at coordinate 42,474,379 of CM045738.1, read as the reverse complement.
CCTGTGATGAGTCATGTGATGTGATTGACATTGAACAGACAGCGCTGTTGTGCAGGTATATAAACTCCGATGGACCACTGACTTCTTTATTGAATTTATGTAATTTCATCAACGCAACAAAATGTAATGCATTCATATAGTAATGGAAGTTAAACTTAAAGCACAAAATATTGGACAACAGAGTAGTCATGTGATGTCATTCTCTCCAGGATGCGCTGCAGGGAAAATAAAAATTTAATCATGAATGCTCATTATGTATTTGTAGCCTACTTAGTCATTTAGATACAGTAGTAGGATAATATACACTTGCAGACTGGATTGCCTTCATATAAAGCTTATATCGGGGTTTTTTTATTTATTTTTTGTTTTTATGGGGTTTTTTGGTCCAATATGGTTTTGAACATTTTGGGTTGCCGACCCCTGTTCTAGACCTACATCATCTCCACATCTCCAACAACATTTGAATCAAACTATTTAATTGTAAGAACACACACACACACACACACACACACACACACACACACACACACACATATACTGTATATATAAATATATGTATTATAAGAATAAGGTAGTTTTAAAGGCCAGTGATGGCCTGGCAAGCTGTCTGGGGTGCACTCTTCCCTCGCCCAGAGTCGGGAGCCGGCCTTCCTATGACCCTAATTAGGATTAAGTGGTACAGAAAAAAGAATGAATGCTTTTAAAGGCCTGCTTTAAAGAACACCTTGGGGTAGCAGCCTTCATATGTGACCAGGGCGAGACTCCCGCCTTTCCTTACTACCACACAGAAACACAAGAATATTAAACTGTAATGAGATTTTATGGATTTATTATATAATTTTAAACCGTACAATAATGGTGCCACGTGACCATGGAAAAACTATGAGTGTCCATCATTTCGATTCACACATTGTCCACGAGATATAAGGAGTTTTATTTCCATGATAGTGGACCAATCAGATTCCCAGATGTAGTATATAGTAATAGAAATTATCCTGAGTAGATAATCAAAAGGACGGTTAATTGTGACATATCTGTTACTGTGACTATGAGTAGGCAGTATCACCATTATCATAATTAATCTAATTTTAGTTTGATTTGCTTGTGTTTTCAAGCTATGAATGTATTTAAAAGCATTGCATGCAAAAAAAATGGAGAGTAAACTATAATCTTGTTTGATTCTTTTTTTCATTCACTTGTCAAACTGTATACAGTGATCCCTCGCTACTTCATGCTTCAGTTTCTATGGCTTCAGTGCATTGCGGGTTTTTCAAAAATATTCATCGAAAAATAAAAAAATAAGGAAATTAAGGAAAAATGGGGGAAATGTTAAGGAAAATGCCACAAAACAAGGCCAATTATGCAAAAAAAAAAAAAAAAAAAAAAACCCAACACAAAACCCCCCAACAAAATTATTTACATTTTTATGTGAGGTACGCATTAGTGTGTGTGTGTGTGTGTGTGTGTGTGTGTGTGTGTGTGTGTGTGTGTGTGTGTGTGTCTATTTATATTTTATTTACATCTTATGCATTATTTTTGAATGTTTAATTGTTATCTATAAGCATTTATAGCGTTGAATATGTATTTATTGATATTATATACACATATACATGTACGTATACGTCAGTCAGGGGGGTCGATCCTACTTCGCGGAATTCCGCAGTCACGGAGGGGTCTCAGTCCCCATTAACCGCGGAAAGTGAGGGGCCCCTGTTCTCCTATGATGGTTTTTCAGTTGACACTTGGCGAAGGCAGGTTACACCCTGAACAGCTCACCAAGCCATCGCAGGGCAACACACATGCAACTATTCACACTCACACTCACATCCAGGGTCCATTTAAGCTAATTAGCCTAATGTGCAAGTCTTTGGACTGTTGGAGGAAACCAGAGACCCTGGAGGAAACCCACACAAGCAAATATAAACACCTGTATTTACAAATCATTTTCATTTTATATAGAAAAATAATGTGGGGGGGAATATTATACCTTTTTGTATTCATTTATGTCTACATGTAGGAAACGTGTCATAAATTAAGAATAAGAACGTGCCAGTGTCGAAGGTCATACAGAGTTGGCTGGTTATGTATTTAAGAGTGTTTTTAAGACATGAAAATTAAAAACTACATCATGAACTGGATTTAAAACATTATAATGAAACAAATCCCATGATGTCTTCATCCCTAACTTCTGTTTGTAATTAGCCCAGATCACGGCCGAAACAGAGCGGCTCAGTTCTGGTCCCTTAGAAGTAAACTCATGTGACATATATAATTTCAGGAAAGAACACGCGGACGGCATGTAGCCTTGTTGAATGATTTAATTTCCTGTAGAATGTAGCATACTGTCACTCACCTCCACAATGAAGCCCAGGTCAGCCACGTACATTTTCTCTGTCTCAATCAACTCTTCCAGTACATACCTACCGAGAAAAGAAGGGGAGATGGATGAGAGTAGTATGGCTCACTGTGAATTGATTCTGAATGAGCAAAGCAGAGCCAATCACCCCACACACAGTGTAACAATCATGTAATGGACAAGGATGTAATTATGGTACTCAAATATAAAGTGCATGCTGGGCACCATCACACTTGACATTTTCCATGGTTATAGGGCTATGCATAGAATTTCTGAATTTTGTGAAATGTTAGAGAAGAAGACTGTGGCAGTGGAGGCCTGGTGGTAAAGGGCGCTGGATCGCTGATCCTAAGGTTGGGGGTTCGAGTTCCACTCTCCACAAAGTTCTCACAGTCTTCTTCCCCCCCAGTGCAGCTAACTGGGTTATCAAAGGCCGGCCATGTCACTCACTGTCTATGGTGAGAGGTTCACATAAAAGAACCATTGCTGACTTCCGTAAAGAGTAAGCTGCATCACCGTCAGTATTTTTCTGCCCCTTGCTAAAAGGTTGTTTCAGGAAGGGCATCTGACATAAAAACCTATGCCAAATCAAACATGCAAATCAGCTGATTCACTGTGGTGACCCCTGAAAAAGGGAAAAGCCAAAAGGAAAAGAAGAAGTTATGGAAGGAGACTCTAGTGTCAATAGTCGAACTACTAACAGACTAACAGTCGGCAAGACAGTTTTTTCATGTTTTCTGGTTTCTGCGACCATGGCAAGCTTAGAAGAAAGTAAAATGTGAGACTGGAAAGAATATGATTATCTTCGAAATTTAGTGATGTGAATTCAGTGAAAATTAATTCGACACCCCTGATATAATTGAGCAAATTTAAGTTATTATAATATGCCGAAAATTCTGAAGTTCATCAGAAGCTGAGCAGATATACAAGTGCAGTATGGTATTTTTGTCCATACACTCTAAGAAATAGGGGCACAGTAGTCCAAAAATCCATTTCTCTACATCAGAATACATCATCTTCTTCTTCTTCCACTTGATCCGGGGTTGTGTTACAGGGGACTCCATTACATTTTGAAGATGATCCTGATCAAATTCCAGATTCAGAGACTTTTTAAAAAGGTTCTTCACAATGGAAGAGAGAACAATTTTTTGGAAGTGTGGTACTACAGCAGGTCCAGCAGGGGGTGCTGTGCACTTTCTTTCTTTTTCTTATTTTTTTGTCTGTTTAGTTATTTTTGTTGCTATTGTTGATTTGTTCGTTTGTTTCGGTTTGTAAGAGGTTTGTGCTCTCTAAGTGCACTTATTATGTATAGATTCAAAACTATTGACTCAATCTTATTTCAAAAATGTAAAACTATAACTTGTGGAAAGATGTGTGTGTGAAACTTCATATTTGTTATTCCTGTCTGATAACGTGAAACATTGAGTTCCACAGACTCCAAACCTACATGCTTTTCTCTAAGGCACTCCTCCGCTCCTCTTCACTGTCACCAGTTACTGATGATTGGCTGGAAGTATCATCCGTCAACATAGAACCATTGCCTTCTAGCTGCAGGTTACTGAGCTGGGGATTCTGTGGAGAAAAGAAGCAATGAGCGGGTTATGGAATATATTCAATTTTGTAATGTGTGTGTTGCTCTGGTGACAGGAAATGAATATTCAGGCTGTGTTAGTGACAGTGAATGAATGATGAGAAGGATTACAATGCTATAGCAGTGACCTAGCTTGCTAATCCCTCTCATCATTCAAACATTACTACAATCTTACAGCTAGTAGACGGGATGTATTCGGAGTGACATGGTTGGTCATTGTTCATGTTAATGATGAAGAATGTGAAATTTGGTCCCGCCAGATTGTGTAATGTGTGGTAGGAGGGGAAGTCCAACAGTATAAAGTTCCTGTCTTTGTTGGTAATGCATATTTTGAAAGGTAAACCGAGAGCACAAGTGAGCCAGATTCATAAATCATGTAATTTTTCCAAAAAAAAAAAAAAAAGAGAAAAATTTGTACACACAAGATATACATGTAATAGAAATATGATGAATTGCTAAGAAATATGGCAGAATTGTTATTCAAGAAATAAATCATGTGTTGAAATACAGAAAAACACAAACCACTGCCGATGTACTGGGTACAGAGAGATCCTTAATCAGTTGCCAAACATTCAGTCAGTCTGCCGCCCTTCCAGTTTCTCAGTTTCTGTCTTTCTCCTTTGATAAATATTCACGCCTAATGATCTGAAAGGCCAATACATCAATCTAATGTTTTTTTCTCAAATAACACCAGCACCACACAAGTTCTAAACCCCACACCCCCTATACCACATTGCTGTATAAACTCAGAGACATTCTCAGTTTTAGCGAGAACTGCTGTACTTGCCGCTTTGTAAGCACATAGCTTAACATGAAACACACAGAGATTCCTGCGCTGATGTCATGATCGAGAGCACAGTACCTCTCCACATCTCCAGGGCTTCGGCTCGCATTATTGAGTGAGGGCTCTGTCTTTCACAGCCTTCTCTTTAAAGACACTAGGGTGAAACAGTCAAGTTGTATTCACTTCTCATCTTTACTCGACTCACTATGACTGCGGAGGTGTGAAAGGAGGCTAGATTAAATAGATCTTGGTCAGATGGACACATTTTCGGTTCACTTTTCGAAGAAATTCATAGCATGTGAAATAATGCTATGAATAACTGAAACTGAAACACCAGTTTGAATGCATGTCGTTGAGCCACAAGATACATGAACCTTTGGCATCAGGAAACTTGAACTGTGTCTTTTGTATTGGTTCATCAGTTCAGTTCATTTTCTGTAACCGCTTAATCCTAATTAGGGTCACGGGGAGGCTGGCGCCATCCCAGCCAACTCCGGGCGAGGGCAGAGTACACCTTGGACAGCTCACCAGGCCATCGCAGGGCAGAAACATTGCATTAGTTAGATAGCATTTGCTTTGAGTTAGCTATTTTTCTGTTAGTAAGCAAGAAAATATAGTGGTACCTCACCTTACGATACCCAGCAAATGAAAAATCCAGGTTATGAAAAACATTTTCCAAAATTTTTTGCCTCTGTGTACGAAACAAGTTCTCCTTATGAAATGAGCCAAACGCGCCATTCAAACATTCAGACACGCCATTCAAACATTCAAAAGTGCCATTCAAACAATCAAACGCGCCATTCAAACATTGAAACACGGCATTTACATTCAAACAATGCATGAGTTGCTCTCCATTTACTATCTCCCAACATCCCGCCCCGCTTGCCTCCCATTGGCTAGGAGGGATGATGCAGCTCCCTTGAGCAACAGCTTGTTTCATGAGTTTTTCGAGTGTGCTCATTGTAACTTTATTTCTTGGCTCAGGCTTTTAACCTGGCATAAACATTTGTAAGATTCTGCTAAGAAGACATGGTCAACATAAAGTAAGTGTCTTAAAAGGTACGTTTTTATAATTTTTAGAGGGTAGTATTTGGGGCCTTGGAACGAATCACACGTTTTACATGTAAAATGCGGCTCTCCTTTTGAAAAATCCAGGTTACAAAAACCGCCTCTGGAATGGCTTAATTTCATAAGGTGAGGTACCACTGTATCTGAATTTTTTTACATGCACGTGACACTGTGGAATTACTTTTTTTCTTTATTTTAATTTACATTCCCCCAGTCCAGCTGACTGGGTTATCAAAGGCCAGCCATGTCTCTCACTGTCTTTGTAAGACAGTGTCCCATGTCAGAGACATGTAAAAGAACCATTGTTGATTTTCTTCAGAAGTACGCAGCTGTATCACCATCAGCGTGTTTCTGCGCCATGGTGGCCTGGTGAGGTCTCCAGGGTGTACTTTGCCCTCACCCAGAGTCGACTGAGATGGGCGCCAGCCTCCCTGCGAACCTAATTAGGATTAAGCAGTTTAGAAAATGAATTAATGAATGAATGAGTTAGCATAATATGTCTTTGGACTGTGTGAGGAAACCGAAGTACCCAGAAAAAACTTGCATAAGCACTGGGAGGACATCCGAACTCCATACAGAAAAGCCCCAGGAATCAAACCAAGGATTTTTTTTTTTTTGGGGGGTCCCCATTTTATCCATAATTTAGACATAGCCAAGTCCCACCCATCAGGTATTGCCTTGCCTATCACACAACTACCACTGACCAGGGAGGGGCGAAAGCATGCACACACCCCCTCCGTGACATGCACCATGCATATTTGGGGTGGTCTGACACACTCTGAGGGGAAAACCCTATCCACCTCCTCGTACGAATGCGCTCACAGACGCCCATGATTGGCTGACAATCGCTGTGAGTGACAGAGAAGAGAGCATATGCCGTCCCTCCCTACCGTGAGAACTTGGCTACTTAGCTCCCATGGACTTCCGCCCACGGACAGCCGTGGCATTGACCTGGATTTAATCGTGCGATTTCTGGGTTAATAGTCATGCACCTTGTTGATGCACCAGTTGTTAGCCCCACCCAGGACCTACTTGAAGTCGGCAGTCATGAGTCGGAAATGCTGACATCTCACTATAACTTCCCTTCACTCGCCATGCTTTTTCCATACTGCTTATCCTTTATTAACATCTTTATTCGGTAAATTGTAACCAATCCCAGCTAACTCTGGGTACTCTGAACATCCCACCGGTACATTTCATAACCAACACAAGCAAACAAACATTCATACGCACACTCACACCTAGAAACCATCAATTAGCATGTAGCTAACGGTGCATGTTCTTGAACTGTGGGAGGAAACCCACACAAGCTCAGGGTTAACTCCAGTCAGAAACACCCTTGCCAAACAAAGGGATCGAACCCAAGACTTTCTTGCTGTAAAGTGGGAGTGCTAACACGATGCCACAGTACCCCAAGTGGAATATCAACATCCAACATCCAGGTAACTGTTCTTTCCTGCAAAAAAAAAAAAAATCCTTCATCCACTCTATTGTGTGTTCTGCTTTTCCATCAGGATCCGTGTACAAGCAGAATCCAGGGCGGCGTTTCAGATGCAGCCCTTGTTTTCTTGATACTATTCTTCTCTCAACAAAATCTGTTTTCCCATGAATACAGTAAAGGTTCTGTTTAAAACCTTTTGGAGTAAAAGCATTGTTATTGTAGAAATCCAGCACAAACAAATACAAGTTGCATGTGTTTTGAGGCGAGGCATGAATAAGAGTACTGTGCAGACAGGACTTTTAGATTTAGAAAATTTACAGCGGCTGCATAGCGGTGCACTGATGGGCCTGGATTCACATCTTGGAGTCTGAATAGTGTCCCTGTGTTTACATGGGTTTTCTCTGGGTACTCACGTTTTCTTCCCAAATACATGTCAAGTTGGTTAACAGGCTACTCGAAATTGCCCCTCGGATTGAATTGTGTGTGTTTGTCTCAATGTTCGGTAGCAACCCTGCAAGCCGGTCTTATATAAACAGATTCATTTTTAATCCGATAAAAGACCAACGTTACTCTGCACACTTCAAGCATGACATTATACCGTGATCCCTCACTTTTCACGGTTAATGGAGACCGGGACACCCCCGTGACTGATTTCCGTGAAGTAGAATCGATCCCCCGTATATAATACCAATAAATACGTATTCAACGCTATAAATGCTTATAATAACAATTAAACATTCAAAAATGATGCATCTTGTTTTCCTTTCGGTTTTTTCCCTTTATCATCTGATTCGCATGTTTGATTTGGCATAGGTTTTTACGTCGGATGCCCTTCCTGACACAACCCTTTTGCAAGGGACAGAAACACGCTGACGGCTTTGCAGCTACTCTTTACGAAAGTCAGCAATGGTTCCTTTACATGAACCTCTCACCACAGACAGTGAGAGACATGGTCCGCCTTTGATAACAAAGTTCATTGCACTGACAATCTTGTGGACAGTGGGACTCGAACCTCCAATCTTAGGATCAGCGATCCAGCGCCATTTACCACTACCCACTATTCAAAAATAATGCGTAAGATGTAAATAAAATATAAATACAGACACGTGCGCGCACACACGCCGATGCGCACCTCACATAAAAATGTAAGTAGTTTTGTTGGGGGGTTTTGGGTTGGGTTTTTTTTTTTTTTTTTTTTTTTTTTTTTTTTTTTTTTTTTAATATAAATTGGCATAATTGGCCTTGTGGGGGCAGTGGTGGTCTAGTGGTATAGGGCGCTGGATCGCTGATCCAAAGGTTGGGGGTTCGATTCCCACTCTCCACAAGGTTGTCACTGTCCTCCCCAGTGCAGCTAACTGGGTTATCAAAGGCCGGCCATGTCTCTCACTGTCTATGGTGTGAGGCATGTAAAAGAACCATTGCTGACTTTCGACAAGAGTAGGCTGCAAAGCCGTCGGCGTGTTTCCGCCCTGCGATGGCCTGGCGAGCTGTACAGGGTGTACTCTGCCCTCGCCCGAAGTTGGCTGGGATGGGCGCCAACCTCCCCGCGACCCTAATTAGGATTAAGCGGTTACAGAAAATGAACTGAATTGGTCTTGTTTTGCAGCATTTTCATTAACTTTCCCCCTACTTTTTCTGAAATTCCTTTTTTTTAATTTTTCGATGAATATTTTTGAAAAACTCGCGATGTACTGAAGTCGCAGGAACTGAAGCACGAAGTAGCGAGGGATCACTGTATATCTGCGACATTATTGCATGCTGACGTTTTTTCAGTGGTCTCTCTGATGACGCATGCTGGAAAAATGCTCTCCAACCTGAAACCCAAGAACATTGTTTTGAATTGGTACCTGTTCTTGTTTTTGATCGTACAATGGGAAAAATCACACGAAAACAGCGTATGAGTGCTCAGTCTAGTGTAGTGTACTGTTTGTATTTAGGAAGTATGTACACATAGATACGTGGGATCTGCAAATATTATTTGTATATGGGTGTGTCTGTGCACACATCTTTTATTTATATTGTTTTTCAGCGGTATTTACAGAGCCGCATAGCTGTTCAACTGTAAGTTCGGCTCGGCCCTGTGTACAGTGTGAATCTATTTAATTTTTTAATTCTAACGAATCATTGTTGGAACTGATACTTAACCCGAGTAATGAATACAGTGTTACCTCACCTTACGAAATTCATCCGTTCCAGAGCCTCTTTCTTAACCTGGATTTTTTCGTAAATTGAACCGCATTTTACATGGAAAACGTGTGATTCGTTCCAAGGCCCCAAAGCTACGCTCTAAACCCTTTAAAAATGATCAAAGTGAGCTTCTGTTTCAATATCGTATCGATGGTAGACGGATTTGGCCGTATTCCTTTGCAATATCACTCAAACGCATGCCACAAGCCCGCTTCTTCTTTTCATTCGCACTGGGAATCACACACGTATGTGTGTGTGTGTGTGTGTGTGTGTGTGTGTGTGTGTGTGTGTGTGTGTGTGCGCGTGTGTGTGCGCATGTGTGTGCGCGCGTGTGTTGACCATGTCTTCTTAGCAGAGTTATAATCTTACAAATGTTTGTGCAAGTTTAAAAGCCTGAGCCAAAAGATAAAGTTGCAATGAGCACACTCGAAAAACTCATGAAACAACAGTAACTCTGTCCTTTACACGAAAAGCATTATGGGTGCTCCATAATAGCCATTGGGAGGGAGCTGCATCATCCCTCTTAGCCAATGGGAGGCCAGCGGGGCTGGATGTTGGGAGATAGTCAATGGGAAAGCAGCTCGTGCATTGTTTTAATGTTTGAATGGCGCGTTTGGTGCGTTTCGTAAAGAGAACTTGTTTCGTATACAGAGACAAAAAATTTTGGAAAATGTTTTTCGTAACCTGGATTTTTCATTTGCTGGGACTATCGTAAGGTGAGGTACCAGTGTATTTGCTTTGTATTTATATTTTTTATGATAGTATTTCAGTACCCATCCACTCTCGAACATTATGTATAAGCAGACCAGCTGCATCATGTTGTGCTTTTATGTCTCGATCTGTCCCGCCATATTTTACTTCACTGCGCAGTGCTTTGCAGTGTTGTATATTCTATGTGTTGAGTCAAATTGTACAGTGTTGTGTCTTGAGGTCGAGGTTGCGCTCCCCCGCATGGCTGACAGGTTTTCCTGGCCATACTCTTCGCCTTTGATCATCTCCAGATGTGTTCGAGTTGCATCAAGAGAAAATACCACCCCTCCCCCGATCATGTTCCTTTCTTTAACGCATGCCTTGTTTTTCTATCCACAAGTTCACTTGCTTTTCTTTTCTTGGGCGTTTAATTAGGGGGGAAAAAAGAAAAGTAGAAGATCAGGATTGTTGTGCTTCATGCAGGAAATTATGCGGCACAGGGAGGTTTCATCGTTTCTGCATTATTTCCTTTTCTGCCTTGTAGGAAATTACACCAGAGAACTAAATCTTGTGTCTGGAAGAAACCGATCAGGCTGCGTTGTCAGTATGAAACTGTGATAAAGTATGCTGCTTGAAGGAACACTTCCATTTGACAGAAGAGGCCTGGATTGCTGGAGCGATTATATATTCGTTCAGGAATTTTCCATTAGCCAACAAACAATAAACTCTCGCAGGAACCCCAGGGACCGAAGCACAGAGCCAGGTGAGGTGAAATATATGAGCTTTCGGTATGACACAACTTTAACTGATGGGCAGGCAAACCTGAACTCAGCAATTTACGATCATTGAGAAATATGCATGAGGGCATGACCCTAAAGGGGCTGACCTGATTAGTATAATCTTCTGCGCTCTCTCTCTCTCTCTCTCTCTCTCTCTCTCTCTCTCTCTCTCTCTGCTCTTTCTTTACTCTCCATCTCTTCGCACTCTGATTTCTCTCTGCTTTCTCTCTCTCTCTCTCTCTCTTTCTCTCTGTCTCTCTCTCTATCTCTCTCTCTCTCCCTCTGCTCTCTCTTTACTCTCTATCTCTTCTCACTCTGATTTCTCTCTGCTTTCTCTCTCTCTCTCTCCCTCGCTCTCTCTCTCTCTCTCTCTCTCTATCTCTCTCTGCTCTTTCTTTACTCTCCATCTCTTCGCACTCTGATCTCTCTCTGCTTTCTCTCTCTCTCTCTCTCTCTCTCTCTCTCTCTCTCTCTCTCTCTCTCTCTCCCTCTGCTCTCACTTTACTCTCTATCTCTTCTCACTCTGATTTCTCTCTGCTCTCTCTCTCTCTCTCTCTCTCTCTCTCTCTCTCTGCTCTTTCTTTACTCTCCATCTCTTCGCACTCTGATTTCTCTCTGCTTTCTCTCTCTCTCTCTCTCTCTCTCTCTCTCTCTCTCTCTCTCTCTCTCTCTCTCTCTCTCTCTCTCTCTCTCTCTGCCCTTTCTTTACTCTCCATCTCTTCGCACTCTTATTTCTCTCTCTCTCTCTCTCTCTCTCTCTCTCTCGCTCTCTCTCTCTCTCTCTCCCTCTGCTCTCTCTTTACTCTCTATCTCTTCTCACTCTGATTTCTCTCTGCTTTCTCTCTCTCTCTCTCTCTCTCTCTCTCTCTGCTCTTTCTTTACTCTCCATCTCTTCGCACTCTGATTTCTCTCTACTCTCTCTCTCTCTCTCTCTCTCTCTCTCTCTCTCTCCTCTCGCTCTCTCTGCTCTTTCTTTACTCTCCATCTCTTCTCACTCTGATTTCTCTCTGCTTCTCTCTCTCTCTCTCTCTCTCTCTCTCTCTCTCTCTCTCTCTCTGCTCTTTCTTTACTCTCCATCTCTTCTCACTCTGATTTCTCTCTGCTTTCTCTCTCTCTCTCTCTCTCTCTCTCTCTCTCTCTCTCTCTGCTCTTTCTTTACTCTCCATCTCTTCGCACTCTGATTTCTC
>CM045738.1:42409796-42459796 GCA_024760905.1 Plotosus lineatus | reverse complement strand
AAGTCATTTCGGATCCACCTGTCAACACTTCTCATGCTAATGTGACCTGTTAAGCTAATCTGTCTCTATGCCTTGTATTACATATTAAAATTAAATGCGAGCGAGCTTTTTAAATGTATTACAGGATGTTATGATATACAGTCATACCTCACCTTACGAAAGACCCAACTAACGAAAAATCTAAGTTACGAAACGCCTTTACGTAAAATTTTCGTGTCTGAACACGAAAGAAAATTCTAGTTACAAAACGCGAAATCTCAAAAATTCAAACAGTGCGCACAGTAGAGTTGCTCTCCCATTGGCTATCTCCCAACACCCCGCTAGCCTCCCATTGTCTCGGAAGGAGCTGCATCTCCATGATACCCTTGATGCTTTTTGTGTGCCTCCGACCCATTGTTCGTCACAGAGTACTAACACATGTAAAGGACAGAGTTACTGTTCTTTCGTGAGTTTTTCGAGGGTGCTCATTGCAACTTTATTCTTCGTTATTCATCATGGGCCCCAAGAAAGTGATTCCCAGTGCGAGTGAAAAGAAGAAGCGGGCTCATGGCATGCGGTTGAGTGATATCGCAAAGGAATATGGCCAAAACCCGTCTACGATATTGGTACAATATTGGTGCGATATCGAAGCAGAAGGACGCCTTAAAAGGTATACTTTTATCATTTTAAAGGGTTTAGGGGGTAGTATTGGGGGCCTTGGAACGAATCAGGTCTTTTACATGTAAAATGTGACTCAACTTATGAAAAAATCAGGTTACGAAACCACTTCTAGAACTAATTAATTTCGTATGGTGAGGTGTGATTGTGTAGCTGAGACTGTAAATTTGCGCTGTGATTTGTCAGTATGCCCAAAAAATTTGATTAATGCAACTGCCATTAACAGGTTCCTGCAATTTAGCAACGCATGTCATGTGACATGTCTGTAAAAGCCAGAGCTCTAAATTCAAGTAAATACCTTCGATTGTTTGTTTGTTTATTTGTTTTTTCTTATCTTTTTTAGTGATTCTGGAGCTGTTGGTGTTTGAGGCGCGAGATCAGAAAACACTGGGAGTGAGTAGATCAAGAGCAGTGACTCCTAGAGCTGTTTGTTTTTCTTTGGCTGCAGTTTAAGTGTACAAAGATGTGTGGCCTTTGTACGTGTGAAGGCATGTTTGATCAATGACCGCCTTCAGCTCTTGTGGTCGCTGCTTTTACAGGCAGCCATGGTTACTAAGCGCTGTGGCGGTTCCCCTCCTTCAGGTTTTTCACACACTAAAAATCCAACATCCATCACCGCGACTGCAGACAGTGACAACCCCTTTCTCATCCCTGTCTCTTTCTCTCAGTGTTTTTCTCAGGAAAGACTCAGTCAGGAGAAAAACAACGCATTGATTATTTCCATTGATTCTTACTCTCTGCCTCTCTGTAAGAGTGGAGAACAAGTATGAGTAGAGTAGTAGGCCTCCTTCAGTCCCGAAGGACTATGCCTGCGCTCTGGCTGGTATCCCGGCTGGTGATGCTCTCCAGTGCGCAGAGCCAGGTAGGGAGTAATGGAGGACAGGCTGTTACCCAAGCAGCAAGTCCACCCTCTCTGCGCCATCGGAAGGATCCAATGGAAGGGCAAGTGCCGATAAGACTGGGTTCCAGTGCCGATGCAGGAGTTACCAGAACGTTACTGTAAACGAACTGCCTTAGGGGACTCCGACTCCCGATTAGAAACACGCTGATGGCTTTGCAGCTACTCTTGTCGAAAGTCAGCAATGGTTCTTTTACATGCCTCACACCATAGACAGTGAGACACATGGCCGGCCTTTGATATCCCAGTTAATTGCACTGGGGGGGACAGTGGCAACCTTGTGGAGAGAGGGACTCGAACCACCAACCTTAGGATCAGCAATCCAGCGCCCTATACCACTAGACCACCACTGCCCCACGTAGAGTACAAGTACGAGTAGAACAAGTGGGGGGAAATCTGGAGAGGTGGAGGTATGTCCTGGAAAGGAGGGGAATGAAGGTTAGCCTCAGTAAGACAGAATACATGTGTGTGAACGACAAGGACCCAAGAGGAACGGTGAGGTTACAGGGAGCAGAGATAAAGAAGGTGGAGGATTTGAAGTACTTAGGCTCAACAATCCAGAGCAATGGAGAATGTGGAAAAGAGGTGAAGAAGCGTGTGCAGGCAGGTTGGAATGGTTGGAGAAAAGTGTCCGGTGTGATGTGTGATAGGAGGGTATCGGCAAGAATGAAAGGAAAAGTGTTCCTAGACGGTGTTGTGTGGTTTAGAAACAGTGGCCCTGGGGAAAAGACAGGAGGCGGAGCTGGAGGTAGCAGAGATGAAAATGTTGAGGTTCTCTTTGGGAGTAACGAGGATGGATAGGATCAGAAATGAGGACATCAGAGGGACAGCACATATAAGAGGTTTTGGAGACAAAGTCAGAGAGGCTAGATTGAGATGGTTTGGACATGTACAGAGGAGGGATAGTGAGTATATTGGTAGTAGGATGCTGAGGTTGGACCTACCAGGCAAAAGGCCTAGAGGAAGACCAAAGAGACGATTTATGGATGTGGTGAAGGAGGACATGAAGGTCGTTGGAGTAAGAGAAGAAGATGTAGAACACATGGTAAGATGGAGATAGATGATTCGCGATGGCGACCTCTGAAGGGAACAGCCGAAAGGAAAAGAAGAAGATTCTAGCTCTCTGCCCTCTCTCTCTTCCTCACTCTCTCTGTCTCCTTCCCTCTCTTTCTCTCTCATCCCCTCTCTCGCTCTCAGACACATGGTCTCTCTCTCTCTCTCTCTCTCTCTCTCTCTTTCTTTCACCCTCTTTCTCGCTCCCCCTCTCTGCGACTCACCTGAGTTGGGTCCAGTGAGGTGGACCCCTGAAGAGAATCACTCCGATGCATGCTGGATTGTGGGATTCCTGAGGCATCTTCTGAGGCAGGTAGATCATCACTCCATTCCTACACATGCAAACGTCCGTGTTAAAAAAACACTGAAACACAATCTTCTTGAATTTATCTACAGTGTAATCTCTTTTTATAACGGTGCATGGATATCTTAATGGAGTATTCGCAGACGTTGCTGGATTATCAGATGTCAGACAGCAGGATACAGGAGCCGAGTCTTCAACACATGACCACATGGTGAGCAGTGAGACAGATGCAAAACACAGGGTAGTCCAGCGAGTCAGCTGCGAACTCAGTGTGTATCGACTCTCACTGTTTCATCACTGTACCGCCTACAGAACAGTGTGTGTGTGTGTGTGTGTGTGTGTGTGTGTGTGTGTCTGGCTTCAGGGTGAGTCACAAGAGGAAAAATGTTAGCTGTAGGTTTTGCACTGTTGGGTACAATACAGTGTAAAGTAATATAATGATCTAACAAAGAATATGCGCATAATTATATCTACAGCTATATACCTGTAGTCCAATATTTCTGTTTGTGTCTAATATAATGTTAACGAGACCTGTGCAATTTACATTTTATTCATGATTCACTGCTAAATACTTTTCATTCAAAATCTTTAATGTAAAAATAACTTTAGGAATTATTTTCACGTGTGTATTAGCACCCAGAGTCTTGACCTGAAGCCTATTGAAATCCAGATGTGTTGGAAAGGACTTTATGGAATCGATCATTGCTGTTAGCATTGCTTACAACATTATAATCATCATGCCATTGTTTCAACAAATTTAGGCAACATAACATTTATTTCCATCCAGTTTTGGGTTCACTTCTAACCTACATCTTGAACTGATGAGGGAAAAACTTCTTCTTTTCCTTTCGGTTTTTCCCTTCAGGGGTCGCCACAGCAAACCATCCACCTCCATCTCACCCGGTCTTCTGTATCTTCTTCTCTTACTCCAACTACCTTCATGTCCTCCTTCACCACATCCATAAATCTTCTCTTTGGTCTTCCTCTAGACCTTCTGCCTGGTAGTTCCAACCTCAGCATCCTACTACCAATAACTCACTATCCCTCCTCTGTACATGTCCAAACCATCTCAATGATGAGGGAAAAACTGAACCCCTCCATAAAGTCTTCTCCAACCCACCATGTGAAGTTTCAATAGGGCTAAGATCAGGACTCTGGGGTGCCAATACATATGTGAAATGATTCCTCATGCTCACTAAACCACTCTTTCATTATTGGAGTCCTCATTTCATAACCGTGCCGTCAGTGAAGAAAAATCCACTGATGTGATAACCTGCTCATTCAGTAGATTCAGCTCATCAACGGCTTCATTTCATTGGCAGATTAATGTTGCTGAGCCTCGACCGGACCAACTGGAGCAACAATGCCATGGAGATTACATGCTGAGATCAAGACTGGCATCCAACAAGGTATTAGAGTGCAGGACTTATATACAGTATGTATGTATGTACACCACAACACAATAATCTATAGTCAAGAACCATCAACCAGAAATACAGTAGTAGAAAGAAATATATTTAAAAATATTTAAAAAGTCTAAGTAAACATAGCTCACATATCTAGTACTGCGGTTTGCTAAGTACATCATAAAGGCACACATGAATACACTTATAAATATTTAATCTATTTAGCATTGGCATTTATTGTGAAACACTACACCACCACACATGTGTATTAAATTGTTAGAAAATATTTTTGTCTCTAACCAGCTGTTTATCTGTGTTGGTGAAGATGGTGATATGGTCCTCTGGTGCTCTGCTATTGCCCAGCTCAGGGCTGCTCCTGCTGGGCGGGGGAGGTGCTTTGCCCTCCGATCTGCGGTTCCCTCTCTCCCCTTTGGTCCCTCCGACTGATCCGACGCTCAGCTTTCGCACTGGGTTGGTCAGCCACTTCTTAAGCGTACTGACCGAGCGACGTGAGCCAGGAGAGCTCGGAGCAGAACTGCCTGATACCTGGGGTGGCAAAGAGGCCACCGATGTGGAGATGCTGCCTTCACTACCTGTTGCCGTGTACGAATCTGTACACACACACACACACACACACACACACACACACACACACACACAAAAGGAAAGAGACAATAAGCATCTGAGAGGATGAGCAGAGGAGGAAAAACAAATAAGGCCGTCTTGCATAAACATGGCTCAGTCATTCACACAACCACAGTCCCCCCCACACACAGCTGTGTGACACTAAACATGGGCATTAACGAGCTACTGTTCGGGGTGTTTATGTGGCAGTAGTAGTGAGTGCAAGCTTACTGGCTGTGTGCCTTTCGAAATATAGTGGCAGATGTTGTAACTGGCAGAGCTAATGTCATAAAAAAGTATTTCACTGATAAAACAGCCGACCGGCCTCATGCTGGTTGTTACCACACTAAAGTCTACTAGAGGGATCCCTCACTTTCCGTGGTTAATGGGGACCCCCCCGCGCGACCGCTGATTTCTTCAAAGTAGGATCCCCCCCCCCCGACTGACATATACGTACATGTATATGTGTGTATAATATCAATAAATACATATTCAATGCTATAAATACTTATAATAAAAATTAAACATTCAAAAATAATGCATAAGATGTAAAAATATAAACACACAGAGATGCGCACCTCACATAAAAATGTAAGTAGTTTTGTTGGGGGGTTTTGGGTTGTTTTTGTTTTTGTTTGTTTTGGGGTTGTTGGGGTTTTTTTTTTGTATAATTGGCCTTGTTTTGTGGCATTTTCCTTCACTTTTTCCCCAATTTTTCCTTAATTTCCTTATTTTTTCAATGAATATTTTTGAAAAACCCACAATGCACTGAAGCTACAGAAACTGAAACACAAAGTAACGAGGGATCCCTGTAATTCACGTCACCAACTCAGAAATCTCCACACACCATGACGCACCAGTGTGCCCCCACCCAAAGACGCCAGAATACTTTTTCTGTTTACAGACAACTCAAACAGCCAATCGGGAAACATGCACTAACCTCGGCACTTAACACGCTGAGATCATCTAACATTGCAATTTAATACCCAGGAAACATTTATGACTCAAAAAGCCGCTTCATCCTACTAGGGCTGTGGAGAGGCTGGAGCCTATTTCAGCCAACACTGGGTGAAGGAGGATACACCCTGAACATCTCAGAACATTGCAGGGCCAACTAACCAGACCAACCAACCAGAACCATCCAGACCATCACAGGGCCCGACATACACACACACACACAACCAGTCACACTTATGAGCAACTTGGAACAACTGGTTAGACTGATGTGGACGTCTTTGGACTATGACAGGAAACTGGAGTACCCAAAGCATGACGTGAAGACACAGACTCCCATTGAAACGCCTGAGCATGTGACTCATCAGGACTAGATTGCTGTGAGATCGAGCACCTGTTTTCTCAATCATCTCATCCTCTCTATTATTGTTTTCACTTTATGAACATGATTGACAATAACGGAATCATAGAGAGATGCACGTAACTTCTGAGCTTCACAGAAAAAATAACTCTCTTTTATTTCGCTTAATAAAATCAATTCGCATATCATAGCATTGTTGTTCATTTTTCTTTGACGACTGCTGACCTCTTTTTTTCCCGATATTGCCCCCTGCCTGTTCAAGCTCACATCGCTCACACTTGATGTGATCGGACTGGTCAGGCTCAAAGGAGCAGCGTCGGTTATCTGGGTGAACTAAGGGAGCTAAATATATTCCCCATCCAGCTGAGGCTGTAAGCACGCTGCTGGTGTCACAAGGACCCTGGGAAGGGAGCAAGAGGGGGATGTGCACAGGAAGCACTCTTTAATCCTCACCCACAGGAAAGGACGCAAACTTCTTCTGGTTTCTCACCACTTGTCTGTGGATCCTTCGCTTCCCTCAGTTCCTCTCCACCCCCCCCCCCACCCCCCGATCCACTCTGCCTCCTCCCCATTACTTCTACAATACTGTAGTCTTTTTGATTCGCCTCTGTGCACCCCTCACCCCAGTCTCCTCCATTACTTCCCCCACCCCAGTCCAATCTATTCTCCACTATTCCCTACCACCACCACCACCAAAACCCCTACCGGTCCAATCCATTCCCCTCTGCCACCCTCCCCATAACCTTTTTCATTCCCCTTTACCCTGCTCCTTCCTATCCTGTGTGCAGCATCAGGAGGGCATGGCTCATAAGCCATACATGGATTTCCAGTAGCCCAAGGTGGCAGTGAGCAGCAGAATACAGACACATTACTAGTATAGTCTTTGTCTGTGGTCAAACTGGGTCAAATGCATTGGCTAAAAACCAGGGATATCACAGAAGCTCTTGCATGCAAGTTTGTTTTATGTATAAGATGTCCCTACTGGGGAAAATAAATTATTCCTTTTTCAGACCATTTTCCAGTTATGACTTAATTCCATAATAAAGAGTGAATGGAATTTTGAGGATTCTCAAGAGGAGGGATTATAACCCCGGCTGCCAGCTGAGCAGTGGAGCGAATCCTCTTTCTCACATCGTATTACTGCGAATTAGCTGAATAATTTGTGAATGAGGTGAAGTGACCCTGTTTCTCTCGACACACGGTGGAATGGAAATGAGTACAGGATATTCACTCGCAATAACTGCGATTATTACTTGCACAGACAGTTTCTATAACATTTCACAAAAATTAATGGGTTGGCATATTGGTGCAATGGATAGCATTTTCTCCTCGCAGCAAGAGAGCTCAGGGATCGAACCCGCCAATCAACCCATTTTGAAGGAGTGGGGGGGGGGGGAACTTTCTACTGGGAGTTGGTGCAATATATTCTACTTGTGCCGGTGCAGGTATCCACTCCTCTGGGTTTTCTTGTTTCCTCCCACAACTCTCTCTATTCGCTGTGTGATGTAATCAAGCTCCAGCTCACCAATTACCAGCAAAGAATAAGTGGTAAATAACTGAATTAATTAATGTCTGATTTGGAACAGGGTTAAAGGTCGGATATTATATCCATTTCCTGAGCTTTGTTTTTCATTTTGAACACCATCATCGTCGTCATATTGCAGCCGTGGCTGAGATGGTTCACATGTGCCCTTGCCAGCAATCTGGGTCCACCATGGCATAGCCCAGTTCCACCTAGGGATAATTAGTCAACCTTTGTTCAACTGCTTCCACAGAGGTAAGTAGGTAAAGTCTGTTGGGCTTTTTACACCCGAACCATAGTGGCTCATCAGGCCGGTGATTATCCCCGCTTTCCGTAGCGTGACGCAACCAGGAGTTCAACTCCTCCTGGATGGGACGCTAGTCCATCGCAGGTTACTTTCCAAGTATATTCCCAGTATATAGACACACAGTATATTCCCAGTATATAGGCACACTTGTGGTTAAGACCTTGCCCAGGGGTCTTAGCACAGTGGGGGTCTCACTAGGATTTGAACTCACAACCTCCCAATCATGAGCCCAACACTCTAACCACTACGCCACCGGCCCATCCCACAGACGGAGTCTTGAAATTATCTCATCCTTGGTACGGTATCAGTGTCCTGAGAAATATGCTCAACAGTAGTTCAGGTGGATGATTAGTCTTCAGAAAGGGACGTAGACCAGGTCAAACATTGGGTGGGATCTACAGGACAGATAATGAACTCTCTGTAGTATGTTGGTGCAGAAATCGTCTGGGTGTTTTTGAAGGTGTGCTGTGAAGGTCCAAGTCTTTGAGATATACATTAAAATAGACTTAATGGTACACTTGTAGAGGTTGAGTTTCAGTAAATTTGGCAGATTGGAGTAAAAAATACTGTCCATTTTATTAGCTTGGGCTTTCCCAGTAACAGTATGTTCCGGAATCCATGATCCAAGAACCAAGATATTTGAAATCATCAAAGGCTCCAGATATGGAAGTCAAGGTGGCATTTGGTTCCACAGAAAGTAACTCTGTCTTGGTAGAAGTGCATTTCAGTCCAGCATGTTGCTGTGCCATGAGTAGGCCTTTTGAGCACCAGTGGAGTACCAAAGCTTCCGAAAGAGCTGCCTCCTAGGAACTCTGATTATGAGTGCATGCACTGAATTGCCTCCTCCTCCTCCTCCTCCTCCTCCCATTTATGGTATTTCTGATCTCTGTGCTTCTTCTACTATGATTGGTCACCTGAAAGTTACAGACTCCATGCACTGGGAGGCAGAACAGAATAGGTGGAGAGACGTCTGTGCACGGAGAGGGTAGTGGGGGAAAACACCAGCCAATCAGAACGCCAGCACATAATGATGCAGTAGTAAATTTAAAATCCGTAAAAGCCTGCAGTGTTTACAGCCAGATCAAATAGCCCAGATGGAAAAAACTGCAACCTACAGCTATTCAGCACACTAACAACATTTATTGGTCAAAAAATTGACAAAACATAATGCAGCAGTCCCTTGACTTACGAATTTAATCCGTTCCGAGGACAAGCTCATAAGTCAAAAGGTTTGTTAGCTAAAACAATTATTCCATTAAGAAATAACAGAAAACCAATTAATCCGTTCCAACCCCCTCCCAAACTCATATAACTTGTCACAAGCACGTATATTTGACCTAATATATTAAAGATACACACATAAAAATAATAAACGTTTCATAATAATAATACATGTACATTAACATTAATAATAAATAATAATAAAACAAGAATAAATAATAAGTCAACTAAACCTTCCAATCATAGACTGCGGTGAAGATGTCACGTGGGCAGGCACGAAGTGGTGCATATCAGAGGAGGAGAAGGATGAGGAGGAGGAGGAGGAGGCGGAGAAGAGTTTTGTATGTGTGTACACTATGAATGCCAGCAGGAAATGCTCATGGTGATCAAGCTCCCACGAGGCCAGTGCTTCTCAAATAGTGAGGTGTAATGCCAGGGGGCGTGTATGACCCTGTGGAGAATGCTTTTTTGCCATACTGCACTAGAATTAAGTGTAATTGCACATCCTCTACAGTAGGTGGCAGTGGCGATCTCACCGAGTTCCCTATGGTGTAGGGAAAAAGCACAGAGCAAATGATATGAAGTACAGTAAACACACTTCATAGTCATGCACGAGCAGGGCGCTGGGGGGAGAGGGGGTGAAATGTTTTTTTTCTTTCTAGAGGGGGTATGAGGCGTTCTCGGAGCCGCGGAGAAATACACGCGGAAGAATACGAGGCTCATCAGCCCGGAAAAGCCATTTCCCCAGAAGGGCTCGTAAATCAAAATTTTGCTCTTTGGATGGGGCAGAGTTTTGGTGGGATCGACGCTCGTATCATGAAAAATTCGTTATAAAAGACACTCGTACGTCAAGGCACCACTATAAAACATAAAATCTCCCCTTCAATGTTCTGATTTTTTTTACTTTGTTTTTTTTTCATGATATGAAATTGAGCAATATCCAACCACAATGGCTGCTTACCTACTTTAATTCAGGCAAACATGTTTTAATTAAAGCACCATTAATGTATGAGGAGTGAGTGAGATTAATCACCAGTTCTTTAGGGATTAAGAGTAACAAGGTATAATTATATTCCACCTCCAGCGACAAGAGCGACTTCAATCTGAAGTCCTCACAGGACAGCACTGACAGCAACGTACAGAATCAAATTCATTTGTGTTGCAGCATTGAATGTTATCAGAAATCAGGGCCTATACAATGACATTAAGGGGTTTCGAACAATCCCCTATTGTTTATGATATCCTTCACAAGTCATTTTGTTTATAATGCATACAGTACTGTGAAACAATGGGTTATCCTTCACCTCGACCAGTGTACATTTCACAATGGTAACTCATAATTTATTCATGATGTATCCACTTCATATACAGAACTACCAAGCACAGGAGCTAATTTACATTCTGAATAAGACGATGAAATAAATAACTGACTGTAGTGTGTATAAAGGATCGTATGACTGTGTAGATGATCTATAACGTACTGTATGTGAAACACTATATGCTTACATAGAAAGAAAAAGTTTAGTGAGTTTTCTTTGCTTCTTAAAGTGATTCTGCTTACAGTAGCTCAGGGAACACTGATTGTATAACATCTATATAAAACCTTCAAGATTCTGTTTAATATGCGCTCACCCCTTGGGCCCCAAATTTGCAACCTGGTGGAAGTGCATTTTTTGTCATTTTTTCATTGATATTTTGACCAAAGTTGACCATATTAGTACAATATGATGGCATTATGTTTTGATCCATTCACGCCCGTGCATTCACACCCACATATTAACTAATACAGTGATACCTATAACTATTATTATAACTATAATCCATTCCAACCCCCTCCTAAACTTATATAACCTGCCACAAACACGTATATGT
The DNA here is from genome assembly GCA_024760905.1 of Plotosus lineatus. Lineage (NCBI taxonomy): Eukaryota > Metazoa > Chordata > Actinopteri > Siluriformes > Plotosidae > Plotosus > Plotosus lineatus. Next base: position 42,448,617 of record CM045738.1, on the reverse strand, counting down.
GACCTAATATATTAAAGATAAATATGTAAAAACAATAAATATTTATTATTATTATTATTATTATTATTATTATTATTATTATTATTATTATTATTAATAATAATAATAATAATAATAACAATAATAATAATAATACATGTACATTAATATTAATAATAATTAATAATAAATAATAATAAAACTAGAATAAACAATAAGTCACCTAACCCTTCCGATCACCAACCGCGGCAAAGATGCCACGTGCGCAGGCAGAAGGTGATGCGTAACAGAGGAGGAGGAGGAGAATTTTATGCGTGTGCATGCCACGAATGCCAGCGAGGAAATGCTTGTGGTGAGCTCCCACAAGGCCAGTGCTTCTCAAATAGCAGGACGCACCCAGTGTGATGCTGGGTGCGTATGACCCTGGGGAGTATGCTTTTTTGCCATACTGTACTAAAAGTAAGTGTAATTGTGCATCCACTACAGTAGTTGGCAGTGGCGCTTTCATTGTCATGCTATGATGTAGGGGAAAAGCACCGAACACATGATATGAAGTGCATTAAACCATATATATTATCATATATATATATATATATATATATATATATATATATATATATATATATATATATATATATATATATATATATATATATATATATATATATATATAAAACATATATAGTCATGCGCGGGGCGCTGGGGAGGACTGAAAGGTTTTTTTTTCCTTCCTAGAGGGGGCATCACAGAAAATAATTGAGAAGCACTGTCACAAGGCGTTCTCGAGCACGGAGTAATACATGCGGAAGAATATGAGGCTAATCAGCCTGGAAAAGCCATTTCGAGGAGATCTCGTAAAGTGAATTTTTGCTCCTTGGATGGAGCCAATTTTGGTGGGATCGTAGCTCGTCTCGTGGAAAACTCATTATAAGGGACACTCGTTAGACGAGGTACCACTGTGTACAATATACTAGTATTAGCAAAAATGCTTTGGTGCGTCTGACCTCAACATTCGCATTTTAACAAAGCTAAAATATCTCTTTCCACACCCATAATGCATTGGGACACTCTTTGTTGTTTCTGTTGTGGCATACATTTAACCTTAACCACAAGCCCCTGGTTATAGTCGTCACCATATGTGAGGTGCTCCACCGTGCTTGTGAGACAAAGCGCGGCTTATCTGAACTTCCGATCTTTCAAGTGAGCAAGTGCGCATTGAGTACTTTTATAGTATTCAACCTTCACTTGTTCACTTGAAAGATCAGAAGTCCGGATAAGCCGCGCTTTTTCTCACAAGCACCATACCTCACTTGCGACAAGCGCCTACATTCGGTGGAACGCCTCACATATTTTCTAGAGCTGTCTTTATAAAGCCAACATGAAAACGTTGCCACAAACAACTTGGGCCAGGAGAAACTTGCACCCACTTATCAATGTGTTTACACAGTCTTTGTCAAATTACTTGTAATCTAGATGCTAAACAATACGTATGTACACATACGCAAATCAGGGATCAGAAAATGTTGCGTGGGGAAGTAAGATGTGATTACAATTCTCTAAAACGAAAAAGGCAACGATATAGAAACAAATATAAACCCACATTCAGAATATTTCACAAACACCAACAAAAAGAGAGAATCTGCTTTGATTGGATTGATAATACAGCAGGCCCTCGTTATTCACGGGGGTTTGGTTTCGGCCCCTCCCGCCGCGCTCCGGTCCTCCCTGAAGGCCGTGTAGCCGGCTGCTGTAATCGCCTCGTCGGGTGTACTCTCCTCGAATCATGTTTCACAGAAACAACATGGAGCAGTCCTGTAGACCTGTCCCTCTGCATTGCAATCCGAGCATGAAGTTGGTCCATCTTGTTTTGCAGAGACTGAACATTTGCAAGCAGTATGAACGGAAGTGCTAACCTTCCACTGCTATCCAAGATGCCAGCATTGTCATGGTCTGTGCTGGCTGGAGACACTAACCTTTCCTCAGTTCATTGCATGTGCGGGCGAGGGGCGTGGCGATCGCCGGTAGAGGAGTTTCGGAGCGGAGTGCACCTGGTCCTAATTGGCAATCAGCGGCAGCCAGCGATAAAAGGGAGCGGCATGCTCCCCTCCACTGTCAGAAGATTGATTCCAGTGACTCTGTTCCTCGACGGTCTCTCTGATCCCTGGCCCGCACTTCGTGCACGACCAGTTCCCGCCATTCTGCGTTTTCTAGCGATTTCCAGTTCCGAACGTTTAATAAATCGTTGAATCTTCTCACATGGTCTCCTGCATCCTTGGGTCTGACGCATATACTCTAGGCATGACAGGAGTCATCGTTCAGCCCTTTCCTGCCGATCACGTCTCCGCCTGGGCTTATTGTTAGCTGGGGTGCGGCTAGCATTGAACTTCCATAGCATATTAGCTCAGGATAGGAGTTAAGTGTGCTTCATTCTAAACGTCCGTTCTCATAGCTGTAGTCAGGTCAACCGGTCATAGACGAGCATAGTGCAAAACATGAACAAACAAATAAAACAAATCAAAATAAACAAAGAAACAACATGGCTCTGAGAACGCCACCTGGGCTTATTGTTAGCCGGGGTGCGGCTACCATTGCGCTACCATAGCATATTAGCTCAGGATAGTAGTTGAGCGTGCTCGGTTCTAAACGTCCGATCTCATAGCTGTAGTAGGGTCGCTCGGTCATAGACGAGCATAATGCAAAAAACAAACAACAACAACATACAAAACAAATTAAAACGAACAAAGAAACAATTTGACTCTGAGAACTCCAAGACATTGCCCTCTAGGCAGCGCCATCTTGGAGACATCACGTTCAATGTAAAAGACATGAAGCAAGTTCATCCGTTTGGCATCGTTTGTTAAACAGTATCTAAGTTAATGTTTTGATACTGTACTGGAATAATTGTTGAAAAAGACTTTAATACAACAGTTCAGATGCTTATTCCTCTTCAGGCACTTCAGAGGAAACTGTCGTTTCTTCAGGAGAAAGTCTTATTTCTTCTTTCTTCAGAGGAGACATCCAACGTTTTCTATCGCTTAGCCAGAGAAGGTGCACATCGTTTGACTGGCATCATAGAGCTTAACTGTTAAATAAAACACACTAAAAAAAAGGCTCATTGACAACTTGTGCACAAATGAGGAAAAAGGGGCGTTACATCATCTCAACCAATCAGCAGGAAGGAGGACAGCCATTGGCTGAAATTGAATGACGTGACAGTTGCTCGGCAATCCGCAAATATGCGAACCGTGAGTGCAAAACCGCGACTAGTCAAGGGCCTACTGTACAGAGATCGGGGCCGGTGGTGTAGTGGTTAGGGTGCTGCGCTCATGATCGGGAGATTGTGAGTTCGAATCCCACTGAGACCCTCACTGTGCTAAAACCCCTGGGCAAGGTTAACCACAAGTGTGCCTCTGTTCACCCAGCAGTATAAATGGGTACCAGTAAAAATATACTAGGAAGGTAACCTGCGATGGACTAGCGTTCCATCTAGGAGGAGTTGAACTCCTGATCGCTTCATGCTACGGAAACCGGGGATAAGCACCGGCCTGATGAGCCACTAGGCTCGGGTGTAAAAACCCAACAGACTTTACCTTACCTTACTGTACAGAGACAACACAAATTACTGGAAAAGAACCGCCCATCTCCCACAAAATGACCTAATAACATGTGGTCGCTACTCTGCTACTCTGCACAAGGAAGGAAACTGAAGCACCTGGAGGAAACCCACGCAAATGAACATGCAAACTCTACATTGAAATGCCCCGCCCAATATGGTGCTCAAACCCAAGCCCTTGTTGTTGTAAGGTAAGAGTGCCAATTACATGCTACACATATTAGACTACAAATGACAAACATTATTCTGTTGGTACAGATGGCAGCTCAAATTTGTGATGGATGTGCATTGGTTTTTTAGTTGGACTATTTCACTCGTTGTTGTGTACACTGACCAGAACTACAAACTCATACCCATGTGTACATGGTTATGTATTTCTAATTTCGTCTCTTAAGTGCACAGTCGGAAAGAAGACATTCCTCCCTATCCCAACTCCCACCGCTACCCATGATGCATTCTTGAGTGCATGTGTTTCTGTGCAGACCAAGACTTTTTGTCACCTCACGATGACTACGGAGCTGTCACGAAAGCACAGTCTTTGTAAAGCGAGTCAATATTAATGGCACTGCTTGAAAGATCATCAAGTACTGTTTCGGGGAAGTCGGAGACACAGAGCTGGAGGGACAAATGAGAACGTCAGACTGCAATAATTGTGTAATTGTGCTCCTTAAAGTGATCCATAAACAAGATTACAGCTATGGTGACTTATGGAGTTTTGACAGAATGAAAAATTGAGAAAATTCTTCGGTGGATGTGTTGTGGGAAGGTCATTCATGCGTACAGCTGATTATAAGATCAAATGAATCGGGACTACTTATTCTAAGAATAAAGAGGAACGCAGCTAGTGCTAGGGCTTTTTCATGCAGAACTCCAGTGCTGTCATACAGCCAGATGCTTGCAAACTGCAAGCTATTGTTAAAGGAACTGTTACTAAGAATTAATTCACACCTTTCTTATTTCATCTTCGAAAAATATAATTGATCCATTTAAATACCGTACGTCCTTCGATGGCCTGGCAAGCTGTCCAGGGTGTACCCTGCCCTTGCCCGACGTCAGCAGAGATGGGTGCCAGCATCCCTGTGGCCTTAATTACGATTAAGAGGTTCAGAAATCGAATGGATGAATGAAATAATGCATGTAGCTCAGTGCTTCTTAAACAGTGGGGCACGTGGTATGATGCCAGGGGGTGGGATTGCGGTGTGATGCCTGGGGGACCCTGGGGAACATGCTTTTATGGAACTGTGTATGAAAATTAAGTGTAATTGCACATCCACTCCACTAGTTGGCAGTGGCGCTCTCATTGTCACGCTATGATGTAGTGGGGTTTTTTTGCACGAACAAAAGATATGAAGTGCAGTAAACAAAGCCTCAAGAAACTACACAGAAAAAAATTCTAACAGGAATGAAGAGAAAGGTGGCGAGAGATCGAGATATTAAGACATGAATAAGTTTAATGAGTTTAAATAAGGATGTATTTAAATTTCAGGTACATTGGTGCATTTTAACTCTTTTCTATTGCAGATGACAAAACAATGTTAATGAAGTTTTTCTTTATTGTGAGTTGAACTATATTTCTTTGTTTGTTTGTTTTTAATGTTAATAAAGATACAATGTTATGCAGAGGTGTACTAATAACAATTTTATATACAAATAATATTATGTATAGTCACTCACGGGGCGGTGGGGGGGTGTGAAACGTTTTTTTCTTCTTCCTATGGAGGGTGCCACAGAAAATAATTGAGAAGCATTGATGTATAATGGAATGAAAAAGTATCTGAACCTTTTGGAATTTCTCACATTTCTGCATAAAATCACCATCAATTGTGATCTGATACTCAAGACAGCGATTCATGCCAGACATCCCAGGAATCTGACTGAACTACAGCAGTTTTGTAAAGAATGGGCCAAGATTAGTCCTGATTGATGTGCCAGACTGATCTGCAGCTACAGGAAGCGTCTGGTTGAAGTTATTGCTGCCAAAGGGGGGGGCACAAAATATTAAATGTGATGGTTCAGTTACTTATTCCTCCCCCTTCTGTCATTGTTTGTATGCTATCCTCATTAAAATATGAAAACCTATGAATGTTTGGGTGGTTTTAGTTAAAGCAGACACTGTTTTTTCATCTGTGTGATTTTGACAAAGATCAGATCACATTTGATGGTGTTTTTATGCAGAAATGTGAGAAATTCCAAAACTTTTTCATACCAATGTAGCAGCATGTATCCTTTAATGCAGTGGTAAGTTAAATATTTTAATTATTTTCTTTGCCGGGGTGCACCATAGTCATCACCTTATATATCACCTTTGGCTGCAGTTAAAATCGACAGTTGGTGAGATAAGTCACCAGTTGTGGATTGATAATTTCTGTGAGTAATACTGTATAGGCTCCTACAGCACCGTAGTCAGTCAATAGTGTCAAATTTTTGTCATCACTCATAAATACTTAAATACACACCCGCTGAGAATGAGAACAAAACAAAGAACACACTAATGTCCATCTTACAACAAATAGGTCCTCGTTTCAAGTCCTGGGTTTTGGGCGTTTCTGCGTGGAGTTTGCATGTTCTCCCTGTGCTTCCATGGGCGTCATCCCACAGTCCAAAGACATGCACATTAGTTTAATTGCCTCCTCCAAATTGCCCCTAGGTGTTGTGAGTGTGAATGGTTGTGTGTGTTGCCCCTGCAATGGTCTGGTGACTTGTTTAGGGTGTAACCCACCATTGTTAAGTATCATCTGAGATAGGCTACAGCCTCCCTGTGACCCTAATAGTAGCAATAAGTGCTTTGGCAAAAGAGTGAGTGAGATGCTAGCTTTGTATTATAGCCTTTATTTATTCATTCATCCATTCATTTGCCGAACCTCTTCTACAAGGATCATGGAGAGGGTGGAGCATATGTCAGCCAACCCTGAGAAAAGGTGGGCTGCACCCTGCCCACAAGTCCATCGCAGGACAAACACACACAACCATTCCCACTTCCATTCAAATGTAGGGGTAATTGTGTCTGAATGTAAAAAAAACCTCCATTCCCGTTTTAGCTGCAGCTTTCTATCCTCTTTTGGTGCAGCGATAAATGTGGTTTGAGGGAGAAATAGTATAAATTTGTTTTGCACAAAATGATTCTTCAGAAATACACTTTTATGATTTCACCTACTTGTAATCCACGCGCCTGTTAGTCTGATAGTCTCCCACCCTAATTTCCTGTTTTAGGAGAGTTTCCGAATGTGTTACAAGATATCTGTGAGATACTGTTAAATTTAGCTGGCAGTGTGACCCACCCAGGGTTGGGTGTTTGATGTGGAGAGATGGAGGAGCTTTTCGGAGTTCAGCTTGTCTTAGGCTGGATTTACCATCCAGCTGCCACTTCCTCATCATGCTAGGTGCTTAAATACACAGAATTCAAGTGCTAAGGAGCAAAAGATAGATAAATAAACAGAATACAGGGATCCCTCACTTTCCAAGGTTAATGGGGACCTAGACACTCACCCACCACCCCGCACGAGTGCCGCAAAGTAGGATCGACTCCCCTGATTGACATATACATATATATATATATATATATACACACACATATATATATATATATACATACATACATATATATATATATATATATATATGTATGTATGTTTGTGTGTGTGTGTGTGTATAATATCAATAAATACATAGTCAATGCTATAAATGTTTATAATAACAATTAAACATTCAAAAATAATGCATAAGACGTAAATAAAATATAAATACACACACATACAGACACGCGCACACTCAGATGCGCACCTCACATAAAAATGTAAATAGTTTTGTTGGGGGATTTTGGGTTGTTTTTTGTTTGGTGTTTTTTTTTGTTTTGTTTTGGGGGGTTTTTTTGCATAATTGGCCATGTTTTATGTCATTTTCTTTAACTTTTCTCTCTATTCTTCCTTAATTTCCTCATTTTTTAACTCACTCACTCACTCACTCACTCACTCACTCACTCATCTTCTTCCGCTTAATTGCGTGGTCGGGTCGCGGGGGGTAGCAACCTAAGCAAAGAGGTCCAGTCATCCCTTTTCCCAGCCACTTCCTCCAGCTCTTCCGGGGGGACGGGGACGGGACACCAAGACATTCCCAGTCAAGCCGAGAGACATAATCCCTCCAGTGTGTTCTAGGTCGACCCCGGGGTCTCTTCCCGGTTGGACATGCCCGAAACACCACACCAGGAAAACGTTCCGGAGACTTCTCTTATTGTTTTTTTTTTTATTCCAGACCTTATTTTTTTAATTCTATGAATATTTTTTTAAAAATGCCCACGATGCACTGAAGCCGCATGAATTGAAGCGCGAAGTAGCGAGGTATCCCTGTAGGTAGATTTTTTAACATATGATGAGGTACATTGCCCAAGATTATTCAAAGTCTTCAAAAAGGATTACAAAAATGCACCACTGGGTGAAGTAACTTTCCAACCTTTAATTAAAATGTATTTCTTCACATAAAAGCAGATCCCTCATCATCGACTCATTATATTCAACAAAAAGACATGCGATGATGAATGTGTGGCCCTGGAAATTACAGTGAGCACAATGTAACTGAAGCATGTTTTCCTTTTTTAAATTGTACATTTTTTAAGTTGAGTGGGTGGTGAGTTTCTGTAATTCAGCAATTTCTGTTTAACTGGCGTTACAAGCATGAGGTGACACAGACGCCAAATTGTCGTAGGCGGCCCTTAAAATGGAAATGATACGAGAACACACAAATAAAATAATAAAATAATTTTCGAAGAGGTTTTGGGTTGCGGAGAGGCTTTGTGCTTATCTCAGTGGACTCTGGGCAAAGGCGGAGTACACCCTGAACAGCTTGCCCGACCATTGCACATGCAGCCGCTCACACTCACACCGAGGGGCAATTTGGAACCAATTAGCCTACTGTCCATGTTTTTGGACTGGAGTAGGAAACCGGAGTACCCGGGGAAACCCACGCAAGCATGGGAAGAAGTCCACACAGCCAGGGCCAAGGATCTTCTTGCTGTGAGGTGAACATGCTAACCACTACGCTATATTTTATATAGAGAGCGAGAGCGAGAGCGAGAGAGAGAAAAGTGCACTCTGTAAATCTACAAAATATTAATTTTTTGGGACGTCCACATGTGTCTTCATAACTCAGAAGGTTAACGTCTCTTGCGTTCTCCCAGATGCTACTGTGGCAGATAGCGAGCAGAGAGCACGTGTATTATAGATGTGAAATAGAGCTCCACTCTGAGGCAGGCTGATCAGGGCCATCGGCAACTCATTTCTCTAATGGCATGCTTGAGAGCAAGGACAGATTATACAGATGCATTTTCCTAATGTAAGTGCAGCTCTAGTTACTGGCTCGGATAATTAACAGCTAAAAGTAAAAGGCGGGCAAATTTAGCCTGCATCCCTTCCTGTGATTGGTCTGTTGTTTCGAGCTTTAAACTTGCTAGCACTAAAATGCACTAATATGCAGCAGCAGTTACAATGGCGTGAATAAGCATTCAGACATTTGTCTGGACTCTCTGTCCCTCCGTATTAAATTTAAATTACAACAGTGAGATTTAAAACATAAAGTAATAAAGTTAGCATACTACAATGCTAGCTTCCAAATCAATTTTTTCCATTGTTTCTGTTCCTGCTTATAAAAAAGCCTATAATTTAAGGTGATGAAACTATATTTGATTGTCTGATGCTCGGTTACTTCTTGTCTGCAGTGATGGTGCTGCATTGCAAAACATCTATCAAAAAATGCCGCCAGATATCGACAACACAATTGCACCGAAGGCGAGGTGGATGTCATTGAATAGTCCCCAAGACGGAACTACGAGCCTGGGCGTATAGTGACTTTAGCAGATAGAAAGAGCATGAAAACAAGATTTAATTTCTTATTTTTAAAATCATGATGGATGCAGGGGCTAACCGGGTTATCAACATCCGCCCATGTCTCTCTCTCTCTCTCTCTCTCTCTCTGTCTGTGGCGAGAGGCATGAAAAAGAACCGTTGCTGTCTTTCTTCAAAAATAGGCTGCATCGCCGTCAGTGTGTTTCCGCCCTGCGACGGCCTTGCATGCTATCCCGGGTGTACTCTTCCCTCACACAGGGTCGGCTGAGATGGGCGCCAGCCTCGCCGTGACCCTAATCAAGATGAAGCGGTTCAGAAAATGAATGATGGAGGCAGACGACCTCGGAGTACAGGTGCACAGCGGTGTGAGAGAATCCCTTTACCTCACTTTAAAGGTTTGAGTATATACAGCATGGCGATATAAAGAAAAACAAGTTAAAATAAAACAATATACAGTGATCCCACACTACTTCGTGTTTCAGTTTCTGTGGCTTCAGTGCATATAAAAATTTTTAAAATAAGGAAATTTAGGAAAAATAGGGGGAAAGTTAAGGAAAATGCCACAAAACAAGGCCAATTATACAAAAACAAACAAACAAACAAAAACAAAAAAACAACCCAAAACCCCCCAACAAAACTACTTACATTTTTATGTGAGGTGCGCATCTGACCATGTGCACGCACATATCTGTGTGTGCGCGCGTGCGAGAGAGAGTCTGTATGTGTGTGCATTTATATTTTATTTACATCTCATGCATTATTTTTGAATGTTTAATTATTATTATAAGCATTTATAGCTTTGAATATGTTCAGTTCAGTTCATTTTCTGTAACCGCTTCATCCTAATTAGGGTCGCGGGGAGGCTGGTGCCCATCCCAGCCAACTCAGGGCAAGGGCAGAGTACACCCTGGACAGCTCGCCAGGCCATCGCAGGGCGAAAACACGCTGACGGCTTTGCAGCCGACTCTTGTCGAAAGTCAGGAATGGTTCTTTTACATGCCTCGCACCATAGACAGTGAGAGACATGGCCGGCCTTTGATAACCCAGTTAGCTACACTGGGAGGACAGTGACAACCTTGTGGAGAGTGGGACTCGAACCGCCATCCTTAGGATCAGCGATCCAAACTAAACCAAGCCTTATACCACTAGACCACCACTGCCCCGCATTGAATATGTATTTATTGATATTATATACACATATACATGTATGTATACAGGTATGTCAGTCAGGGGGGTCGATCCTACTTCGCGAAATTCAGTGGTCATGGGGGGTCTCGGTCCCCATTAACCATGGAAAGTGAGCGATCCCTGTAGTTTAGATTTGCATATTTTGCCTGTAACAGAGGCAGGTCAGGTTGAGCGTTGCATTTTGATCCAAGCTAAGCAGTGTCTTGCTAATAATGTCTTTTGGGCTCACTCATTCAGAGTTTCGTGCATATTACACATAAACATGTGGGGCGGGTGGCGTAGTGGTTGGGTTGATCATCGTGCTCATGATCGGGAGGTTGTGAGTTCGAATCCCACTGAGACCCTCACTGTGCTAAGACCCCTGGGCAAGGTCTCAACCAGAAGTGTGCCTCTGTTCACCCAGAAGTATAAATGGCTACCAGTAAAAATATACTGGGAAGGTCACCTGTGATGGACTGGCGTCCCATCCAGGAACAGTTGAACTCCTAGTTGCTTCATGCTATGAAACCCGGGGATAAGCACCGGCCTGATGAGTCGCTATGGCTCGGGTGTGAAAAGCCAAAAGGACATTTCATATTTAAGCCTTGTGTGTTTAGGCCTGCATGTAGTTGTTAGATATTTGGTAAACAACCCTCAGGTGCTGACAGTTTGAAGAATTTGGTCGCAAGTTTTGTACATTTATTGAGGGCTAAAGTGGCCATTCAGCTGGAGTGAGTGAGTGTGTGTGTGTGTGTGTGTGTGTGTGTGTGTGTGTGTGTGTGCGCGTGAGCGTTTGTATATGTGTATTGGTCGTAATGAATTTAAGAGTGCTGTAGTGTTGTGGGGCCTGAAAGCCTTTAGTCAGTTTTCAGTTTGCTGTGCCATACAGTATGCATTTGGCCACTGTCCAAAACTCATACCCTGCTGTCGAGCTCAGGTTTTTGCTCCGATAGCTAGAGTTGATAGTATAAATAAATACACATTGACACACACACACACAAACCCCGATATCCTGCTGTACTGTTCTCTTTAAACAACAACAACTGTCAGACATACATGTAGCACACATGTAGCAGCTTGGGTGATCTGGTCAAAAAGCACCACTGATAAGAACAGCATCATGAGTGTCAGGTCTACGCCCATTTCTCTCTCTCGCTCTCTCTCTCTCTCTCTCTCTCTCTCTCTCTCTTTTGACTATTTTGCCTGTACACAGGCCTGGCTTTCATATTAAATACTACCTAGTCATGGTAAATTGAGCTATATGAGGAGGCTCATACACACCAAGCAGACTGAGATGAACTGCATGGCGAGAGCAATGCATCTGGACCACAAGGTCACCGATTTGAACCTGGGTAAATGCTCAAATTATAACCCCACAAGGAGCATATTCTGTGCTGCACTGGAAGCAAACTTGAGCAATTTAGCAGTCCTGTCTATAATCATAGCTATGTCTCAGGTTTATTTTTGCCCCGAGTGCAGCACTTGCTGTATCACTGTGCCTTCACATTTATGCTCTCATCCATATATGGGGATTAAATCCTGCACGCTTTTTTTTTTTTTTTTTTCTTTTTTTTTTGCACTCCTTCAATTAATGAGTTCTGACTGTTGGCTGTTCTCTCTTTTTGGCATCTAATATCTCCCTGAGTGCATTTTTCTTTCTGTCCATTAGCCAATTCATGAACAAAGATGCTGATATGAGCACTAAAGCACATGGCTACCAGGATAGCATCCTGAACTGCAGACTCATTTTCGGTGGTGCCTCTGCTTTCACTTAAAACAAGAAAAAGGTGTCTAATGCAGTAGAATTAACAAAGCATCCACAGTGAGGAACTTTTCAGTGTTTGCTTTGTACCGAAATGCACATCGACATTTAATAACCACCTCAAATGGATGAGAAAGTCGGGAATGAGAAAAGAGAAGGTTTGAAAGTGACTTATGAACTGAGCTCCAACCTGAGAATCACTCAGAGCACCAGTATACAGGTATACCTCACCCAATGTCGTTAATTGGTTCCAGGAGAGACGACTTAAGTTGAAAAACGACTTAAATCGAATTAGCTTGTCTCTATGCTAGCCTAGGCTATGCTACGCCAAATTTACTTGTCTAGACTGAACAGAAAATAACCATTCCTCGTTCTGTACTTTATTCATGAATGCAATTTTCAATATGGTTAATAATGTTGCACCTGGAGCATATGAGTCGAACCCAAAGATGCAGGAGACCATGTCAGAAGATTCAACGATTTTATTTTTCACTTTGGAAAATCTAAATCACTGGAAATAATTAATCGCTAGAAACTGGTTGAGCACGAAGCAGGATACCAGGGGTCAGAGAGATAGCAGGGAAACGGAATCACTGGGAAGGACAATCTTTTGACGTCGGAGGGAAGCGCGCCGCTCCTATTTATAGCTCGCTGATTGTTGAATGGAAACAGGTGCGCTCTGTGAACCTCGCCTGCAGGTAGCAGCCACGCCCCTCACCAGCGCTTGCAATGAATGAAGAGAGAGTTAACGCATCCAGCTAGCACAGACCATAACAAATAAGATACATTTTATTAAATTTTATTTATTAAATTTTTATTTTTATTTTTTTTATTTTTTTTTTCTATACTTTTTTTGAAAACCGACGTATAATTGAGAACGACTTAACTCGAAATGACGTAAGCCGAGGTATACCTGTATAACCATTTGGGCCTGGTAGGTTAATGTATATAAAATAAATGTGCTTATTGTGCTTTCTGATTCAGTATTAATGTGTACAGAGCCAGGATAAACCCTTCTTATGATGTCATCTTGCTGACTCTTCATTTCATTTAAATCTATTAACAGTTTCAGGCATCTCAAAAATGCTAACTATAGCTCTGTGGTTGTTATATGAGAACAGCTCCAGGCCGATGCTCACTGTGCAAGCGATTATAGAATGGTAGAGAAACGCCCCAAGAAATAAAAGTAAAGCCCATAACATCAAGCCTTCTAACTTCATGTTTTCACTCCACAATGGACGCTGGTACTGGGATAGAGAAGCTAGCAGTCCCGGATACACAATGGACACACATCTGCAAAAAGAGAAATGTAAAATCAGTGCAGTGATGGCTTAGCGGTTAAGGCTGTGGATTACTGATCCAAAGGTTGTTGGTTCAAACCCCAGTCCCATCAACTTGCCACTGTTAGGCCCTTGAGCAAGGACCTTAATCCTAAATTTCTCAGTTGTATAGAAAATGATAAATATAAGTCACATAAGGGTGTCTGCTAAATGATGAAATAAATCTGACACAATGAGATGCAACTTAAAGCATGCATATGAACTGGCTTTAAAATGAGGCGGAATATCCAGTAAATATGAACAACAATACAGGGATCCCTCAGTTTCCACGCTTGATTGGGACCGAGACCCCCTGCGACCGTCGAATTCTGTGAAGTAAGATCGAACCCCCTGACTGACCTATATGTACATGTCTCTTCTTCTTCTTCTTTTCCATGTGTATATAATATCAATATATATATAATATCAATATATATATATATATATATATATATATATATATATATATATATTCAATGCTATAAGTGCTTATAATAACAATTAAACATCCAACAATACGTAATGCATAAGATATAAATAAAATAAATATACACACACACAGATGCGCACCTCACAAAAATGTAAGTAGTTTTGTTGGGGGATTTGGGGTTGTTTTTTGTGTTTGTTTGTTTGTTTGTTTTTTGTTTGTTTGGGGTTTTTTTTTAATAATTGGCCTTGTTTTGGAACATTTTCCTTAACTTTTCCCCTATTCTTCCTTAATTTCCTTATTTTTTAATTCGATGAATATAAAAAAATATATAAAAAAAAAAGTGATACACTGAAGCCGCATGAATTGAAGCACGAAATAGAGAGGGATCCCTCTACATTATGTAATCCAGTAGATGTCCACATCTAGTCTAGACTGTATACCGGGATCCCTCACTTTCCGCGGTTAATGGTAGGATCAACCCCCTGACTGACGTATACATACATGCATATGTGTATATAATATCAATAGATACATATTCAGCACTATAAATGCTTATAATAACAATTAAACGTTCAAAAATAATGCATAAGATGTAAATAAAATATAAATACACACACATACAGATGCGCACCTCACACAAAAATGTCAGTAGTTTTGTTGTGGGGTTTTGGGTTGCTTTTTGTTTTTGTTTGTTTGGGTGGGGGTTGGTTTTTTTGCATAATTGGGCTTGTTTTGTGCATTTTCCTTAACTTTTTCCCTATTTTTCCTCATTTTACTTTTTTATAATTTTTCGATGAATATTTTTGAAAAACCCACAATGTACTGAAGCCACAGAAACTGACGCTCGAAGTAGCGAGGGATTGCTGTATACCCACAACATGAAAAAAACTTACTACTGTTACAGAAAATAAATGCACAAAATGAAATATAAGCCCAGGGGAACACAGAGAGTATAAAGTACCACCACCCTACAGCATGGATAATGTGGGTATTAGCTTTAATTACCCATATGTTCTGCAGAATGTGGACATGACCAAAGTGGCAAAAAAATTTGCTTTTTTTTTAGGCTTTTATCAGACGGCTAGGATTTGACCTTTGAAGACCTCTCATTGTCAAAGGTACTGAAGGTCGTACCATATTTGGTTTCCTATTAATGTTCCATAGCATGTCTATCAGCTCCTTGCCACCATGCTCTGACCTTCACCTTTGACCTAAACATTCAAAAATCAAATCATCTCTAAATCATCCATGTGCTGTGATGTCTCCACCAAGTTTGGTGAAAATCTGTGTACGAATGTGGTCTAGATTTTTTTCCCAGACAAACTGCAAACTGACTCACAAATGTTGGACCTAGCACTTAGAGTAACATAGCACCGAGCACCGAATAAATAATAAAATGGGATTATATGGCGATGCTTCACGGACTCTCTGGAGAAGGTAAAGTATTTTTCGACACCCCACAGAAGGTAATATTTGTGTATGGTTTCTATCCTTCCAGAGCTACCAATACTCAATAAACCTGTTATTCCTCCAGTCCATCCAACATCCATCCATCCATTATCTCACTTATCATCATTTATTCATCAGGGTTTTCAGGAAAGCTGGAGAGGTGAGATACACCCTGAACGTTACAACCACATATTACAACCGGCCTGACACTTACAGCCCATTGGTCAGACAGCTCTGACCCAAATCCAACTGAACTATGTAGGGTGCACAACTGATTTAAGCAAGCTGCCCATCTTATATGATTAGAGCTGTCGGACCAATGGGCTGTTCAGCCAATGGGCTTTCAGACAGGACAAATGATCTGTAAGAACGTAGAGCTGTTCCCCACTCTGAATAGGTAATGCTATTAGTTGGAGGTTTATTATCAAGCTGACTATTGTTTCAGTTTGATATGAGTTTGGTTTGCAGGTTTTCTGATTGTAAGGTTTTGGTAACGTTTCTGACAACCTTCTCACTTGACTACCAGGTTTGGGGCATTTCCACCAAAACGTATTATATTTGAGAGGGAAAGGAAGCATTTAATGTAGATTTGTATTAATAATCAGGTTACTACAGTTCATCAGTTCATTTTCTGTAACCACCTAATCCTAATTAGGGTCACGGGGAGGCTGGTTCCCATCCCAGCCAACTCCGGGCGAGAGCAGAGTACACCCTAGATGGCTCACCAGGCCATCGCAGAGCGGAATCACGCCAATGGCTATGCAGCGTACTCTTGTCGAAAGTCAGCAATGGTTCTTTAACATGGCTCACACCATAGACAGTGAGAGACATGGCTGGCCTTTGATAACCCAGTTAGCTGCACTGGGGGGACAGTGACAACCTTGTGGAGAATGGGACTCAAACCACCAATCTTTGGATCAGCGATCCAGCGCCCTATACCACTAGACCACCACTGCCCAGATTACTACAGAGGTTTCAATAATCTAATTTGCAGCTCTTTTGAGAGATTATTCTTTGCTTTGATGTCTGTATGGATATGCAAATAATGACTACTGTGTGTGTGTGTGTGTGTGTGTGTGTGTGTGTGTGTGTGTGTGTGTGTGTGTGTGGTACACTCGCAGCAACTCAGGTAGAATGCTTGGTTAGGCACAGCTTCGTGACAGTAACATTTCCAGATTCTGTAAAAAAATTTTTTTTCAATGTGATAATGAGGTGGCAATGCAAATCCTATGAGCCTTCGTATGAATAAAAGCTGCAGGGTTTTTTCCAGGTTGTCATTCTGGCAGCAAATATGAGCTCAGTACTGTGTCCCAGTCTAAACTGGAGTCAAGCACTGATGGTCTACAGAAAACGCCTACACATTCCATCAAAACTGGTCCCAGGAGTCACTCTGAGCTTATCTTTGCCGGCAAATTAATGTTGTCCTTTCCACTGGCATTACCACAAGAGTCTGACAGTGCAGCTACCATCTCCTTGTGGTTTCTGGAACAAGTAGGTGACACGCAGGCACTGACACACTAAACCCAGAAAATGAAGACGGAAATTGTAGAATATCACCTTCAATTTTGCACCATCAGCTCAGACACTTCTTAATAATATGTTGCAGATTAGGGTTTCGGAGCGATGTTGTATGGTTTAGAGACGGTGGCTCTGGGGAAAAGACAGGAGTCAGAGTTGGAGGTAGCAGAGATGAAAATGTTGAGGTTGTCTTTGGGAGTAACGAGGATGGATAGGATCAGAAATGAGTACATCAGAGGGACAGCACATGTTAGATGTTTTGGAGACAAAGTCAGAGAGGCTAGATTGAGATGGTTTGGACATGTACAGAGGAGGGATAGTGAGTATATTGGTAGTAGGATGCTGAGGTTGGAACTACCAGGCAGAAGCCCCAGAGGAAGACCACAGAGAAGATTTATTGATGTGGTGAAGGCGGACATGAAGGTCGTTGGAGTAAGAGTAGAAGATGCAGAGGATAGGGAGAGATGGAGGCAGATGATTTGCTGTGGCGACCCCTGAAGGGACCAGCCGAAAGAAAAAGAAGAAGAAGAAGAAGAAGAAGCTAGAGGAGGAGAGTAAACCCAATGGCCTGTTCAGTAAGATTCTGAGTGAGTGGCTTGAGCTGTAATTCCACATTTATCCATTAGTGGAGCATTTCGTATGGAATACTCATTGTCAGTATGTTCACGGATGCAGAAAAAACACCCGTCACATGGCCAAGAGTAAAATCCTCCAAGCGAAAAATTATGTTTGCTTGAATGGAAGAGAATGTGATTCTTAAAAATCAGGTATTTACTTCCGCGGTGATTCTTTTTTTTTTCCCCACCAAGGTTCACTTCACACCACATTAAGCTATGAACCCACCAATAATAGAAGCCTGGGCTCAAAACATTTTTGGAACATCTGACATGGAGGAACCCACTCACTCATTTGCCCAACCACTTAATTGTATTAGAAAGGTGGGGAGACTGGAGACAGTCTCAGTCAAAACTAAGTGAAGGCGGGGTACATCCTGACCGTGGCAGAGCCAACATACACAAGCACACACACACACACACACACACACTGCTGCTTATTTTTACTGAGTGTAGGGCAAGAATTGCTTTTCTGGGCTTTTTTTTCTTGCTTTTCATCAAGAGATCATCCTTTATAAATCCCAAGCAGCAAACTAGCTAGCTGGCTAACGCTAGCTGTACTGTGAATCATTGCATCCTGTCCAGATTTACTATTTTTATTTTTTATTTTTTTTTTTTTTAGGGGGGATTTTGCTATGCATGAAATTATTTCCTCCGCATTTAACCCATCTAAAGTGACCACACACTTGGAGCAGTGGGCTACCAAACATATTGAGGTCACCCTGAAAGCAGTTGAGGGTTAGGCGCTAGGTGAGTTAAGTGCTTCGGCTATTTATGAGAAGGAAAGTAAGGTGCAATTCACTCCCCCATCACCAAAACATTTTTCTACTGGTTCTAGAATCAACTTTTCGGTCTCACAGCGCCGTCTCTGACTATTAGGCTAGTAGTTGTGGTATTGAGATGTAATTAAACATCCAAACAAACCTTTACAACATCTGCGTAGAATATAAAGATATCACAAACACTGAGAGACGAAAGTTTTTTATCAATTCATTCAGTCATTTTCTGAACCGTTTGATACTAATTAGGGTCGTGGGGAGGCTGATGCCCATGTCAGCCGACTCTGGGCGAGAGCAGAGTACACCCTGGACAGCTCGCCAGGCTATCGCATGGCAGAAACACTGACAACTTTGCAGCTCCTCTTGCGAAAGTCAGCAATGGTTCTTTCACATGAACCTTTCACCATAGACAGTGAAAGACATGGCCAGCCTTTGATAACCCAGTTGGCTGCACTGGGGGGGTGACAGCAGTCACAACCATTGACAGTGGGGCTTGAACCCCCAACATTAGGATTGGCAATCCAGCACCTTACCACCGAGCCACCACTGCCCCTTAAGCAAAATAGTTTTTAGTTGTCCTTTATTGTGATCACAGGGAGACTCTCAGCCAACTCTAGGCGAAGGCAGGGTACACCCTGGACAGCTCACCAATTCATTGGAGGATCAACACCCACAACCATTCACATTCACAACTGGGGCAGTTTAGAACTGCTAATTTGGCCCATGTGCATGTCTTTGGCCTCAGAGAGGAAACGTGAATATTCCAAATAAGAAGGATGTGCTATCCACTATCCAAAATAACAAGAGAGGGAGTTCCATACATTTAAAGGGCTAGGACATCTGGCAGCATTCCTCTGCAGACTCTCCCGTTCATAACTAGGGGCAATTTAAAAGAGCCAGTCAGCTAACTTCACATAGAAATGCCAAACACAGAACTCGAACCCAGGACCTCCTTGATGTAAGGCCGAAATGCTAATCACTACGCTAATCACTACGTGTCCTCTTATTAAATAGGAAATAAAGACAAAAGTAGCCAAACTAATCAAGAGATATATTCAGAACAGGTGTCCACATTAGGTAAACAGGCCAGGGATGGAACAGGAGCAGAGACGGGATCAAAGCACTTCACAAAGTCATGTAAACAAAAAGCACACATCATGAACTCAAAGCCAGATGAAAGCAGCGCAAGACTTTCTGATAATTATCATTTACAGGGTTCCTATTAAATCAGTTGTAGTAATTAACATACAAAAATATTTGAGTTATTTATTTTTCTTTTTGGCTGTTAAAGTACTCGGGATATTTATTTTAAGTCAGGGTTCCCCTGACATGATGTAAAACTCATAATAAACATGTTTAGACTCCTATATCCTTAAATAAGATGAATTCCCATTTTATGATGTAAATACAGCGATCCCTCGCTACTTCGTGCTTCAGTTCCTGCGGCTTCAATGCATCGTGGGTTTTTCAAAAATATTCATCAAAAAATAAGGAAATTAAGGAAAAATAGGAGAAAAGTTAAGGAAAGTGCCACAAAACAAGACCAATTATGCAACAACAAAAAAAAACAAAAAAAAACAAAAAACAACCCAAAACCTCCCAACAAAACTACATATATTTTTATGTGAGGTGCGCATCTGAGTGTGCGTCCGCGTGCACCGTCTGTATGTGTGTGTATTTATATTTTATTTATATCTTATGCATTATTTTTGAATGTTTAATTGTTATTATAAGAATTTATAGCATTGAATATGTATTTATTGATATTATATGCACATATATACGGACGTATTTGTCAGTCAGGGGGGTGGATCCTACTCGGTGGTCACGGGTGGATCTCGGTCCACATTAACTGCAGAAAGTGAGGGATCCCTGTATATATATATATATATATATATATACATAAAATATATATATACACACACACACACACACACATATATATATATATATAGATAGATAGATAGATAGATAGATAGATAGATAGATAGATAGATAGATAGATAGATAGATAGATAGATATGGATAGGATCAGGAATGAGTACATCAGAGGGACTATCTATATATAGATCTATATATATATATATATATTTTTTTTTTTTTTTTTTTTTTTTTTTATTATATGGCAATGGTGGCTTAGTGGAAAAGGCAATGGGTTGCTAATCCGAAGGTCATGTTTGGCCCTTGAGCAAGGCTCTTTTGTATACATTCATTCATTTTCTGAACCGCTTAATCCTAATTACGGTCACGGGGAGGCTGGTGCCCATCTCAGCAGACTCTGGGCGAGGGCAGAATGCATCCTGAATAGCTCGCCAGGCCATTACAGCGCAGAAACACGCTGACGGCTTTGCAGCTACTCTTTACGAAAGTCAACAATGGTTCTTTTTCATGCCTCACAGCATAGACGTGAGCGACATGGCCGGCCTTTGATAACCCAGTTGGCTGCACTGGGGGGGACAGCAGTGACAACCGTTGACAGAACCCCGAACCTTTGGATCGCTGATCCAGCTCTTTACCACGGGCAATCACTGCCCTGCTCAGTTGTATGTAAAATTGGTAATCGTTAGTTGCTCTGGATAAGAGCGTCTGCCAAATGCTGTAGATGTACATTTTCACCAATCTTTCAATGTTTTTATTACAAAATTTTATTTAATGTTCACGAAAGGCATCATCATCATCATCATTATACTCATCTAAAGGAAGCATAGCATTAATCTTAGTATTAGCATTATTCACTTATTTCTTCTCCGTCCTCTTTAATTAGCCTGTTAGGAGAATAATTCAAGTCGGGCCTATTTTTGGCATGGCAACAAAAGAATGCCCAAACCCATGGTGTTGTCAGGTTGGTTCTTGAACCCGGAGAAGTTTGGTTCTGGAACCAATTCATTTTTACAACCATTATACCAACTATAAAAAGAGATCCAGATGGTATGTGATTTAGCTTCAGAACTGGAACCAACAGCTTTTTGATGGAAAAGGACTTTCAAAACTCCAACCAAACTGTGTGTGTGTGTGTGAGTGTGTGTGTGTGTGTGTGTGTGTGTGTGTGTGTGTGTGTGTGTGTGCGTGTGTTTAAATGTACTGCGGCTTTGGATTTGTGAAGTTGCAGTGGAGACCCAGATGGTACTGAGGAGCCTGAATGGATTTCAGAAAGCTTTGTGTGTACGGTCTTCAAGTTTTCATCACATTGTGGGGACGTAAATCTGTTTACCGAGTCACATGATAAGAATTTGACGTCGTTATCGGGATAATCAATTTTAAGGTGAGGACATCATTCAGTGTTAGGCAAGTTGTGATTCCAGTTATGGTTAGTTTCCAGGAAATGAATGTAATCCTGTGTATTGTCCCCTGAAGTTATGGAAACATGACTCTGTGTGTGTGGACAATTACATTTATGATCATAAGCAGCCCCCAAATCTCCGCAAGACCAGCAGATCCATCCTGCCACCTCACTTCCTGTCTTCTGCCTACGGCTAAATTCGCCACATTAAGCTACGAAACACAAACCCCACACCGCAGTTACGATGCATTCAAACTGACAGCAAACTGCCGGCTGATTTAGACCTTAGCACCTGAGCACTTTTCTTTCCACATCCAATGCTAAGAGGTGCAGATTGAGTAGCCTCCTGTGGCACCACTCAACGCACAACTCTTACATGGGCAGTATGCTTTAAAGGTCACTTTTGCTCAACAGGCTCCACTTCCCAGACGTCTGTTAGGATAGAAACGACCTCTGCTTTTCATTCGTCCAGTCTTCAAACTGTAAATACTTCAAAAGCTTGGAAGACACGTGCGCCGAACATTAAATGGTGCACGCAATGTGGTAAAGATATAATGTTACAGATCCCTGACGCATGTGTACACAAGTCTGTACCAGTGTAAGCTAATGTGTATTTAATGTGGGTTATCATCTTGACATTCTGTTTATGCATACTAACTAGTTCCTGACATACTTTGGCTCCTGGGGTAGTATTTAAATAACTCACACCCCCACACCCCACCCGTCCTTCTGTGGAGGAATGAGTAGAGGAAAAAAGTGATGAAGCTTCTTTGTCTGGCTGATTATTAAAGAAATTCCACATATTATTATTTTCCTGAAAGTCATCATCATGATCATTATCATCATCATCATAATCATCATCATCATCATCATCATCACCGTCGCCTGCATCACCATCATCAGTGTGCATTTTTTTTTCTTTTTTTTTTTTTTTTTTTTTTTTTTTTTTTTTTTAGTATATGTGACCGAATCCACACTGACTCTGTACAGCATCTGTTTGGCTCATTTCTCAAACTCCCATTTTTATTCTTTGCCATGGCTCTTGATTTCGTCGACGTCACATTACCATAGCAACTAAATCCAAGGGGATGGGAGCGAGGGACGTCTACATGAAAGATAAGTAATCACAAAGATACACAACACACACACACACACACACACACACACACACACACACACACATATTTTTTAAATGCCAGCTTGTCGTTTAAAAGCTACATACAGTAAAACATTCATCAGAATGGCAGAAATGATAGACTTCCCAACAGTCATGACTTCTTTTATAGTTTTATACACTATGTGACTTGGTCTCACGCTGATCATTATGGGTGACTGTTAGATTATGAGATTGGTATGAATTGCAGCCTTTCCAGGCCCATTACTGGAGCGGTTGCTCTTAGGGCATATTCGTGAAGATATATATACTAGTCTGTCTGTCTTCCTTTCAGCTTTTTCCCTTTTACTCGGGAGTCGCCACAGCGAATCATTTGATTCGCGTGTTTGATTTGGCAGAGGTTTTTAGGTCGGATGCCCTTCCTGTCACAACCCTTTTAGCAAGGGACAGAAACACGCTGACGACTTTGCAGCTACTCTTTACGAAAGTCAGCAATGGTTCTTTTACATGAACCTCACAGCATAGACAGTGACAGACATGGCCCGCCTTTGATAACCCAGTTAGCTGCACTGGGGGGGGGGGGACAGTGACAACCTTGTGGAGAGTGGGACTCAAACCCCCAACCTTTGGATCAGCGATCCAGCGCCCTATACCACTAGACTACCACTGCCCCGTGAAGATATATATACTAGTATATATGATATATATTATATATATATATATATTAACTAAAGTTAAGTCGTACATACTCTACAAACTGCCTCATTATAGTAATGAAATTGATTAGCATTTTAGTTTGACCATATGGAAGTCATTTATTTCGGTGATCTTCAACATGTGACTTTGCACAAGATATTTTGTCATGCAAATGAATCATCAGCGATTCCCCTACTTAAAGTAAACTCATTCATTCATCTATTCATTAATAAATGAATTTGCCAAACCACTTAATCTTATTTGGTCATTGGGAGACGCTGGAGCCTATTTCAGCCCACTCTATTTGAACACAGAGCACACCCTGAACAGGTTTCCCAATTATTGTAGGGCCAACACACACACACACACACACACACACACACATACATACACCCAGAGCCAAATCTAATTGAACACAGGGCACACCCTGAACAGCTTTCCCAACCATTGTAGGGCCAACACACGCACATACACACACCTAGAGGCAATTTAGACCAACCACGTAGCCTAGCGTGCACGTCTTTGACCTTGGGGGGGGGCAGAAACCCAGACAAGCATATGGAGAACCTGCAAATTCCATACAGAGACACACACCACTGCAAAACCTTTCACATGAACACATGACCGTCTTGCTGTGAGGTGAATGTGGTAATGATGTCACAGTGCTCTCCAGGTAAAGTAAGTGCACTTCCTAAATACAAGTACAGTAGCTAGATCCTCTGGGATGATCCATCTCAAGAGAGTGGAAGTCTGGAAGCTTCATGAAAGTGACATCAGGAAAGAGAATAATTTAAAAGATAATGTCGGTGATCCAAATTGATAACACTTCCGTGGTTTTTTTTTTTTTTTGTCGTAAATTCATTCATTCATTCATTGAGCCTCTTTCTAAATTCTTGGACATACTGTGTGGGTCATTCGGGGCATTGGTGGCCTAGTGGTATAGGGCGCTGGATCGTTGATCCAAAGGTTGGGGGTTCGAGTCCCACTCTCCACAAGATTGTCACTGTCCGTCCCCCCCAGTGCAGCTAACTGGGTTATCAAAGGCGGGCCATGTCTCTCGCTGTCTATGGTGAGAGGCATGTAAAAGAACCATTGCTGACTTTCGTAAAGAGTAGCTGCAAAGTCGTCAGCGTGTTTCTGTCCCTTGCTAAAAAGGGTTGTGACAGGAAGGGCATCCGACGTAAAAACCTCTGCCAAATCAAACGTGCGAATCAGATGATTCGCTGTGGCGACTCCCGAGTGAAAGGGAAAAAGCCGAAAGGAAGACAGACAGACTGTGTGGGTCATTCATCAAAGCTACTCACTACATCAGTTGGGGTTAAAGGAATTGTAGACAAGTATCTATTATTGTATTTTGAAAATAAATTCACCACTGACTTAAAAACTAAATCCGTGTATATTACTCTCAGTTTTATAAGCTCCACCCATGTGCCACCAGTGTGTCTTATGTACCCCTCTTTTGGCTACAGGTGTCAGGATCATTAAGGTCGCTGTTCATCTCTCTTCCCATCTGGGAAATGGCTTTCAGCGGGACGTTAATTTTTGAACACCACAGTACAGCGAGATTTTGCAAGATATACAGGGATCCCTCGCTACTTCGCGCTTCAATTCATGTGGCGTCAGTGTATCGTGGTTTTTAAAAAGATCATCATCGAAAAATAAAAAAATAAGGAAATTAAGGAAGAACAGGGGAAAAGGTTAAGGAAAATGCCATAAAACAAGGCCAATTATGCAAAAAAAAAAAAAAAAACCACAAACAAACAAAAACAAAAAACAACCCAAAACCCCCCAACAAAACTACTTACATTTTTATGTGAGGTGCGCATCTGAGTGTGTGTGTATTTATATCTTATTTACATCTCATGCATTATTTTTGAATGTTAAATTGTTATTATAAGTATTTATAGCGTTGAATATGTATTTATTGATATTATATACACACATACATGTACGTATACGTCAGTCAGGGGGGTCGATCTATACTTCGCGGAATTCGGCAATCGCGGGGGGGATCTCGGTCCCAATTAATCGCGGAAAGTGAGGGATCCCTGTAGTTCCTGTCTGAATTGTAGGGAAAACTTTACGACACAAATAGAGAAGGAGTCCAAAGGTGAGAAAGAATTACAAGATGCTTATCTGTGGTATGATGACCCAGTGAAGGTATCTGTCAGCATACCTTCCTTAACCTCGTAAGGGTCAGTGGTGGTTCAGTAGTTTATGTTCTGGGTTACTGCCCTGAAGGTTTGGGTACAATCCTCAATTCCACCAAACTGCCAGTGTTGGGCCATTGATGTATATAAACCTGCTAGAACGAATTAGCGCCACATCACTCAAAGAAAATTTAAGGCTTGTTTGTGACAAAAATATATGTATGTATTTCTCTTCACAACAATTAAGCCAATGCACTCAATACACTCTAAGTGCGCCAGGCCTGTGGTACACCAAACCTGGAACACAGGATGACTGTACTGCAAGCACATATGCTGTGGATTTCCCCAAAAGGTCAAGACGGAGGGTATACATCCCCACAGTTTTTACTACAGCACTGGTTTGTTATGTAAGAAACCAATGCCTCCCATCCTCAGAAAGCAGCCAATCATCTTCCACTCATATGCCGCAGCTGGAAAACCCCTCTACTCCTTATTTTTTTTCATCAACCAAGGGCCAAACAGTTAAGCCACGAGAGGTTGCAGAAATGTTTGCACTTCACTGAAATTTCTTTCTTCATTTCAGGAAAATGCTTGGCAGTCCTCTATTTGGACCCCTCTGGGGACAATAGCTCCGGGTAGTTGCCAGCAGATTCCAACAGGGGACCTTTGTATTTCAAAAAACACAATTCCGTAATACAGCAACAAAGCATGCATAAAAGGTCAAAGGAAGTCCTTGTCTTTAAACTAGTAGCCTACATCTCACAAGCAAGACATGAGCCGGAAAGATAACATCTGACAAGTAGAACTGGAATTTGGACGCCTGCATTCCATATTCCATATGCATGCCGTTGTTTCTTTCTTCTTTTTTTTTTTTTTTCCCCCCCTACAAAAACAGGTATGGAATGCAGGGATGCAGTTAATAAGTTTCCTGAGTTATTCTCACAAATGTCAGCGTGTCTAGAAGGGACACATTAGAGCAGGAGGTATGTTAGTGGGATGGATGGTTGTGTAGGGAAGAGAAAAAAAGGGAGAGGAGCAGGAAGTGTAGATGGAAGTGAATCAAGTAGTACAGAAGCAAAGGTGACTGGCCCAGCTGTGGAATAGATAATGTAATCCATCTGAGAGAGTGTGTGTGTGAGAGAGTGAGAGAGAGAGAGGTGAGAGAGAGAGAGAGAGAGCGAGAAAGAGAGAGATTTGCCAGTGAAATTATCGTAAAATCCACTGAAACTAATATTACTGGGGGTGTTTAGTTTTGTTTTTATTCCCATTCAGTAGGGCATTTTTGTAAAGGCGCGCGTGTGTTGTGTGTGTGTGTGTGTGTATATATATATATATATATATATATATATATATATATATATATATATATATATATATATAAGAAGTGCATCTTACAAAAACGTATATAAACCTGCTAATCCGAGTTAGCGCCACATCGCTCAAAGAAAATTTATGGCATACAGAAATCCCTCACTTTCCGGGGTTAATTGGGACCAAGATCCCCCTGCGACCACCGCGAAGTAGGATCACCCCCATCCCCCCAACTGACGTATACATACATGTAATACATGTATATAATATCAATAAATACATATTCAATGCTATAAATGCTTATAGTAACAATTAAACAGTCAAAAATAATGCATAGGATGTAAATAAAATATAAATACACAAACATACAGACGCGCGCGTGCATGCACGCAGATGCTCACCTCACAACAATGTAAGTAGTTTTGTTGGGAGGTTTTGGGTTGTTTTTTATTTTGTGTTTGTTTAGGGGTTTTTTTGCATAATTGGCTTTGCTTTTGTGGCATTTTCCTTAACATTTTTCCCCTCATTCTTCCTTAATTTCCTTATTTTTTTAATTCGATGAATATTTAAAAAAAAAAAAAAAAAAAAACGCGATGTTGAAGCCGCATGAATTGAAGCGCGAAGTAGCGAGGGATCCCTACATTTGTACCAAAAAAATGTACAGACAGTCGTCGACTTCCGACCGCTTTTGGTTCCGGCAGACCGGTCGTAAATCGATCTGGTCGTATGTCGACTTTCCATCCAAATACACTCACGCCAAACAAAAACAGATGAATAAATCTCACGCATTTAAATCTATACATCGATTTTCAATTCCACGTCACTGTGACATGCAGCAGAGAGCCAATCTTTTCTGTACTCCAATGTGTGGGCGGGTCCGATAGCTTCAAACTCCAATTTTATTGGATTATAACAACAGCCACAGACTGCGCATGTTGTTTGAGTAAACAGAGAAATTTCCCTCGTTTTGATCAGTTCATTTCCACAAATCCAAGCACAGCTGCAAAGCAAACACAAAAGGACAGACATGGAAAAACTTCAACCCGCAGATCAGCTGACTGCCAAAACTTGGGACGCGCTTCCTGTCACATAAACACTGCAGCGTGTGTGAGTCCAATAAAATTAGAGTTTCATGGTATCGGACCCGCCCACACAGAAAGGATTGGCTCTCAGCTTCGCGCCACAGTGACGTGGCATTGAAAGTAGATGAATAGATTTGCTCTGAGCAGTTAGAAAGTGAAGCTGCATCATCTCCTGCTTGGCCTTTTAAGATGCTGGCGCTGCCGGCAGCACAAATAACCGTCGTACGCAACACTCGCGCTGCACTGCCATGAATCATGCTTCACCACTTTTGCGGTCGTAAAGTCGACCAGACGTAACTCGCATAGGTCGTAAGTCGACGACTCACTGTATATATATTTCTCTTCACAACAATTAAGTCAACGCACTCAATACACTCTAAGTGCGCTAGGCCTGTGGTACACCAAACCTGGAACACAGGATGACTGTACTGCAAGCACATATGCTGTGGATTTCCCCAAAACGTCAAGACGGAGGGTATACATCCCCACAGTTCTTACTACAGCACTGGTTTGTTATGTAAGAAACCAATGCCTCCCATCCTCAGAAAGCAGCCAATCATCTTCCAGTCCATTGAAATGAATATTACTGGGGTGTTGCTTAGTTTTGTTTTAATTCCCATTCAGTAGGGCAATTTTTAAAGACATGTGTGTGTGTGTGTGTGTGTGTGTGTGTGTGTGTGTGTGTGTGTGTGTGCGTGTGTGTGTAAAAAGTGTGTAAGAAGGAAAAAAATGAACGCCAGAGAGCCAGAACAGGGTATCACGGTAAAAATATCTCCTCCGTGTCCTTTCATTTTAAGCTACGTGTGACGCTTTTCCAACAGTCCATCCAGGACCGACGCTTTACAAGTGGATGACAAAGAGAAAATCGAGGGTCAGGATTAAGATATGTTACAAACAGGAACATACCATTCACTCTGGTCATCTCAGATTTCTCCACAGCGGCCTGAATCACACAACACCTCACATGGACATGTAAAATGTTTATCATTGTTGAAGTGATGGTGAAATGACAGATACTATTTTTCCAATTGACTCAGTATTGGTGGTTATTTCCGAAATAAGGGGAATCTTTTCACAACTGGCCCACATTTCCATGAATTACATGATCACACCAGGGAGTTTACTAATGAGCAGCATAAAAATAACTATACATGTGAAGAACGTATGAAGTGTTTGCTTTGATGACGTGTTTTATCATCTCAAGTGTTTATACCGTGCAAAGCAATCGTCATAGACATTCTTCACATGCAAGATGAGAAAACTATGATTTTAGTTATTTTAAGTGCATTGATGTACAAAGGACATTTTGTAAACATTCATATTACACTTCGTAATGTATCTGGTATTTTTTTCATGTTTATTCCAAACATAGATTAATGACAGTAATATGAAAAAAAACCCGAAAAAGTTTCGCAACTTGTTTCTATAGCAACAAACGGCTACAAATTGACCCCCAAAGCCCTGGTGAAGCAAATCTCTAGTCTCAGCAGCAGGTCTTTGCTGGCTGAAGTTTCCATCTAACCGCCTAAAGTGTTCTTCCATTTGTTTTCTGTAGAAACCACAGTCTAGAGTCAAGAGAAATCCATTTTCTTCCACTTATATGAGGTGGAGTTTCAGAAGCAACAGGTCTAGGAGGAACACTTGGGGGTATTCTGCTCTCCAGCAAAACTCTCTAGCGTCTCAGTATTCCCAGAACTGAGCAGAATATATAATCCCTCCAGTGAGTTCTGGGTCCACCCCGGAACCTTTCCCCAGTTGGATGTGCCTGGAACACCTCTAAAGAGAAGCAACTAGGAAGCATTCTAATCAGATGCCTGAACCACGAAAGTTCTTTTCGATGCAATGGAGCTGTGGCTCTACTCTCCGAACTTTCCTTGGATGCCTGAGCTCCTCACCATATCTCTAAGTCTGAGACCAGATGCCCTTCTATGTATAAAGGCATTTCTTCAAAATTCCCCTTGTAGACCTTAAAGAATCTACAAACATAAATCATCCAATTTTATTTCCTTTTTTTTTTCCTAAACAAAATATGTCAACCAAAGTTTTGGTGAATACAGTGTTAATCACAGGAGCTGATGAGTCACATATGGTGATTAATATTTGGTCATTGGACTCAATAGTGATCAGATTGGGGACAGTGATGAGTGATTGTTGTTGAGGATAATGATGAAGAGTGATTGGTTATTGGGGATAATGATGAAGCGTGATTGGTTATAAGGAATAATGATGAAGAGTGATTGGTTATTGAAGATAATGATGAAGAATGATTGGTTATAGGGAATAATGATGGTGTGAATGGTTATCGGGAAAATGATGCAGAGTGATGGGTTATTGAAGATAATGACGAAGGGAGATTGGCTATTGGAGATCATGATGAAGAATGATTGGCTATTGGGGATAATGATGAAGAATAATTGGTTATTGGGAATAATGATGAGTGATTGGTTATGGAAATAATGATGAAGAGAGAGATTTCCTTTTGGCTTTTTTCCCCTTTTTTTTATCAGGGGTCGCCACAGCGAATGATTCGCATTCGGAATGATGATGAAGAGTGATTGGTTATTTGGGATGATGATGAAGAGTGATGGGTTATTGAAGATAATCCTGAAGTGTGATTGGCTATTGGAGATAATGATGAAGAATGATTGGTTATTGGCGATAATGATGAAAAGTGATTGGTTATTGGGAATAATGATGAGTTATTGGTTATGGGAATAATGATGAAGAGAGAGATTTCCTTTTGGCTTTTTTCCCCTTTTTTTTATCAGGGGTCGCCACAGCGAATGATTCGCATTCGGAATGATGATGAACAGTGATTGGTTATTTGGGATGATGATGAAGAGTGATGGGTTATTGAAGATAATCCTGAAGTGTGATTGGCTATTGGAGATAATGACGAAGAATGATTGGTTATTGGGGATAATGATGAAAAGTGATTGTTTATTGGGAATAATGATGAAGCGTAATGGGGAAAGTGTGAGCAGGGATTGGTCATTGGGAATATGATAATGCTATTGTGGTATTTTGGCCAACACATGCACAACTCATTTCACCCTTACAAATATTGGTGGTAAGACAACCTACTCAGAATGGCAATTATTTTAGCTAGCCTCTCTTTTTATTACAATGTCGATGAAGGTATCTATAATTGTATTGAATCCAGCATAGATCTCTGTCCTTTGCCAACGCCAGAAAAACTGAGACCTGAATGTAGAATTAAAAAAAGGAACTGTTCTGAAATTAATCTCAATGAATAAAAAAAATCTCTGTGTTAAACTAGTGTGACCATGAGACATAGTTGTAGCTATAATTGCTTCTTGCATCACAGGCAGTCAAAGACTGGGCACGAGAGAGGAAGGAGATATATGTGAACACGCAGGAGAAGTGATGAGGCTTTCATATACTTTAGAGTTAAAGAAAAAGAGGAGTATAGATTGTAAGTACAGATTTACAAAGTACACACACACACACACACACACACACACACACACACACACACAAACACACACACAATATCTTTCCTCTAACACAGCGGATTTAAGAAATATTACTTGCAAGTTCCCAAATACCTTTCAATGTGTAGGAGGCTGCAGAGTGGAAAAAATTTAATATTGCAGCTTATTTGCCAACTCAAACTGTCTTCTGCTTAATCACTGACTTTGGATATGATTACAGCGGCACACAGACATTAAACTGTCAACTTTTACTCCAGTGTCTTTATCAGACAGGCAAAGGTTATGCATATTATGCCATATGTAGGTGTTACTACATCTTCTTCTTCTTCTTTTCCTTTCGGGTTTTCCCTTCAGGGGTCGCCACAGCGAATCATCTACCTCCATCTCACCCTATCCTCTGCATCTTCTTCTCTTACACCAACTACTTACTTACTTACTTAATACACATGTCCTTCTTCACCACATCCATGAATCGTCTCTTTGGTCTTCCTCTAGGCCTTCTGCCTGGTAGTTCCAACCTCAGCATCCTACTACCAATATACTCACTATCCCTCCTCTGTACATGTCCAAACCATCTCAATCTGGCCTCTCTGACTTTGTCTCCAAAACCTCTTACATGTGCTGTCCCTCTGATGTACTCATTCCTGATCCTATCCATCCTCGTTACTCCCAAAGAGAACCTCAACATTTTCATCTCTGCTACATCCAGCCGTAGGTGTTAGTACATCAGTAGGTTATTTCCTCAGTATGAAGACAGTGATGCCACTTCTGCAGTCAAAACAGCAATTACCGTATCCGACTTAGTAAGCACCCTGCTCCAGTAAGCCCAACCCCCCCCCCCCCCCCCCCCCCCCGGTGTTGTTGTTGGGTTTTTTTTATTATTATTATTATTGTCTTCTCTTACGTCTAATAACCGCCCATGTGTACTGGGAGCAAAATGGCAGATCAAACTTACCAATTTTATTCAATCAGTCTCAGTAATGGTAAAATGTGGCATTCACTGCCTGTAAAAGTGAGTTTACATGGTATTTCAAGACCCCCTACCACTGGGGAATGTCCATAATGTTGGTCAGTAACAAAACATTTGATCGTTCCACCATGATTTTAAAAAAACAGGAAAATATTTTGCTGTGTTCTTTTGGTAAATGTCCAACAAGATGAACCGTTAGAAACTACTACAGCAAAATGATGGGATGCTCTGAATGAATGGAGCAATGAGCCAGATATGGAGCTATCAGAAAGTGATGAAGAGGATTTTTCACCCGATTCTATTGCTCACTAACTTCATAAATTTAAAGACTTTCCTCGCCATGTACTTTTCAACATGCCATGTGCTAAAGTTGACATTCATGTTGATTGGCTCGATTTTACATTGGGGAAAATATTTAAAGGATCAACACCGGAAAGGAAAATTAAAGGGTTTTTTTTTTTTTGAAGAAAGCTGTTTTCTGTTTATTTTCAGCTCTCATGTAAATAATTTGGGTGATAATACAAAATGAATAACTCAAATACCATTAAAACTCTTTAATTGTTCTGTTATTATTCATGTTTTCCATCTATCTCATCTTAATAAGCGCCCAGCCAGTCCAATTTTTTAAGCGCCCTGGACGCTTATCACGTCAAATACGGTATCTTTAAAATGGGATAACTTTTTTTAAAAATGAGGGAACTTTAAAGAGTAACTGAGACCCCCAGTTATGAGTCTAATTCCATCCACTTTTTAGGCATTTATTTATTTATTTACTTACTTATTGATTTATTTATTTTATTTGGAGGCTTCCAAAGAACTGAGGAGGCAGGCAGGGTTGGAACAGGGATGGTGAATGATGAGTCTTGGACAGCATATTTTGGAGAATCAGCTCAGTTTTGCTCAAACAGTGAAGTAGGGGATGGGTATGTGCAGTATCAAACTCTGATTAGAGGCTGTTACCATCCTCTCTTTTAAACTTCATAATGGAGAGAAGTAACCAATAATTGATTCTACATGACACACACACACACACACACACACACACACACACGGGCCAAACAAGTTCAGAATTAGTGCACTATTAAATGGTATTTTTCGACAATTTTAAAATGTAAAATACACATTATTATATATCAGCAACACCCATCATTGATGCATTATGTCACAATACAGCCAAAGAAACCTAATTGGTTCACAACCCAAAAATACACATTTGAGTATGCAGTCGCTGTTTAAACAAAAATATCAGAAATAAATTTACAAATAAGCAAACAAAATTTATATGCAATATATGGATATAGGCTCATTTAAGGCTTAGCTCCAGTTGAAATAAATAAATAAGTAATACAGTGGTACCTTGTCTAACAAGTGTCCCTTATCACGAATTTTTCATGCTACGAGCTTCGATCCCACCAAAATTCTTCCCCATCCAAAGAGCAAAAAATGGATTTATGAGCTCTGATGGGAAAATATTTCAAGTATTTTCTGTGACGCCTAATTTAGGAAGAAAAAAAAACATTTCACGCCCCACCAGCATGCAATTATAAATACTGTTTACTGCACTTCATATCATTCACTTGGTGCTTTTCCCTACACCGTCACGCGACAATGAGAGCACCACTGCCAACTACTGTAGTGGAGGTGGATTACACTTTATTACACTTTACAGTATAGCAAAGAAGCATGTTCTCCAGGGTCATACCCCACCCCTCAAATCACACCCCACTATTTGAGAAGCACTGGCCTTATGGGAGCTCACTACGAGCTTTTCCTCTATGGCATTCATAGCGCGCACACGCACAAATTCTCCTCCTTCTCCTCTGTTACGCACCACCTCATTTCTGCTCACGTGACATCTTCGCCGCAGTTGATGATCAGAAGGGTTAGTTGACTTATTGTTTATTCTCGCTTTGTTATTATTTATTATTAAGTATTATTATTGCTAATGTACATATATTATTATTATTATTATTATTATTATTATTATTATTATTATTGAATATTTATTGTTTTTACATGTTTATCTTTAATATATTCGATGAAATATACATGTTTGTGGCAGGTTATATGAGTTTGGGAGGGGATTGGAACGGATTAATTGGTTTTATGTTATTTGTTATGGAAATAATTGTTTTATCTAACGAACTTTTCGGCTTATGAGATCGCCCTCGGAACAGATTCAATTCGTTAGCTGAGGTATACACTGGGTTCTGTCTTTTCAAAAACTTTTAACTCGCTGATTTTCACCTTTATTTCGATCAACTGTCTTGTTAGTTTTATTTTTTCTTTCCATCACAGATTTGCCAAGTTAGAAGATAAATCTTCCACAAACGGTATCTAACTATCTTCTCAGGAAAACTTCACCTTGTGAACATTGATAATTAATTCTTTGTTTGATATCAGATTATACTGAGTAGCTGCCACACAGGTCTGTTTGAATCAACGGTTACTATAGAAATGATTATTGCAGCAGAAGCAGGTTGATATAAGACTGTGGTCTTTTTCTACTAAGAAAAAAAATAGAGATCTTTATTATCTCTCTGTTTATCAGCTATTTATAAAAAGTGCACAAAGGACACCTAAGGAACTACACAAAGCTATACATGTGCATATATCTACAAACATGTATATATATATATATATATAGGATTTTCTGAGTAGATCCTTCCGTAGGAGAGTGCTCAATACTTTTTGGTAGAGCAAATAACAAAAGGACAGGACAAAGACTTTCTATTGAAACTACATTTATCACTACAGGTCTGTTTCGAGGGGTGGTGAAACCATCCTCTCTCTTCAGGTGATTATAGAAGAATCTTCTATAATATTCTTCTATAATCACCTGAAGAGAGAGGATGGTTTCACCACCCCTCGAAACAGATCTGTAGTGATAAATGGAGTTTCAATAGAAAGTCTTTGTCCTGTCCTTTTGTTTATATATATATATATACATATATATATATATATATATATATATATATATATATATATATATATATATATATATATATATATATATATATACGCCCACACCTATATGTGCACATATAGACACGTATATGCAGGTATAAATGCATCTGTCTACATATTCACACATTTACACACATGTACAGAAGGGTGCATGATCTGTGAACTGTGCATAATATACACCTGATGAGATCCAGTGCTTTATAATAGGGTGCATGGTGTTAAAATGTTATATGACATTCGAGACCTGCTCTAAACATGAGTATTGCTCTTAAAAAGAGTAATTCTTCACTGTCTAGGAAGATGGTCTGGATGATTGTTATTTAGTCAATGTGTGTAATGATGGTGTTGGAGTTACACGGTTAACAGCTCGTGGGTAAAAGCTGTTCTCGAATCTGTTAGTTTAATGTTTTTTAGTGCTCTGTAGCTTTTTCCAGAGGGGAGAAAAGGGGGTGTCCGGAACGTGTGGGGTCTCTAGTAATTCCACTGGCTCTCCTCGGAAGTCTGATAGTGTAAATGTCATGGAGGGTGGGTGTGTGTGTGTGTGTGTGTGTGTGTGTGTGTGTGTGTGTGTGTGTGTGTGTGTGTGTGTGTGGTGTTAACCACCCACTGCAGGGCCGTTCTGTTTTCTGCAGTACAGCTGCTGAGCCCCACTACACAGCAGTAGGTCAGGAGGCTGTTGATTGCGAGAAGCAGGAATCACTTATAAGAAGAGGTGATGTCAGAGTCTGACTTGTGGCACAGCGGTGACTTTATAGGCATCAGAAATGTTGTGGTGTAGACCTGGTCCAATGTGGTTTCTTTCCTTGTTGGGAAAAACTCACTTTTTTTTGTGTGTGTTGAATCTGGGCAGGGCAGATTTCAGGTTTGCATGATTAAAGTCTCCTGCCACAATTATAACACAGTCTGGCTTTGCCACTAGCTGTTTACTAACGGGGTGTTTTAACCGCCCTATGGCTATCTTAGCATTAGCTTGGGGTGCATAGACTGCGGTTATAAAGACAGACGTAAGCTCTCTCGGAAGGTAGAAAGGTCTACACTGTACCATCAGATACTCCATATCCGGACCACACCGAGTACCTTTGATTAATACGTTGGAACACCAGCTCTTGTTAATGCAAACACACTGGTCTCCTTCTATAGCCATTAATGTTGCTGTTATACAAAAGTACAGCACCTTCTAATTGTGAACAATAAAAGATACATTTTACACTTAGTTTATTACTAATCATTCTAGGACTGCTTTTGGTAGTATTTCGTCAGGGAAATAAAACTAGGCAACGAGTTTGAGACAAATTCTGTGCAAACAATAAACTGGTTCCATTGACAGTGAATCAGAATAGTCTATGAGCAAAACAACCCTGACTCCATGACTATAAGCCTTACACTGCACTTCTGCCTGCAGTAAAAATAAATGTAGGCTGAAGATACTATTTCATGAGGTATATATATATATATATATATATATATATATATATATATATATATATATATATATATATATATATATATATATATATATATATATATATAGTGCCTGAGTCGTAGGATGCCAATCACTGATTTCCATGAATTAGAATCGACCCCCCCCCCCTGACTGACGTATACGTATATGTATATGTGTATATAATATCAACAATACTTCTGATTTGCATCATAAAAGTTTGGCATTGGTTTTACGTCGGATGCCCTTCCTGACACAACCCTCTGCATTTCTCCGGGCTTGGGACTGGCATGAGGGGGGGGAGAGACACTGGTTAGTGCCCCCCACCTCATGGCTGCATTTGTATATAATATCAATAAATACATATTTAATTCTATAAATGCTTATAATAACAATTAAACATTCAAAACTAATGCATAAGATGTAAATAAAATATAAATACGCACATACAGATGCACTCACGCGCACACACAGATGTGCACCTCACAACTAAATGTAAGTAGTTTTGTTGGGGGGTTTTGGGTTGTTTTTTTTGGGGGGGGTTGGTTTTCTTTGTTTGGGGTTTTTTGCATAATTGGCCTTGTTTTGCTGCATTTTCTTGAACTCTTCCCTTATTTTTCCTGAATTTCCTTATTTTTTTATTTTTTGATGAATATTTTTGAAAAACCCGCGATGCACTGAAGCCGCAGAAACTGAAGCACAAAGTAGCAAGAGATCACTGTACGTGTATGTGTATATATATATATTTGGGTGCTGTGCTCATGATCAGGAGGTTGTGAGTTCAAATCCCACTGAGACCCTCACTGTGTTAACACCCCTGGGCAAGGTCTCAACCACAAGTGTGCCTCTGCTCACCCAGCAGTATAAATGGGTACCAGTAAAAATATACTGGGAAGGTCACCTGCGATGGACCAGCGTCCCATCCAGGGGGAGTTGAACTCCTGGTCGCTTCACGCTACGGAAACCGGGCATGAGCACAAAGTTTTATATATATAAACACACACACACACACACACACACACACAGACACACAGACACACACACACACACACACACACATATATATATATATATATATATATATATATATGTCTGTCTTCCTTTCGGCTTTTTCCCTTTTACTCTGGAGTCGCCACAGCGAATCATCTGATTCGCACATTTGATTTGGCAGAGGTTTTTACGTCGGATGCCCTTCCTGTCACAACCCTTTAGCAAGGGACAGAAACACGCTGACGACTTTGCAGCTACTCTTTACGAAAGTCAGCGATGGTTCTTTTACATGCCTCTCACCATAGACAGTGACAGACATGGCCCGCCTTTGATAACCCAGTTAGCTGCACTGGGGGGGACAGTGACAACCCTGTGGAGAGTGGGACTCAAACCCCCAACCTTTGGATCAGCGATCCAGCGCCCTATACCACTAGACCACCACTGCCCCATATATATATATATATATATATATATATATATATATATATATATATCCATATATATATATATATATATATATATATATATATATATATATATATATATATATATATATATATATATATATATATACAGGTCCTTCTCAAAAAATATTAGCATATTGTGATAAAGTTCATTATTTTCTGTAATGTACTGATAAAAATTAAACTTTCATATATTTTAGATTCATTTCACACCAACTGAAATATTTCAGGTCTTTTATTGTTTTAATACTGATGATTTTGGCATACAGCTCATGAAAACCCAAAATTCCTATCTCAAAAAATTAGCATATCATGTTCAGGTAGTCTAAACGAGCTATTAACCTAATCATCTGAATCAACCAATTAACTCTAAACACCTGCAAAAGATTCCTGAGGCTTTTAAAAACTCCCAGCCTGGTTCATTACTCAAAACCGCA
>CM045738.1:42394796-42404796 GCA_024760905.1 Plotosus lineatus | reverse complement strand
AGTGCATCTGTATGTGTGTTTTTATATTTTATTTACATCTTATGCATTATTTTTGAATGTTTAATTGTTATTATCAGCATTTATGGCATCGAATATGTATTTATTGATATGATACAAATATACATCTACATACATGTCAGTCAAGGGAGTCAATCCTACTTTATGGAAATTGGCGGTTACGGGGGTGGGGGGTGTCTTGGAACCATTAACTGCAGAAAGTGAGGGATCCCTGTAATATTAATAATAATATTAATAATGATCGTTATAGTAAAACTCTAAACCAACAAACAAAATACAACAACCCAATAATAATAATAATAATAATAATAATAATAATAATAATACAGCGATCCTTTGCTGCTTCTGTTTCTGCAACTTCAGTGCATCGCGGGTTTTTCAAAAATATTCATGAGAAAATAAAAAAATAAGGAAATTAAGGAAACATGAAAAAAGTTAAGGAAAATGCCACAAAATAAGGCCAATTATGCAACAAAAAAACCAAACAAAAACAAAAAACAACCCAAAACCCTCTGTGAGGTGTTCATCTGTGTGTGTGTGTGTGTGTGTGTGTGTGTGTGTGTGTGTGTGTGTGTGTGTGTGTGTGTGTGTGCGTGCGTGCGCGTCTGTGTGTGTGTGTGTGTATTTATATTTTATTTACATCTTATACATTATTTTTGAATGTTTATTTGTTATTATAAGCATTTATAGCATTGAATATGTATTTATTGATATTATATACACATATACATGTACGTATACGTCAGTCAGGGGGTCGATCCTACTTCGCGGAAACCAGTGGTTGCGGGGAGTCTCGGTCCCCATTAACCACGGAAAGTGAGGGATCCCTGTATATACTATAAGTAATATATACTCTAAATAGCAATAAAGAGTAATAAATGAAACAAGAACACTTGGAGTGCAAACCTCCACTAAGCAATCCCCATATGAACAGCAACATTTAAATATTTCATTAAGAAAATGAACGTGCAAAAAAGTGAAAGTGTTATCTCGAGCCATCCAGGAATATCTAGAATGTTCTGGTCTATAGTCACATTATGCATTGCATCACTGTTCCAGATGAAAACTATCAGCCAAAGTATGGATTATAAAGTACAGTAGCACAGACAGAATGCAGTTACATTAAAGAAACATCTGGAAAAGAGGCGTAGTGGTTAGCACAGCTTCCTCACAGCAAAGTTCTGACTTCAAGTACCGGGCTTCGGTGCTTCTGTGTGGAGCTTGCATGTTTTTTCCGTGCTTGCCTGGGTTTCCACTGGGTACTCCAGTTTTCTCCCACAGTAAAAAGATTTGCACATTGTCTGTTCTAAATCTCCCCGAGGTGTGAATGGGTGTGTGAGGGTTGGGCCTGGGTTGGCCTGGTGAGCTGTCCAGGGTGTCCCTTCACCCGTAGTCAGCTGAGATGGGCGCCAGCCTCCCTGTGACCCTAGTTAGGGTTAAGCAGTTCAGAAAAGGAATGAATGAATGAGTAAATCCAATACAGTCTTTAATGTTTTTATCCGAAAAGTGTCTTTGGTGTGAAATATTATGAAAATTTTTTTGTAATATTTAATTTTATGCCCTAACACTAATTTTTAGAAATCTATAATGTTTTGTATTGTAATAGTTTAATATGTTCTGATGAAATCGTCCGGAAATTATAAATTAAACATTGAAAAAAAATTACCTCAAAAAAATAACAGAGCACCAAGTATTGTGTGTGTGTGTGTATATATATATATATATATATATATATATATATATATATATATATATATATATATATATATATATATATATCATCTTCTTCTTCTTCTTCTTCTTTCCTTTCGGCTGTTCCCTTCAGGGGTCGCCACAGCAAATCATCCGCCTCCATCTCACCCTCACCCTGCATCTTCTTCTCTGACTCCAACGACCTTCATGTCCTCCTTCACCACATCCATAAATCTTCTCTTTGGTCTTCCTCTCGGCCTTCTGCCTGGTAGTTCCAACCTCAGCATCCTACTACCAATATACTCACTATCCCTCCTCTGTACATGTCCAAACCATCTCAATCTAGCCTCTCTGACTGGGTCTCCAAAACATCTTACGTTGGGATGTCCCTCTGATGGACTAATTTCTGATCCTATCCATCCTCGTTACTCCCAAAGAGAACCTCAACATTTTCATCTCTGCTACCTCCAGCTCTGCCTCCTGTCTTTTCCCCAGGGCCACTGTCTCTAAACCATACAACATCGCTGGCCTCACCACCGTCTTGTACACTTGTGTATATATTTATATATAGTGTAATATATATATATATATATATATATATATATATATATATATATATATTAAGCGAATATTTTGGGGGTGCTTTAGGAACATTCTGTGAATATGTGTACACTGTACACTGAGTTTGGAATATGCACTCAATTCTTTGGGGTTTTGTTTGTTTGTATGTTTGTTGGTTTAGAGTTTTACTATAACTATTATTTTTAATATTATTATTATTATTAATATTACACGGATCGCTCACTTTCCATGGTTAACAGGGACCAAGACACCCCCCACGCCGTGACCGCCAATTTCCATAAAGTAGGATTGACCCCCCCGGACTGACATATATGTACATGTATATATGTATAATATAAATAAACACATATTCAATGCTATAAATGCTTATAATAACAATTAAACATTCAAAAATAATGCATATGATGTAAATAAAATATAAATACACACACATACAGACGCGCACCTCACATAAAAATGTAAGTAGTTATGTTTTGTTTTTGTTTGTTTGGGGTTTTGGGGGGGGGTTTGCATAATTTGCCTTATTTTGTGGTATTTTCCTGAACTTTTTTCATATTTTTCCTTAATTTCCTTATTTTTTTTATTTTTCAATGAATATTTTTGAAAAACCCGCGATGCACTGAAGCCGCAGAAACTGAAGCTGGAAGTAGCAAGTGATCACTGTATTATTATTATTATTATTTTTTTTTTTTTTTTATTATTATTTTTATTATTTTTTTAATGATTATTATTATTTTTTTTTTTTTATTATTATTATTATTATTATTATTATTATTTTTATTATTATTATTATATTTTTTTTTATTATTATTGTTATCATTATTATTATTATTATTATTATTGTTATTATTATCTGAATGTTCGTAACAGGTTTAGGTCTGGAAACAGCTTAATCGGGTTTATTTTATTTTGCTTGTTTGTCTATTTATTTATTTTTAGAATAAGAGCATAAACATTGCTTTTAAAGATAATATCATTTTCTACATTTATATTATCTTTCAAAACAATATATATATTTGTCGTTCTGCCCAAGGAACAGAATAGATTTTTGTTTGGGGTGCATGGATTTTTTTTTTTTTTTTTTTTTTTAGGGCTTTAAATTTTGATCCTGAATTTTCCATCATCAGTTGTTGCTTTATCCTGATCAGGATGTGGATAGAGGAGATAAACATTACGGGGATTCTGTGCATCATAAACAACTCACATTTCACTCAAATGACCTTCCAGGTAAATTTAGGTATGAAATTGTTTACTGGCTTGTTTTATTTATTTATTTATTTAT
This sequence comes from Plotosus lineatus, assembly GCA_024760905.1. Classification (NCBI taxonomy): domain Eukaryota; kingdom Metazoa; phylum Chordata; class Actinopteri; order Siluriformes; family Plotosidae; genus Plotosus; species Plotosus lineatus. Next base: position 42,401,222 of record CM045738.1, on the reverse strand, counting down.
TTTATTTATTATAGGGCAGTGGTGGTCTAGTGGTATAGGGCACTGGATCGCTGATCCAAAGGTTGGGGGTTCGAGTCCCACTCTCCACAAGGTTGTCACTGCCCCCCCCCCCCCCCCCAGTGTAGCTAACTGGGCTATCAGAGGCCGGCCGTGTCTCTCACTGTCTATGGTGTGAGGCTTGTAAAAGAACCATTGCTGACTTTCGACAAGACTCGGCTGCAAAGCCGTCAGCGTGTTTCCACCCTGCGATGGCCTGGCGAGCTGTCCAGGGTGTACTCTGCCCTCGCCCTGAGTTGGCTGAGATGGGCACCAGCCTCCCCGCGACCCAAATTAGGATGAAGCGGTTACAGAAAATGAATGAATTTTATTTATTTTTTTTTATTTCTAATGATAAAACCAGAAAACTAGAATGAATCTCTTGTTGTAACCTCAGCTCAGGACTGAACCAGGATCAATCACGTCGCACGTCTTTAGTAAGGTTTGCGGGGCTCCGCTGAAAAAGTGGAGCATTTGGTGCTACCAATTTTAGTGCACTTTTATTTCCGTACAAAAGGATCACAACAAAGTTTTGCTGCAAACTTTGCAGTCTATTGTTTGACTGAAAAGACTAAATATGCGTTCTTTGAAGACAGGATTACAGGGTATTCAGTGACTGGTTGAAAAATAAAAGGCGAACAGCTGGGAAGCCAAAAAAAATGTCAAGAAGACCAAAAGGATGGGGTTTCAACTCTGCTGCTGGACAGGAAGGATTTTTTTTTTTTTCTGTATCCTCGGTCCCCTACTGCTTCACAGTCCCATGTGTATACATACGCATAAAGCATGCAGAATTGCTTCTTCGATCTATTTATATAATGACACAACAAACTATATTAATACAAGCAGTAGTTAGAAGGAAGGGGAGAATCAACAACAACAACAACAAAAAAGGATGTGCAAAAAGGATCCATTGTTGGGAGAAGTGGCAAGCATCTGTTGCTCTGGCTGAAAATATGTGGATGAGACACATATACTGTATATACAGACACACATCACACACACACACACACACACACACACACACACACACACATGCTTAATCACAAGTGCATGCCCACATGCCGTCTCGAGAGGCAAGATAAAGAGAAGGTGGGAGGGCATCCGTCAAAGAAGATTTAAGGCAAAGGACTCTGATGAGAAATGAAGAACAGATTATGAGATGATGAAAATATGAGGCTGTGTGCTTTTATAATCTCTCACGCAGTCAGCCAAGGCTTAAACAGCTCAGATGTTATGGTTATAAATCACACAGTTATTATTACTGTATCCAGCGCACTTTGTTTATGGTAGGAAGACAAGAGCAGCAAGAACCATGACGTCGGAGTCACTGACCTCTGACCCTGGCATAACAGCAGCCGCACTTTGCCAGGACTTTTCGGAACAAGTGCTGGCAAGCGCAGCCCCGGTGGTGGTGGTGGTGGTGGTGGTGAGCACCTTTCATGGTATATCCCAATCACGGACAGCCAGTCTAACAGAAACCAGCATGACCCATAGCAGCCAAGATCTTCTCCCCCAGATGCACGCTGCCGAGTTAATCCCAAAGAGATAACCGAAGAATCTTGACAAATGGCAGTGAAGGGTGATGATTTAAAAAAATAACAACATCAAAGTGAGTCCATAAACCAGTCTAGGTTTAGGCTTAGGTTTATAAGTGATAGAGTCAAGATTAGACGAAAAGCTCGGCATGCTTTCTAGTTCTGTCTCTCCTCCATGAGTGGCAGTTTTCCCGCTGCCCTGTTCTCGTCTGCTCTGCGCCTGGTCAAATGATTAGACAGCACCACTGGCTGAGAGCATGAGGTAGAAACAGAAGGAGACACAAGACGGGAGGGGAAAGGGGGTGGAGCTCCACTCGGCAACTCCAGTCACTGGCTAGTCCGCAGTACAGCTCCCACTCCCCTCGTGTGTCTCTCTCTCTCTCTCTCTCTCTCTCACTCTCTCTCTCTATCTCTCTCGCTGTCTCTATCTCTCTCTCTCTCTCTCTCTCTCTCTCTCTCTCTCTCTCTCTCTCTCTCTCTCTCTCTCTATCTCTCTCTCTCTCTCTCTCTCTCTCTCTCTCTCTCTCTCTCTGTCTCTCTCTCTCTCTCTCTCTCTCTCTCTCTCTCTCTGTCTCTCTCTCTCTCTCTCTCTCTCGCTCTCTCTCTCTCACTCTCTCTGTCTCTCTCTCTCTCTCTCTCTCTCTCTCTCTGTCTCTCTCTCACTCTCTCTCTCTCTCTCTCTCTCTCTCTCTGTCTCTCTCTCACTCTCTCTCTCTCTCTCTCTCTCTTGCTCTCTCTCTCTCACTCTCTCTCTCTCTCTCTCTCTCTCTCTCTCTCTCTCTCTCTCTCTCTCTCTCACTCTGATCTCTTTGTAGCTAATGTTTTCTTTTAGGGGTTCAAGTCCTCATGCTTTTTCAATCCCTTTGTACCGTTTAGTCTTTGAGTGTGTCACGCGGCAGATTCCTTATTCACTGCTTCCAGACAGTCCGTCAGAAACTTTACACCGTTCGGTCAGAACTAAAGATAATGTGACAAAAATAGCTGCACGTGTCATATACTGTATCTACATATATATTTGAATAGGGCAGTGGTGGCCTAGTGGTACAGGTGCTAGTTCACTGATCCTAAGGTTGTGGGTTCAAGCCCCACTCGCCAACAGGTTGTCACTGCCCCACCCCCACCCCCACCCCCCAGTGCAGCTAACTGGGTTATCAAAGGCCGGTCATGTCTCTCACTGTCTATGGTGTGAGGTTCATGTAAAAGAACCATCGCTGACTTTCAACAAGACTAGCTGCATAGCCGTCAGCGTGTTTCTGCCCTGCGATGGACTGGCGAGCTGCCCAGGGTGTACTCTGCCCTTGCCTGCAGTCAACTGGCATGGGCACCAGCCTGCCCGTGAACCGAATTAGTATTAAGCGGTTAAAGAAAATGATAATGATGATATTTGAATATTAATCACGATTTCAAATGTTTGTTTATTTATATACAGTAGGCCTTTGACTATTCGCGGTTCAGCGCTCGCGCCCGCATACTCGAGGATTGGTGACAAACCTGGAAATAAATGGCACGTGATTCAAACTTAGCAAATGGCTGAGAGCTTTTGTTTCTCCCTCGTGCTGATTGGTTGCAGATGATGTGTACACCTCTTTTTTTCTCCTTCGCGCACATCATCAACGTGATGGCCTGAATTGCAAAGTAAAATTTTTAGTGTGTTTTTAATGACTATTTAAGCCCGATGATGTCACTCATACACGCTGCATCTTCTCTCGCTTCTGCTAAGCAGCCTAAGTGCTTTATTTATTCATAAATATTATCACAGTACAAAATTTAAAAGTTTTTACTTAATCATTACTACATTTTACTGTATTATTATTATACTCACGGATTAGCGGCAAACCCGGAAGTTACTTGATTGAAATTTAGCCAATGGCTGAGAGCTTTTGTTTCTCCCTCCTTCTGATTGGCTGTAGATGATGTGTACGCCTCTTTTTTTCTCCTTCACACACATGTCATCAACGTGACTGCTCAAATTGTGAAGTCAATTTTTTTAGTGTGTTTTTAATGATTATTTAAGCGCTATGATGTCACTCAAACGCCCTGCATCTTCTCTCGCTTCTGATAAGGAGTTAATTAAATTAATGTTTTTAAATAAACGTTTTTAATCATTACTACATTTTACTGTATTATTATTATACTCACGGATTAGCGGCAAACCCGGAAGTTACTGTCACGTGATTGAAATTTAGCCAATGGCTGAGAGCTTTTGTTTCTCCCTCCTTCTGATTGGCTGTAGATGATGTGTACACCTCTTTTTTTCTCCTTCACACACATGTCATCAACGTGACTGCTCAAATTGTGAAGTCAATTTTTTTAGTGTGTTTTTAATGATTATTTAAGCGCTATGATGTCACTCAAACGCCCTGCATCTTCTCTCGCTTCTGGTAACGAGTTAATTCAATTAAAACGTTTTTAATCATTACTACATTTTACTGTATTATTACTGTATAAATGAGTAAGACTGTCTACAGAGCGTGTTTAACAAGCATATTTTATCATATGTAATATCATACATAGGGGTTTAAAACCGCGTCAATAACTCGAGGATTTTCTTGATCCACAGGAAGGGCCAGAACCAAACATTGCGAAAAACAGGGGCCGACCGTATAGGTAGGCATGTGTGTGTGTGTGTGTGTGTGTGTGTGTGTGTGTGTGTGTGTGTGTGTGTGTGTGTGTGTGTGTGTGTGTGTGTGTGTGTGTGTGTGTGTGTGTGTGTGTGTGTCTGAGATGGTCTGGCAGGCTGTTCTGGCCCACCTTCACCCAGAATCAACTAGGATGAGCTCCAGCCTCCCCACGACCCCAATAATGAATAAAGCTCTTCTGTAGATTTTTATTTTATGACTTGTCCATTGGTGAGTCAGCACAAAAGTATTTTAGATTTCCAGACTTTACTTTTCGAGCACAAAATAAAACAATGTAGAAAAACATTTGTATGTCAATAAAGAAAACAGCATATTAAGAAAGAGATAAAAAAAACCCGAATGAAGGCTGCTGGATTTTGATTGAGAATAAAGAATCAACTGCAACAGAATGTCCTGAAGAACTGTAGCTGGTTCTGTAAGATTCTCAGTAAAACTTCTTGACTCATTGTGGCGCCGTGGTTAGCACGTACACCTCACTTCAACATGGTCTGGTCACTCTGTTTCCTCCCAAAATCCAAAAGTATGAACATTAGACTGATTGGTGGCTCCAAATTTCCCCTAGATGTGAATGTGAGTGAATGGTTGTATGTGTTTTGGTCCTGCCTTGGCCTGGTTAGCTGTTCAGGGTGTACTCCGTCTTCACCCAGAGTTGACTGAGAAGGGCACCAACTTCTCCATGACCCTAATTAGGATAAAGCATTTAAGAAAATTAATGTATATATTTATACTTTTTCAATCTCAAAATTCTGTATTTAGCCCCCTGGCCCTGTAGTTGATGGTCTAGTGGTATAGGGCGCTGGATCGCTGATCCTAAGGTTGGGGGTTCGAGTCCCACTCTCCACAGGGTTGTCACTGTTCCCCCAGTGCAGCTAACTGGGTTATCAAAGGCGGGCCATGTCTCTCACTGTCTATGGTGAGAGGTTCATGTAAAAGAACCATTGCTGACTTTCGACAAGAGTAGCTGCAAAGCCGTCAGCGTGTTTCTGCCCCTTGCTAAAGGGTCGTGTCAGGAAGGGCAGCCGACGTTAAAACCTACGCCAAATCAAACGTGCGAATCATTCACTGTGGCGACCCCTGAAAAAGGAAAAAAGCCGAAAGGAAATCTCATCTCATCTCTCATTCTGTGCTGATCCCTCACTTTCCGTGGTTAATGGGGACCGAGACTTCCCCCGCGACAGCCGATTTCTGCGAAGCAGGATCGACCCCCTCCCTGAATGACGTGTACGTACATGTATATGTGTATATAATATCAATAAATACATATTCAACACTATAAATGCTTATAATTAAACATTCAAAAATAATGCATAGGATGTAAATAAAATATAAATACACACACATACAGACACGTGCGCACGCGCACACACACACACATACTCAGATGCGCACCTCACATAAAAATGTAAGTAGTTTTGTTGGGTTGGGTTTTTTTCTTTGTTTGTTTTTGTTTGTTTGGAGGGGGGATTTTGTTTGGGGTTTTTTTATTGTTTTTTGTTTTTTTTGCATAACTGGCCTTGTTTTGCTGCATTTTCCTTTTTTCCTATTTTTACTTAATTCCCTTATTTTTTTTATTTTTCGATGAATATTTTTGAAAAACCCGCGACGCACTGAAGTCGCAGAAACTGAAGCATGAAGTAGCGAGAGATCGCTGTATTGCAGAGCAACAATTGTATAAGAGTAGCCCATGTGCTAATTTAATAGCGTTCAGTCATGACAATGCAAAACATACAAAACCTTGATTTATTGAAATGACAATTATTTTGTAATGACAATTGCAAAAACTAAGATGTGCGGAGAAAAAAAGCAGGAAATCAAAAGTTGCTATTTGGCAGGAGATTGCTGCTCTTCCACCCAACATGACCCATCAAGCCATGGCAGCCTTAAGAAATCACCTCCAAGTGTGTACAGAAAATGATGGTCAGTATTTGTAGGTTGTCGTCTATAAACATGACGAATAAAAGTGTCCTGAGTGATGTTTCATGTGTGCAAATATTTTCATTATCTTTAACAATTTTTTATTTACCTCTGAAATATTGGGGGTTATAATATATTGGGCCTTTATTTAGTACATGGAAAACCTAGTAAATAGAAAAATAGTTCTCGCTCAATTTTGATAAAACTTTGACTTTCCAGACCACGATAGAAATGCTAAACTCAAATATGAAAGGATGTCCTACAATGGGATAGCACAATCTGATTGGTCTGCATCCTGAGGT
>CM045738.1:42362296-42387296 GCA_024760905.1 Plotosus lineatus | reverse complement strand
TCTCTCTCTCTCTCTCTCTCTCTCTCTCTCTCTCTCTCTCTCCCTCTCTCTCTATCTCTCTCTCTCTCTCTCTCTCTCTCTCTCTCTCTCTCTCTCTCTCTCTCTCTCTCTCTCTCCTCTCTCTCTCTCTCTCTCTCTCTCTCTCTCTCTCTGTCTCTCTCTCTCTCTCTCTCTCTCTCTCTCTCTCTCTCTCTGTCTCTCTCTCTCTCTCTCTCTCTCTCTCTCTCTCTCTCTCTCTCTCTCTCTCTCTCTGTGTCTCTGTCTCTCTCTCTCTATCTCTCTCTCTCTCTCTCTCTCTCTCTGTATCTCTCTCTCTCTCCGTCTCTCTCTCTCTCTCTGCCACTCTCTGTCTGTCTGTCTGTCTGTTTCTCTCTCTCTCTCTCTCTCTCTCTCTCTCTCTCGCTCTCTCTGTCTCTCTCCTTTCTTTCTCTCTCTCTCTCTCTCTCTCTCTCTGTCTCTCTCTCTCTCTGTGTCTCTGTTTCTCTGTCTCTCTCTCTCTGTCTCTGTATCTCTCTCTCTCTGTCTCTCTCTCTCTCTCCATCTCTCTCTCTCTCTCTCTCTCTCTCTCTCTCTCTCTCTCTCTCTCTCTCTCTCTCTCTCTCTCTCTCTTTCTCGCTCTCTGTCTGTTTGTCTCTCTCTCTCTGTCTCTCTCTCTCTCTCTCTCTCTCTCTGTCTCTCTCTGTCTCGGTCTATCTGCCTCTCCCTCTCTCTCTCTCTCTCTCTCTCTCTCTCTGCCTCTCTCTGCCTCTCTCTCTCTCTCTCAATCTCTCTGTCTCTCTCTCTATTGGTCTCTCTATCAATCTGTCTGTCTCTCTGTCTCTCTCTCGCTCTCTCTGTCTCTCTCTATCTCTCTATCTCTCTGTCTCTCTCTCCTGGTCTCTCTATCAATCTGTCTGTCTCTGTGTCTCTCTCTGTCTCTCTCTGTCTCTCTCTCTCTCCGTTTCTCTCTCTCTCTCTCTGCCTCTCTCTCTCTCTCTCCATGTCTCTCTCTTTCTCGCTCTCTCTCTCTGTCTGTTTGTCTCTCTCTCTCTGTCTCTCTCTCTCTCTCTCTCTCTCTGTCTCTCTCTGTCTCTCTCTCTGTCTCTCTCTCTCTCTCTCTCTCTCTCTCTCTCTCTCTCTCTCTATCTCTCTGTCTCTCTGTCTTGGTCTCTCTATCAATCTGTCTGTCTCTCTGTCTGTCTCTCGCTCTCTCTGTCTCTCTCCGTCTCTCTCTCTCTCTCGCTCTCTCTGTCTCTCTCTGTCTCGGTCTCTCTGCCTCTCCCTCTCTCGCTCTCTATCTCGCTGTCTCTCTCTCCTGGTCTCTCTATCAATCTGTCTGTCTCTCTGTCTCTCTGTCTCTCTCTCTCTCTCTCTCTCTCTCTCTCCATTCAGTATTACTTATACAGAGAACTCTGCCACACTAATCCTGTACAATGAGGTCCGACTCACTTTATGTAATGTAAATTGTTTACTCGCTTGTCTGCAAATCCTATTGATAAATTCACAAGTTGTATGTTTTTTCCACACGGATACACGAACGGCCTTGTTACACATCCTTCCCTTCCTTCATCACCAAGGCTCAAGTGTGTTTCGAGTATTCTTTAAATCTAGCACCTTTTTTCCATACAGTACAGAAATATTCCAACAGATGTTATCTAATATAAACACAATCCGCTCAGATTTCTTCTCTAAATTGTGGAACAAAACGAAGCCCTCACAGATTACATAACACTGATTCTCTGGCTTCACTGTTGACCTTGTGTCACTGCCTTATAAAGCATCACTCTTACAAGCATCTCATTAAAGATCTGCGCTGAACAACATATCGATTCTTCCGCCTCCTCTCTGAGCAGTTCACTACAGCTTGGTCATGAAAAAAAAAACAGTAGGGAAAGAAGGCATTTTTCTTTCTAAGATCAGTCCATGATACCACTATCTCTCTGTAGGCCTCAGGGGTGGGTGCTGAGCCCTCTGGCCTGTAAGAACAACGCTTGGACAATGTCAGAGGACTCCAACAGATGATAAACCCCCATCTCTGGTTCAAAAGTTTACCTTTAAATGGACAGTTTATCAAAACGACTTGGCTGTGTACTTTGTGAGAGCCTTAAGATGCAGCCCAGACATGGCTGATTGTTCCACTGAATAATGTATTATTAATTTACACCCAGTGTACATATAAAAGCAATCAGATCAATTTTAGTAAAATAAAGTCTGCATTCTGACTCGCTTATTTATGTAATCTGCCTAGGTCTAGGCCTCTCATTTTACGCAAGATATTTATGTTGTTTAGCTAGACATAAACATTTGCAGGAGTAACTATAGGGCTAAAGAAAGGAATAAAACACAATGGGTGCATATCTGTAGTAATATAATTAAAGCAGGATTATTATTTTTCCTATACCAGTGTGCCTCAAAGGTTTCTATTGTGCTTTATACCAAAGCAATTTAATAAAGACTCGTACAGTATTGTAATCGCCAGGGTCAGTTTATGTATGAATGGATGGTGGATTCTGACCACACCCATGCATGGGTTTTCACAAAACCTGGTGGGAACATTACACTACCAGAGAACTACAGATTATTTGTTTTTGGAATGACTGAGCTAAGAGCCATGGTCACAAATTTTGAAGTTTGAAACGAGTAACATGGTGTTAATACAGTGCTTCTCAATTATTTTCTGTGGCGCCCCCTCTAGGAAGAAAAAAACATTTCCCTCACTTGCCCCCTTGAGCAACTATAAATAGTATTATTTCTTTATAAAATTGTTATTAGTACACCTCTGCATAACATTTTATCTTTATTAACATTAAAAACAAAAAAGAAAGAAATATAGTTCAACTTACAATAAAGAAAAACTTCATTAACATTGTTTTTAATCTGTAATAGAAAATATTCAAAATGCACAAATGTCCCTGAAATAAAAAATACATCCTTATTTAAACTCATTCAACTTATTTATATCTTAATATCTCCGTCTCTCTCCACCTTTCTCTTTGTTCCTATTAGAAATTTTTCCGTGTCGTTTCTTGAGGGGTTGTTTGCTGAACTTCATATCGTTTGCTCGTGCGAAAAACCGCTACAACGTAGCACGACAATGAGAGCTCCACTGCCATCTACTGGAGTGGAGGTGCAATTACACTTAATTCTTGTACACTATTCCAGAAAAGCATGTTCCCCAGGGTCATACACACTCCCCCCCAGCATCACCTCCCCCCCCCAGCATCATACCACGCACCCCACTATTTGAGAAGCACTGTGTTAATATCAAACACTAATAGGAACCATAGAGACTTACATACTTTCAAATGAGACAACATTTACACCATTTGGTAGAAACTTTTATCACTCATATACATTCATAATTCTTATACAACTGAGTATTTGCTGGTTATGAGTCTTGGTGGTACTGGGGTTTGAACAGAACCTATGGATCAGTAATCCAGAGCCATAGCCATTGAGCCACTATTGTTTCTGTTTTATACTTATTTTTTCCTCCTGTAGCAAGACACATATTATGTTGCATACTTATTTATAGTTGTTGGGGTTTTTTTTGTTTGTTTGGTTTTTTTTGGTGGGTTTTATTTGGGATTACATTTAATGGCATTTGGCTAATAATTAATCGAGGGTGGCATGATGGAGCAGTGGTAGACACGTCTTAATCACAGCAAGTAGCTCCTTGGTTTAAGTCCCAATGCTCAAGTGTTTCTATGATGCGTTTGCACATTCTACTCTTGCTTTCCTCCGGGTTTTCTCCAGGTACTTTGATTTCCTCCTACAATCCAAAATCATGCACATTAGCCTAAATATCTGTTGCACATTATGAATGGCTGCGTGTGTGTTGCCCTGAAGTAGGCTGGTGAGTTGCTTTCTAATCTTTCTTTTGCACGCCATAATCTTCTCAGTGTGGTTCGTATTGTATTAAAACATCAGTGTCAGATGGGAGGATCCAGCATCCCCACGATAAAGTAGGATTGAGCAAATGAGTGAGTGAGTGAGATGGGTGTAGTGAATGGTTTTCATTTTTTAAAGCCAAAAGGGTTAACTGTTTTGTTGTTGTTTGTTTCTTTGTTTGTTTTTTTTGTCTGTTTATTTGCTTGGTCGTTTAATATTTGTTTCAAAAGTACTAATAGCCAATAAATCAATGTCAAGCCCTAAATTCTGGTTTTGATTCTGGTCAGTCTACCAGTCAATATATAATTCTATACAGTGATCCCTCACTACTTCGTGCTTCAGTTTCTACAGCTTCAGTGCATCACGGGTTTTTCAAAAATGTTCATCGAAAAATGTAAAAATTAGGAAATTAAGAAAAAATTGGGGAAAAGTGAAGGAAAATGCTGCAAAACAAGGCTAATTATGCAACAAAAAACCCAAACAAACAAAAACAAAAAACAACCCAAAACCCCCCAACAAAACTACCAACATTTTTATATGACGTGTGCCTCTCAGTGTGCGCGCACATCTGTGTGTGTGTGTGCATGCGTGTCTGTATGTGTGTATTTATATTTTATTTAAACCGTATGGCTTATTTTTGAATGTTTAATTTTGATTATAAGCATTTATAGCGTTGAATCTGTATTTATTGATATTATATACACATATACGTATGTATACGTCAAGTCAGGGGGGTCGATCTTACTTCGCAGAAATTGGCGGTCGCGGGGGGTGGGGGGTGGGTCCTCGGTCCCCATTAACCGCGGAAAGAGCGGGATCCCTGTATATGTATGTGCTTGTGCAGAAAGATAAAAGGAAGCGTATGGTTTTATGGTGCATTGAACACACTCTCCTCCTGCTTGTGTGAATGCTTCATGCCTGACGTTTTTGGGCCGTCTGTTTTGGCCTGCAGCCCAGAGCAGAGACACTGAGAACAGCAGTCTATCAATATGTCATTTAGTCGGAAGAAACAACCAGGCTGGATGTCTACTCTCAGCAACAATCTTAGTTTATTTAAAAAAAAAAATGGTTTACACTTTCTTTACATACATACGCTCGTGGTTTTAACTCTGACATCTGCTTCTTATTTTCTGACTCATAGTTTAGGCTACTAACTAGAATCTCATAAAAACAGCAAAGCAAGTGGTGGATAATAGATTACTAACTTAGTCTAAGGCAGGGATCACCAACGTGGTGCCCGTGGGCACCAGGTAGCCCGCAAGGACAATATAAGTTGCCCGCGGACCTGTTCACTGCTATTTTTAGGACAGGCCCATTTTTAGGACAGCGCCACTCTCCATTGAGCTGCATATAATTTTTTTGAATATATTTTTAAATCAAGTCAATATCTTCACATAGATGAATATCATTAATTATTAATAATAACATCTAATTAAATCTAATTAAATGTAAATTGAGCAAATTTGTAATTTCAGAGGTGTGTATCGACCTAGTAGCCCTTCGCATTAATTGGTACCCATGAAGTAGCTCTCAGTTTCAAAAAGGTTGGTGACCCCTGGTCTAAGGTCTAATCATATAAATATATGCACTGTTAAAGCCTCATACATGTAGAGGTGATTTCGAAGGAGTTCAGCTGGAAAACTGCGGTAGTCCTTTTAAGGTCAGACTGAGCTTTGCCACCAGGTCCCCTGAGAGGCCTCACAATAGATTCCTGTGGCTGTTTTTTTTTTTTTAAGTCAATACAAGGCTGTAATGGACCATAAACTTATGAGTGAGTGATAACAATGTTCTCGGAACGTATAGATGTCATTAAAAGTGTCCTTGAGAGCAGAGATGTTAAACATATTTTAGGCAACATGCCACATTACAATTAGTTCAATGTCAGATGATACATACATCAGTTTAAAACCAACAACACATTAAAAACTCATCTGAAATATAAAATATAGCATTATTTTAAAAATTGAGCATATGCCATGATCACCCAATACATTAAAAACAAACAGAGCACTGAGGGTGAAATGAATAAGATTGACATGTGAATGGCACAATCTGATTGGTCTATTATAGTGATTAATTAAAAAGCATTATTCTGAGTGATGCTTGACTCAATAGATGTTTACTTATGTTTAAATGTATTTCAGCTGTTATACAGAGAAACCCCACGCAAGCACAGGGGCAGCGTGCAGCCTCCAACAGAAATGCCCAAGAATGGGACTGAACCCTGTGTGGCTCTTGCTGTGAGGTGCTGCAAAAGTGCTGATCACAACACCACCATGCCACCATGTTTCCATCAAATGTGCAACACTGCCAAATGCTGTAAATGAAACACCCAGGTGCCACTGTTCACTTATTTGGTGATAATGACAGAGACCCTTGCTCCGGATGACTTATTATACAACTGAGAAGTTGAAAGTTGAGGGCAGGGGTCGGGAACCTTTTTGACTGACAGAGCCAAAAAACCCAAATACAGTGGTACCTCACCGTACAAAATTAATCCATTCCAGAGCCTTTTTCTTAACTTGAATTTTTCGTAAATTGAACTGCATTTTACATGCAAAACAAAAAAATATATAAAATATAAAAAATATATATATATATATGTTCCAAGGCCCCCAATACTACCCCCTAAACCCTTTAAAAATTATAAAAGTATACCTTTTAAGGCCTCTTTCTGCTTCACTATCGTACCGATGGTAGACGGGTTTGGCCATATTTCTTTGTGATATCACTCAACCGCATGCCACGATCCCGCTTCTTCTTTTCACTCGCACCGGAAATCACACGAGCGGGCGTGTGTGTGTGTGTGTGTGTGTGTGTGTGTGTGTGTGTGTGTGTGTGTGTGTGTGTGTGTGTGTGTGTGTGTGTGTGTGTGTGTGCATGCACGCTTGTGTGTTGACCATGTCTTCTTCGCAGAGTTATAATCTTACAAATGTTTATGGAAGGTTAAAGGCTTGAGTAAAAAAATAAAGCAATGAGCACACTCAAAAACCTCATGAAACAACAGTAACTCTGTCCTTTACACGAAAAGCATTATGGGAGATGCAGATCCATAATAACCAATGGGAGGGAGCTGCGTCATCCCTCCTAGCCACTGGGAGGCCAGTGGGGTGGGATATTGGGAAATAGCCGATGGGAGGGAGCTGCGTCATCCATCCTAGCCAATGGGAAGCCAGCGGGGCGGGATGTTGGAAGATAGTCAATGGGAAAGCCTCTCGTGCATTGTTTGAATGTTTGAATGGCGCGTTTGAATGTTTGAATGGCGTTTGGCGCATTTTGTAAGGAGAACTTGTTTCGTATACAGAGACAAAAAATTTTGGAAAATGTTTTTTGTAACCTGGATTTTAGGTTTGCTGGGACCATTGTAAGGTGAGGTACCACCGTATTTAAAATGTATTTCCATGAGAGCCATACATTTAATTTAACACTGAATACAACTAAAAGGAAGAAGACCAACAATTTTAGAGTAGAATAAGTATCGAAATTTATTTTTTAATAACAATGTTATAACGAAGTTATTCAATATTACGTAAAGTACTTCTCACCATTTATGCGACTTGCTGCACGGTTTTGCTGACGGCTTTGTAGTCTGGTTGATACTTGGTGCGGTTAAGCCTCATGCAGGTGTTTAGACTTCCATCTGTTAAACGTGACTGTAGGTTGGTCTTCAGAGCCCGCAAAGCGATTTGCAAAGGGGCGAGACTAACTGAAAATTTTGGGAGTCCATGCAGTCAGTGATCGACTAGAGCATAGATCCCCTCAAGGAGACCATGCATGGCTGATTTCCAGATTTTAGCTGTCAGGTGTATTCTGTGTGCACATATCCATTGATTTACTGATTTCAAAGTTCCAATCCAATCATGCATTGACTCAATCGGATCCAAAAAGAGAAGGAATACCGGTACAGGTACAGTCCCTAGAACGCAGCCTCTATACAGTGATCCCTTGCTACTTCATGCTTCAGTTTCTGCGGCTTCAGTGCATCGTGGGTTTTTCAAAAATATTCATCGAAAAATAAAAAAAATTAAGAAAATTAATGAAAAATAGGGGAAAAGTTAAGGAAAATGCTGCAAAACAAGGGCAGCTGTGAAAAAAAAAAAACCCCAAACAAACACAATTAAAACAACAATCCAAAACCCCCCAACAAAACTACTTACATTTTATGTGAGGTGCGCTTCTCTGTGTGTGTGTGTGTGTGTGTGTGTGTGTGTGTGTGTGTGTGTGTGTGTGTGTGTGTGTGTGTGTGCGTCTGTATGTGTGTGTATTTATGTTTTATTCACATCTTAGAGATTATTTTTGAATGTTTAATTGTTATTATAAGCATTTATAGTGTTGAGTATGTATTTATTGATATTATATACACATATACATGTACTGTACGTATACGCCAGTCAGGGGGTCAATCCTACTTCATGGAAATTGATAGTCGTGTGTGTGTGTGGGGGGGTCTTGGTCTCCATTCACCGTGGGAAATGAATCCCTGTATTGCTTGCTTGGTGCATAGGCATTTATGGTACACCATGTACATGTAGGTTATACTAGGCTTGTACAAACGACGTATTTTAAACATTTTTGAGACGTCAGTAGACATACTTAAAAAATTTCTTTGGGTTGAGAAATAGTGAGCACACACACACACACACACCCTCCACACCCCCCACCCACTCCACAGTTCTTCAGCCCCTGATCTTGATGTTTTATAGGTGTGAGAATGACTGCTCACATGCATTCGTAGAGCCAAACTTGGCCAATACGGCAAGACTCAGACGCTGCAGTGTTTGGTACATGACAGGAAGCACGTTTCAAGTTCTAAAAATCAGCCAGTCTGCATATTGAAGTTTTTTCATGTCTGTCCTTGCCAGCCCTGCTTGCTCCCGTGCAAGTCTTTCCAAATCTTCATTCAGTTATTTGAACTTGTTCACCCACATGTCTGAGGCCTTGAGGTCAGCAACTTCTACCAGAAGATCTCTGATAGAGACACCGGGGATGAAACTCAGGTTTACTTTGTCCGCTGCACACTTGTGTGGATAAGTGATTAACTTAAAAAGACAAGTGTGCTCATGAAATTCCCCAATCCGTGCTTTGAATGAATGCAGGAGATTATATATGAGGTCTGCTCGCTGCTGGAGATCAAAATCTTGAGCAGGGTCACTTGCTGTGCATACAGCTTTAAATTCTCGAACTTGTTCATAGTGCAGCAAACGACCTGTTTCAATATCCACGGTAAATATTTTCAACTTGTTTTCAAATGTAAAAAACGACTTGTTGAAGGGATAAGACTGTATTTCCAATGCCTGACATTTTCATGCTGAGTTGATTCAGATTTTCAGTCTGGTCCACGAGATCATAAAAGTTGAGGAGTCATCCGGTGTTCACTAGATCGGGATGGTCGACGTCTTTCATATGAAGATAAGTCTGGATTTCGCTCGGGCAAGCCGAAAAATGTACCTCCCCTCTTGATAGCCAACGCCCAGTGTTGTGCAAAACCAGACTGGGATAATTATTCCAGGCAGTGGTGGCCTGGTGGTAAAAGTGTTGGTTCACTGATGCCAAGGTTGGGGGTTCAAGATCCACTCTCAACGGGTTGTCACTGTCGTCGTGCCCCCCCCCCCCCGAGTGCAGCTAACCTGGTTATTAAAGGCCGGCCATGTCTCTCACTGTCTATGGTGTGAGCTTCATGTAAAAGAACCATTGCTGAGTAGCTGCAAAACCGTCAGCGTCTTTCTGCCCTGCAATGAATGGCCTGGCGAGCTGTCCAGGGTATACTCTGTCCTCGCACGGAGTCGACTGGAATGGCCACCAGCCTCCCAGCAACCCTAACTAGTATTACGCGGTTGCAGAAAATGATAATTATTTCCAACTTCATCCAGTAGTGCTTTAAACTGGTGATCATTTGAAGCTCGTGCAACAATAATGTTGACCACCCGAATGACCAGAGACATCAGTTCACCAAACTGCTTGTCACACATTTGAGAACGAAGTGCCCCCTGATGTAGAACGCAATAATAATTTAGGATGGGTATATTCTCCTGTTCACAAAAAATAAGTTTATCCATCAGTGTTTTTTTGTTTGATCCCTTTCAGTGGCAAGAGTTTCCTCATGCAGTGTCACCTGCAACGTACCATGCAATAATACTGAACGGGGGGAAATGGCTGACATCTGTGGACTTATTCAAAGTGAGTGAAAATTTTACATTTACTGCATTTACAGTACAGTACACTTGTAGTTCTTCCACTCGATTTGACATCATGATGGGACAATCATGAACAGTTCTTGCTGACAGAAGCATCAATATAGTCATGAAAAAGCTCATTGGCGACACAAATCATGAATGTTTTGGCATATTCGCCAAGTCCTCACAATAGCTAAAGAACCAGCAAAGCTAGCCGAATTACAGTCAGTCACCTTGTCAGGCCCATACATGGTGTTGCCGTTGACTAACCTGCACTCTGGACAGTAGCTCTTGACAGACCTTCTTTCTGCTGCCCTCCACCAAACATTTCATTGCAAATGTGGCATGGCGTGTGCCGAAGTTCAACCACTTAATCCTAATTAGAGTTTTGGGGAGGCTGACACCCATCCGAGCTGACTCCGGGCAAGGGCAGAGTACACCCTGGACAGCTCGCCAGGCCATCGCAGGGCGGAAACACGCTCACGGCTTTGCAGCTCCTCTTGTCGAAAGTCAGCAATGGTTCTTTAACATGGCTCACACCATAGACAGTGAGAGACATGGCCCGTCTTTGATAACCCAGTTAGCTGCACTGGGGGTACAGTGACAACCTTGTGGAGAGTGGGACTTGAACCCCCAACCTTAGGATCAGCAATCCAGCGCCTTATACCACGAGACCACCACTGCCGTGTGCAGTGTCAGTTTATATTTGACATTTTCATCTATTAAATGTTATCATTGCATATTAGACACACAGCAGAATCTGTTCTCTCCACAAAAGCGAATTCTTCCCAATTCTTGCTGAAATGGACGATACGCCACATCTTTTTTCTTTTCGCCATCTTCTTGGTTCAAAGGGTTCGCTCTGCATAAATAAGCTGATTAAATGTGAGATAAATTATTCCTTGACCTCCCAGCAACTCGTGTAGGCTGTGGCATACAATCCAATAAAATAAAAGTTTCAAGGTCCCTCCCACACACCAGAGTATAGACAGGATTGGCTCTCCACTGCCCGCCACTCCAAACAGGTGCAGTTGAAAATAGATGTATAGATTAAAATTCCTTATTTTTTTTTCTTTTGTTTTGTTTATTTTGATGGCTTTTTTAACGTTGTGAGTTCTGTATTTTTTACATAAATGTCAGTGAAAGCCTGTTAAGAGAGATGTCTGTAGAAATGCCGGCTAAGCTTTATCTGAGAGACAGATGCAGTAATCAAAAGAGACACACCGGGCCCGCGAACAATAGGTTCAGTCCCCTGATTTAGGGCTTTGCTCGGGGACCCAACCGTGGCAGGTTGGTGATACTGGGGCTTGAATCACTGACCTTCTGATTAGTAATCCAGGGTCTTAACCACTGAGTTACCACCACCAATATCAGCTCCAACACTGATTACCAGACTGCACCGCATTACCAAAGAGAGAAACAAATCCAAATTATGCTTATATTTATTGGGAATGAGGGGCAGTCCTCATTCCAAGGTTGCGGGTTCAAGCACCTCCCTCAAGGGGTTGTCACTGCACCCCAGTGCAGCAACTGGGTTATCAAAGGCTGGCCATGTCTCTCACTGTCTATGGTGAGAGGCTGTAAAAAAAATATTGATGACTTTCGACAAGAGAAGCTGCACAGCCATCAGCATGTTTCTACCCTGACCTGGCCTGGTGAGCTGTCCAGGGTGTACTCTGCCCTCGTCCTGAGTCAGCTGGGATGGGCGCCAGCCTCCCCGCGATCCCAATTAGGATTAAGCAGTTACGGAAAATAATGAATGAGTTTATTTGTAATTATATCTTATGTATCTTATACATGATAGCTCATAATATTGTCGTCGGCAGAAAATTCGATATAATCTGCAAAATTATTTACATCTTAAAAGATTTAGTTTTCTTGAAAGAAATATTTAAAATGTTGGTATAATATTGTATAATTATTTACTCCGTTCATGTGACATTATTAGAATATTGATGAGATCTTACCAAGAGCACTGTTTTAATAAGTAGATTTATTTATGACCTTATTGTCTTATATAAGTTTATTGCTCTATTTTATCCCTTATAGATAAAAGTGATTACTGTGGGCAGTGGTGGTCTAGTGGTATAGGGCACTGGATCGCTGATCCAAAGGTTGGGGGTTCGAGTCCCACTCTCCACAAGGTTGTCACTGTCCCCCCCAATGCAGCTAACTGGGTTATCAAAGGCGGGCCATGTCTCTCGCTGTCTATGGTGAGAGGCATGTAAAAGAACCATTGCTGACTTTCGTAAAGAGTAGCTGCAAAGTCGTCAGCGTGTTTCTGTCCCTTGCTAAAAAGAAGGGTTGTGACAGGAAGGGCATCCGACGTAAAAACCTCTGCTAAATCAAACGTGCGAATCAGATGATTCGCTGTGGCGACTCCCGAGTAAAAGGGGAAAAGCCGAAAGGAAGACAGACAGACAGATAAAAGTGATTACTGTATTCAACGTAATAAGCGCCCAGTGGGTTTTAAAAAATTGGAGGGGGGGCACTTATTAAAATGTTATCAGCGGAGTGGAACGGTAAGTGTTTATTCCCATCGAGGTGGAAAACATGAATAATAACAGAACAATAAAAGAGTTTTACTGGTATTTGTGTTATTTATCTATAGTAGCAACCAAACTACTTACATGAAAGCTGAAAATAAACAGAAAACAGGATCAAATTAAAATTAAAGACCGCTTACTTTTCCCTCCCGGTGCTGTTCCTTTAAACATTTTTCCGGAAGTAAAATCAAGCCAATCAAGATGAATATCAATTTTAGCACATGGAAAGTTGAACCACTTAGCATGAACATAAACAAAAGCACATGGCCAGAAAGGTCTTTAAATATATGACATTTGTAAGCAGGAGAACCGGGTGAAAAATCCTTGTCATCACTTTCTGATAGGTCCATATCTGGCTCATGGCTCCATTCATTCAGAGCATCCCATAGTTTTGCTGTAACAGTTTCTAATGGTTCATCTTGTGAGACATTTACCAAGAGAATGCAGCAAAATATTTTCCTGTTTTTTTAAAGCATGGCAGAACAATCAAATGTGTTGTTACTGATGAACATTATAGACATTTGCCAGTGGCAAGGGGTCTTCATACCATGTAAACTCACTTTTACAGGCAGTGAGCGCCTCATTTTACGCTTACAGAGACGGATCGAATAAAATTGGTAAGTTTGATCTACGATTTTGCTCCCAGTACATATGGACGTAAGATCAAAAAGACTGCGGGGGGGGGGGGGGTAACCTTACGGTTAACGGTTAATACGGTAACCTTTCTAAACCCTTAAATTAAGTTCGAAACAGCATGATGACTTTTCATTAAAACATTTTTCTGATGTTGTAAAGTTAAATTCTTTATTCATGCTTATCACCATAATATAACTTTTAGAGTGGCTGGATATGGCCTGAAATTTAAAATCGTGTCAAGTCTATTCATTACTGTAAGGAATGTGCTCTTGAAAAAAAAGGTAGTTTTTGATGCAACGATCTTCCGTGAATTAAATCAGGAGATGAATTATGTTCACGTTCTTGATCCCACCATGAACAGCTTGCGAGACCTCGCCAGGGCCTACACACACACACACACCCCCACCCGCACACACACACACACACACACACACACACACACACACACACACACACACACACACACACACACACACACATACCATTCACATTCACACCGAGGAGGTGTTTGGAACAGTCAGTTAGTCTACTGTCCATATTTTTGGTTTGAGGAGGGAAACCAGAATACCTGGAGGAAACCTGCACAATCACGGGAAAAGCATGAAAACCCCACATGGAAATATCCCGAAATAACTTTCTTATTGTGAGGCAGATGCTCATTCATTTATTCATTTTCTGAATCGCTTAATCCTAATTAGGGTCGCGTGGAGGCTGGCGCCCATCTCCACTGACTCGGGGCGAGGGCAGGGTACACCCTGGACAGCTCGTCAGGCCATCACAGGGCCAACACTTACACAACCATTCATACTCCCACTCACACCTATGGGCGATTTGGAACAGCCAATTAATCAACTGTGCATGCAAACTCTACACAGAAACACCCAAGCTGGGAATCAAACCCAGGACCTTCTTGCTGTGAGGCGGACATGCTGAACAACGTGACACAAGGCATAATTTAAAAAATATTAATATAGTAATCCCCCGCCACTTCGTGTTTCCTACTTTGCGTCCCTGTAATATCGTGGGATTTCCCATCAGGAAATTAAAAAATTAAAGATTATTCAAATTCATAAGCAGTACAGCATTACATGGACATTCAACTACGCTACCCAGCATGTTCTGTTCTCCTGCTTAACTTGAGTCTTCTCTGATTGGCTGTGATTCCAGCAAGCTGATTAGTCAAGATTATATTTCCCAGCATCCAACACATCTTTCCTTCCTCATGAAACAATGACTTTTATTGAGCTCAGGGGAAGCACTGGGGTGCGGGAAAAATCGTGTTCACCGTAGTGGTGAGGGAAAAACAAAAACCAAAATCACTGGGAGAGTATCAACATGGAAACTGGTCGAGCACGGAGCTCTTTATAGTGCACTGATTTCTGAGTGAATTCAGGTGCGCTCTCTGGATTTCGCCTGCGGGTCACAGCCACACCCCTCACTAGCACATGCAGTGTATGAGGAGAGAGAGAAAACAAGAGTTAAACGACTGTGAGTTTGGACACTATCATTATACATACTAAAGCAAAGGCTCTGGAGGCACTGACGAGCCCCAACCAAGCACCAGTGCCGCCAGTGATTCTCTTTCTCAATGTGGCCGTGGATTTGTTATTTATAAGGCTTGTTATACAGTCTTTATATATATTTATTGTCATTATAAGGTGATTTTTTTTTTCATTGAAATTTACTTATATATTAATACAAGTTGCCTGTATGAGCATAGAACACTTTTAAATTAACTTCTATATAAATTTTATATAATATATAGGTGGGTGGGTGTCCTTAAGAAGTGGCAGAAGTCATTTTCGTGGTTTTTCGCATTTCGGGGGGGGGGGTGTGTCCCCCATTAATCGCGAAATAAGGGGGATTACTGTAATCATCATTAAAAATTAACTGTAATATTGAATGTAATGGGTTTTTTGTTTAGTTTATTCATTACTTTTTATGTTTCACGTTTATTTTTTTAGTGATTATTCCTTGAACAGCTGGAGAAGTCTGTCCTCCGTATGATTCCAAATAGGATTCACGTTGCCACCCGAATTTACTTATTCAGAATTAGGTGACACCCTTTCCTAAGCTTATAAATTGTTTGTTTGATGTTTGCGTTACTCGTCTGTACCCTGATGAAGACCCTTATTTTTTTTTTAAACCATCAATCAATTGGCTTTCCTGGTCCTTGCAAGGGAGCCTGAAGTTTTCCTATTTTTATTATTATTCTATCTGTCTTCCTTTCGGCTTTTTCCCTTTTACTCGGGAGTCGCCACAGCGAATCATCTGATTTGCACTTTTTGATTTCGGCAGAGGTTTTTACGTCAGATGCCCTTCCTGTCACAACCCTTTTAGCAAGGGACAGAAACACGCTGACGGCTTTGCAGCTACTCTTTACGAAAGTCAGTAATGGTTCTTTCACATGCCTCTCACCATAGACAGTGAGAGACATGGTCTGCCTTTGATAACCCAGTTCGCCGCACTGGGGGGGGGGGGGGGGTGGGGGGGGGGCAGTGACAATCTTGTGGAGAGTGGGACTCGAACCCCCAACCTTTGGATCAGCGATCCAGCGCCCTATACCACTAGACCACCACTGCCCCATTTTTATTATTATTATTATTATTATTCATTGTTTTTGATCAGTGGCTCGGCTGATGAGTGTAATATATGAAAAATCCAGCAGGGGTCAAAACTTTTGCGCAATACGCTTTTTTCACACATTTTCTTTCCAAACTGCTCGTTTTACATTTGCATGGAAAATAAAATGTCAAAGAAATGGACTGATATTTCAACATAACATTAACCACATTCAGAAGATTATGACATGCCGAAGAAAGATTAGAAAGCAGTAAGTGATAACATGTGTGTATGAAAAGCCCGTGGAAAATTGGGACATGGAAAGATTACTCATCCAGCTTCGGTGAATAGACTGAGATTCCCATATTGGAAATTACGGCCAACAAACTCTAAATCCGAATGCATTTCCACTATAGTCCCCCCGTTTAATTCTGTGACTCCTGCAGCCTATAGCCTACTCTCTTCACTAAATTCTAGTTCTGCAGGGTTTATAACTCTTAGGAAACAGGTACCGTAACTCGGTAACTGGCTGTTTCCTGTTTCTATATATCTAAGCTTTCCACTCCAACAAAGATCAGCTTTGAGGCACTTAGTGTGACCTGGCCTGTTATGAAAGTGCTGCTAAATGACTCGATCCAAATTTGAGAAGCTGGCTTATTATGTTCATGGGTGGGCGGGCTGTAAAATTGTGCTGAGCAAAAGAAAGGGTTTGGGAGAGCACTATAAATATTGAGAAACCCCAGCAGTATGGAACACTGCACTGCGCTCGAATACGAGAAGGCAAGGCAGGAGCGAGTGAATGAGTGTGACAGTTTCACCTCAAAATGCCTGCTTGTGGTTTAGAGAATATTGACTGGCAATATCCCATGATTCCAGTGAAGCCACCAGAAGCCATATTGTTCCTAATCTTTAACAGATGGGTGGTCTCCCAAACTTCCATCCTTCCTCGAAGTAATAAGAGTCAGGGCCTACTCATATTCAGCAAGGCATGGAAACTCCACCCTGACCACCCTGACCACCCTGACCTTTTTCAAATCTTATTAATGGACCACATAAATTGCATTAACATCAGAGAGATGTCTTCAAGTCCAGCAAGACTGATCTCGAGACCTTCCAGCCAAAGTATATGCATTTTGAGAACCATTACACAATTGTCAGCAATTAAATCCACAACTTAGGCACAGCCTTGAGAAATCGGTACCCGCATAATCCTGTGTAATTAGAGTGCAGGGATGCTCTCGTCAGCAGAAAACAACACTAGCCGGTTGTGGTGAGGCTCAACGTAATATTTAGGCGATGACGTTTTGGCAGGATGAACCTTACAAGTAGCTCATTCGAAATAAACTTTGTCATCATTTTCGCCCACACGATACGCAGCACTTTTTATGCGAGCTCTCCATTTGTCCATATGGTGCAAACCCTAGTATGCAGTTGCACTCAAAGCAGCTACAAAGCTCCTTTTGTTCCATTGCTCCCAAGGAAATAGTGATTGCACGCAAACATTTCCTAGGAAAAATAACTATGACTGCATTTGGTAGGCTTTTTTCTGACTTTGAGGAAAGACAAGCTTCGCTGCCTTTTCTGGGCATCTGGAAGTTGTTCTGAGCATCCACTCATCAGATTTTTCTATCAAACAGTAGAGTAGGCCAAGTTGATTTGGCTTGTCTGATTATCAGCACATGCCATGCAGTTAAATGGGTGTGGTTCATTGATCTCAGGATAATCAAAACACCCAACCCAATCTGGTAAAAGTCACGCTACCTCCACTTATCTACATGAAGCACAACCACACCCACATTTAAACAAAAGCATACAGGATATCTCTTAATTGTGAGATTTGCCAGTTGTATGGCAAGAATGCACTCGATCAGGGGACAGTAGTGGTCCGGTGGTTAAGGCTCTGGGTTAGTGATCCAAAACTTGGGCCCAAGTGCCACCAAGCTGCAAGTGCTGGTCCCTTTACCATCAGTTAAATGTAATTGACTCTGAATAAGGGTAACTGAAAACGCCATAAATGACTAACAGTGGGACTTGAACATGCATGAGTGTACTCATATGTAATATATTTCAGGTGAGGCTAATAGTCCTGGGGTCCCTCATGAGCTCTAAAGTAGCCCAAGCTTGTCTGACCTCAGAAGCTAAATTGAGTCAGACCTGTTTAGTACTGGGCAGTGGTGGCCTAGTGGTACGTATAGGGTGCTGGATCGCTGATCCTAAGGTTGGGGTTCGAGTCCCACTCTCCACAAGGTTGTCACTGCCCCCCCAGTGCAGCTAACTGGGTGATCAAAGGCCGGCCATGTCTCTCAGTG
Organism: Plotosus lineatus; assembly: GCA_024760905.1. Classification (NCBI taxonomy): domain Eukaryota; kingdom Metazoa; phylum Chordata; class Actinopteri; order Siluriformes; family Plotosidae; genus Plotosus; species Plotosus lineatus. The sequence goes on along the minus strand of CM045738.1, from coordinate 42,369,200 downwards.
TCTATGGTGTGAGGCACGTAAAAGAACCATTGCTGACTTTCGACAAGTGTAGCTGCAAAGCCATCAGCATGTTTTTTCGCCCTGCGATGGCCTAGTGAGCCGTCCAGGGTGTACTCTACCCTCGCTCGGAGTCGGCTGGGATGGGTGCCAGCCTCCCCGAGACCCTGATTAGGATTAAGCGGTGACAGAAAATGAACTGAACTGAACTGTTGAGTACTTGGATGGGAGATCACTTGGGAATAGCAGGGGCTGCAGAGTGTTAGGGAAAGATCTGGCAACCTACCAAGTAAAAACCTCTTTACCAAGTAAAAACTTCATGAGAATAAGAGTCGCTAAAAGTCAAGTTGCACTTAAGGTACAAAAGAAAAAGTTATGGACAGATTTGTAAATATTTGTCAGCTTGTATACAAAGCAAGTCAGTCCAATGACGCGAATGCTGCTCCTAGCGGTTTTTTAAATATTGAAGGCGTGTCATGGGCACGAGCCATTGCCTGCATGTGAATATATTCTGGCTGATCAAAAGCGCGAATCACAGTGGATTGTCGACAACACTAGAACTTTCACTGTGGAGGACACATGTCTATTCTTGACTCATATGCACAGTAATCTTGTTGTTACTGTTAACTGCGGCATTTCACCATTCTGTTCTTGGCTGAATCTGGAAATTTTACCACTGTCAGATATGATATATTAAAATCTTGTCCAAGTTGAGATGAACAGGACCAAATAAGGCCTCTAAATCTTACCTTCTTTGTCTCTTTGCCCTTTCTCAGGGTTGTCCCGAGATGCCTGCTCCCACTCAAGCCTTTCCTGATCCCACCGAGACTGGCCTGTGTCCTTTTGTTCACCATCCAATGGCAGTTCCTCTGTGCCCTCCAAGTTCTGGAAAAAAAAAAATACATTGCAATTAAAGAAACTGCAAGAAAACCTCTGACCAGCCATTAGTTTTCCTTAACACAGCTATTCACCCTGAACAGCTCGCAAGATCATCACAGACCCAACACACACCCACACAGCCATTCACATTCACATTTACACCTAGTAATAATCAAAAATATCAAATTCTAGAGATCCCTCACAATCCGCGGTTAATGGGAACCGCGACACACGCCCCCCAACGCCCCAACCCCCCCACGCGACTGCTGCTTTCCACAAAGTAGGATCGACCCTCCTGACTGACGTATACATACATGTATATGTGTATTAGTGGGGCCGGTGGCATCGTGGTTAAGGTGCTGTGTTCATGATTGTGAGGTTGTGTGTTCAAATCCCTGTTTGACCATCACTGTGCTAAGACCCCTGGGCAAGGTCTCAACCACAAGTGTGCCTCTGTTCACCCAGCAGTATACATGGGGACCGGTAAAAATATACTGGGAAGGTAACCAGTGATGGACTAGCGTCCCATCCAGGAGGAGTTGAACTCCTGGTCGCTTCTTGCTACAGAAACCGGGAAAAAGCACCGGCCTGATGAGCCACCAGGCTCAAGTGGAAAAAGGCCATATAGTACATATGTGTATATAATATCAATAAATACATACTCAATGCATGGATAGTGGTTTCCTAGTGGTATAGGGCGCTGGATCGCTGATCCTAAGGTTGTAAGTTCAAGCCCCCACTCTCCACAAGGTTGTCACTGTCCCCCCCAGTGCAGCTGACTGGGTTAAGGCCGGCCATGTCTCTCACTGTCTCTGGTGTAAGGTTCATGTAAAAGAACCATTGCTGACTTTTGACAAGAGTAGGCTGCAAAGCCAGCGTGTTTCCGCCCTGTGATCACCTGGCGAGCTGTCCAGGGTGTACTCTGCCCTTTCCCAAAGTCAGCTAGGATGTGCACCAGCCTCCCCGTGACCCTAATTAGGATTAAGCAGTTACAGAAAATGAGCGCTATAAATGGTTATAATAACAATTAAACATTCAAAAAAAAATGCATAAGATGTAAATAAGATATAAATACATACACATACAGACGAGCGCGCACACACAGACAGGGATGCGCGTTGTTATGGGCATGTAAATAAATGTATAAATGTAAATAAATGTATAAATGTAAATAAATGTGACTGTATAAATATTGTATATAATTATATTCAGTAAGTGTGCTGTAAAGAGTGACATGGTATTACTCAGCTGTTTTTGCATCACTGTTGTTTTTTTTGTTTGTTTGTTTGGTTTTTTTGCCTGCATGGTCTAATTGGTTCTGGAACGTTCCATTAGGGAAACTTCGAGATGGACCTAGTTGCGCATGCGCCCTGGTGGCGGGTCAGGTGATTTACAAAATTCTAGAATGGAACTTTCCCTAGAATGGAACTTTGGGGAATCTACATTAAGGACCTGTTGCCAACTGGTTCCAGTCTCTTTGGGTCTCTTCGGCGTGCAGATCATCAAGGAAACTCATCGCGGCGAATCATCTCATCCAAGGCGGTTCATGGAACGCGCTTCACCAAAGTTTCGTCATTCAAGACTTCATCACCAATGTCCATCATCCACGTTCACCTACAGCCCATGCGAGGATGTTCATCATTTGCTTCTTTCGATACACGGGATTGCAAGCCTTTTACCGCCGGTGCGCGTGCTGCTTCTAAATTTACCATGCTGCAGCTGCTTGGTCTTTATCTTTATTTTGGGACCCTTGTTTAATTTGTATTTTGTTTAGCTCTAAGCTGTAAGTTATTATTTTGCCTGACTTTGTTGATATTATTAAATTGTATATAGTTTATGTCATGGTTTGTTGTGCTTTGCTGGTTTCACGGGGCAATTTTTCATCTAAATTCCATATGTAACAGCGTGCACACACACACACACACACACACACACACACACACACACACACACACACACACACACTCAGATGTGCACCTCACATAAAAATGTAAGTCGTTTTGTTGGGTTGCTTTTTGCTTTTTGTTTGTTTGGGGTTTTTTTTTTTTTGCACAATTGGTCTTGTTTTCCAGCATTTTCCTTCATTTTTTTCCCCATTTTTCCTTAAGTTCCTTATTTTTTATTTTTCAAAGAATATTTTTGAAAAACGATGCACTGAAGCCGCAGAAACTGAAGCACAAAGTAGCGAGAGATCACTGTATTCTCATAAGCATGCACAGTATTTGGACTGTGAAAGGAAACTCTCACAAGCTCAGGGAGAGCATGCAAACTAACACAGAAACGCTCTCACCAGTCATGGGACTCAAACCTAGGACCATCTTATCGTGAGGTGAAAGTGCTGACTACTATGCCACGATGTCACCTCTACATAATTGCAAATTTGTTGCATTCACATATCATAATGGTGTACATGACTCAGAAAGTAAAAATTATAAGTTCTAGACGTGGAGAATACTTTATGGCATCCGATCAAGAGACAAAAACGTATCCTTTCTTCTCCACTGTAATTTATAGACCAGAAGTGCTCTGCGGACTTGCAACATCTCAAATGTCTAAAACATCTTCTACGTCTATAACAGACTTTATTTTGGCGAGTTTAATGGAACTGGAAGTATGCACTAAGATTCTGGGTGTATCTATATCAAATAATCAGCAAGCTATACACCGATCAGCCGTAAAATTAACAACATTACAAGCACTGACAGATGAGCTGAATGACTTTTGAATGATTTTCTTTTTACAGCAGCACCTATTAAGTGAGTAAGTCTGGAAAAATAAATGCAAGCCGGAATCCATGTTGACATGCAAAGTTATCTGTATCTGGGATTCATTGGGAGTTAATTGGCCGAGCTCTCACTGGAGGGAGGGATGGCACACACTCACCTCCCTTTCACTTAAAGCATTCACCATTCAGTCGTCGGGATTTGTAAGCTCAAGTGAGCTCAGGTGTACAAGGGGGTGGATAAAGCTTTGTTTGTGTGTGTGTTGGACCACGCCTGAATATGCATGCAAAGCATTTCGTAAAGATGCGGGAGAAAGCATAAAGTGTCACAGAAGATTATGCCTCCCCCTGATTGGTGGTAGTCACATGATAGGGATGCAATACTTGATGGATGGAAATTGGTGATGACTAAATTAGGATGGGAAACCTGATAAAAAAAATAAATAAGTAAGCAAACAAACTGCTAATCACCAAAGAGGAAGTGCAAATGGAACAATAATTTTGTTCCCCATGGTCCAGAGTGTCAGAAACTCAAGGAGGATTTGATAAGAACTGAAACCCAGCACTGGATTCAGAAAGAAAGCATCCAGTACTGTAAGGAATGTGGGGCCGGTGGCGTAGTGGTTAGGGTGCTGTGCTCATGATCGGGAGGTTGTGTGTTCAAATCCCTGTTTGACCATCACTGTACTAAAACCCCTGGGCAAGGTCTCAACCACAAGTGTGCCTCTGTTCACCCAGCAGTATAAATGGGTTCCAGTAAAAATATACTGGGAAGGTAACCTGTGATGGACTAGCGTCCCATCCAGGGGGAGTTGAACTCCTCGTCGCTTCACGCTACGGAAACCGGGGATAAGCACCGGCCTGATGAGCCACAAGGCTTGGGTGTAAAAACCCAACAGACTTACCTTACCTTACTGTAAGGAATGCGCAGATCAGTATCAGTATCAATGCTAAAACACAACAAGCACGTCATTAGTGCATGTCCCAACACAGGAAGGTAAATTCCTGTAGAAGGTGAACTCTTTTGATGATGGAAAATATTTGTTCTGGGTGAAAAAGGTAACAAAGAAAATAGAAAAAAAACAGGCAATTTATGTCAATCCCTCATAACCATATCTGAACAGAAATACACATCTGTGACTCCACCTAGTAGGGAATAACAATGCTGTCCTGGCACATTCAATGCTGTGAATTCACACCTCTCACCTTAATGTCACATCAATCTCATGAACCTACAGCAGTGCTTCTCAAATAGTGGGGAGCGCCCCCTTTGGGGAGTACAGTATTATGCCATGGGGGGCTCAATGTGACTCGAGGGCATGTGACCCTGGGGAACATGCTTTTTTGGAATAGTGTACGAGAATTACGTGTAATTGAACCTCCACTCCAGTCGTGGCGCTGTCATTGTCACGCTATGGTGTAGTGGTTTTTCACATGAGCAAACAATATGAAGTGCAGTAAACAACCCCACAAGAAACAACATGGAAAATTTTCTAACAGGAACAAAGAGAAAGGTGGAGAGAGATGGAGATATTAAAACATAAATAAGTTGAATGACTTTAAATAAGATTTTTTTTTTTTCATTTCAGGCACATTAAATCTTTTCTATTGCAGATTTAAAAACAATGTTTTTCTTGATTGTAAGTTGAACTACATTTCTTTGTTTTTAATGTTAATAAAGATACAATGTTATGCAGATGTGTACTAATAACAACTTAATAGATAAATAACGCTATTTATAGTTGCTCGTGGGGTGGTGTGGGGCGTGAAATGCTTTTTTTCTTCCAAGAGGGGGCGACACAGAAAATAATTGAGAAGCACTGCCCTACAGGTAAATCAAGGACTTTCATGTGTAAAACTTTTCATACCAGGAGGGCAGTGGTGGTCCAGTGGTATATAGGGCGCTGGATCACTGATCCAAAAGTTGGGAGTTCGAGTCCCACTCTCCACAAGGTTGTCACTGCCACCCCACCCCCCACCCCCAGTGCAGCTAACTGGGTTATCAAAGGCCGACCGTGTCTCTCGCTGTCTATGGTGAGAGGTTCATGTAAAAGAACCATTGTTGACTTTTGACAAGAGTAGCTGCAAAACATGTTTCCGCCCGGTGATAGCCTGGCGAGCGGTGTACTCTGCCCGCCCCCGGAGTCGGCTAGGATGGGCACCAGCCTCCCCGTGACCCTAATTAGGATTAAGCGGTTACAGGAATGAACTGAACTTTTCGTACCATTTAATAGCTCCTTGTTTGTAATCAAAACAACCTATATTGCGTCAACATACTCCATGATCCACCCAATTACAGTTTATGACTCATACAGTACTTTCCAACGTCTGAATAAAAAAAAAGGAAAACGTACCATTTTATTTTAATTCAGATTTTGGAAGGTGTACCCTGTTGTTTTTTTTTGTACTATACAGATGCAGCAAGTTACATTATATGTATTTTCACAACAACCAATCAAATTTACCGTAACATTTGCTAGTCTTTCTTTTTCATTGGAAATATTTACGAGAAAAGGTCGATTCTAACCAATCTACAGCCGTTTGTACCGCTATGTATTGAAATACATTCAAAGTACAACCCTAATTCCAACGCTGGTAGATTGTATAAAGTTCATAAAAATCCTGAAAATCAGTGAATTAATTAAATATACAGGGATCCCTCACTTTCCGCGGTTAATTGGGACTGAGATCCCTCCCTCCCCCGCCTAATTCCGCAAAGTAGGATCAACCCCCCTGACTGACGTATACATACATCTATATGTGTATATAATGTCAATAAATACATATTCAAAGCTATAAATGCTTATAACAATTAAACATTCACAAATAATTCATAATATGTAAATAAAATAAAAATACACAAACATACAGACACGCGCACGCACACACAGATGTGCACCTCACATAAAAATGTAAATAGATTTGATGGGGGGTTTTGGGTTGTTTTTTGTTGTTGTTTGTTTTGGGGTTTTTTGCATAATTGGCCTTGTTTTGCAGCATCGATGAATATTAAAAAAAAAAAAAATGGGATGCACTGAAGTCGTATGAATTGTAGCGCGAAGTAGCAAGGGATCCCTGTACTAATAAATATGGGTTTATGAGGTTTGTAAATGATTGCATTGCTTTTATTTGCATTGTACGCCGTCTCCAAATTTTTCTTGGACTTGGGATGGTAGATCGATTAAGCACACAGTCACAGAGACCGAGGACAGCTGGCAGGTTTGTATGTTTATTCATTCATTCATTTATTTCCTTAACCACTAATTCATATTTAGGGGTGTGGAGAGGCTGGCACTCATCTTAGCC
>CM045738.1:42352296-42354796 GCA_024760905.1 Plotosus lineatus | reverse complement strand
TCCGTCAAAGTTGGACATGTGCTAATAGGTCTCGTGTACAGTCATGCAGGTTTTTGTCTTTGGGGTTATGAAGGAGCCCTGAGGCCATTCTGGGAGTTATTCAGGTTATTGTTTAGTCTGGTGTCATCTTGAGATTGGATGTCTCCAGCAGCACAATATCAAACTCTGCCTGCTCACCAAGAATGCGGCTGTATGACTTTGTGTCCATTAAACACCTTGAGCGCTCTAACACTTGTTCCTGGATCCGTCCAGATTACATTTTGATGTTTGAGAAGCACAGTGGTGCAGTGTTAGCACATCCACCTCACAGCTAGAAGGGTTCATTCCTGGGCTCAGCCGTTTTTCTGTGTGGAGATTGTATGTGCTCACTGTGTTCGCATAGGTTTCCTCTGGGTACTCCGGTTTCTTCCTCTTCTTCTTCCTCTTTTTTTCTTCTTTTCCTTTCGGCTGTTCCCTTCAGGGGTCGCCACAGTGAATCATCTGCATCCATCTCACCCTATCCTCTGCATCTTCATCTCTTACTCCAACGACCTTCATGTCCTCCTTCACCACATCCTTAAATCTTCTCTTTGGTCTTTCTCTAGGCCTTCTGCCTGGTAGTTCCAACCTCAGCATCCTACTGCCAATATACTCACTATCCCTCCTCTGTACATGTCCAAACCATCTCAATCTAGCCTCTCTGACTTTGCCTCCAAAACCTCTTACATGTGCTGTCCCTCTGATGTACTCATTCCTGATCCTATCCATCCTCGTTACTCCCAAAGAGAACCTCTGCTATGGTCTGTGTTATTTGGCAGCTTTTAACTCTTTCTCTCTCCTCATGCACTGCAGGCGCTGTCGAGGGGCGTGGCTGTCACATGCAGGTGGAGTCCAGAGAGCACACCTGATTCTACTCAGCCATCACCGGGCTATAAAGATGAGCAGTGTGCTCCTCCCAGAGCTAGAAGATTGTCCCTCCAAACGATCCCGTTTCCCCATGATATCTCTGTCCCCCTGGTTCTCAGCTTCGTGCTCGACCAGTTCCCGCATTGATATTCTCCCTTAGTGATTTTGGTTTTTGTGTTTCCCCTCACCTCTACAGTGTTCATGATTCCCCATACTCCAGTGCCTGCTCTGTGTTCACTAAAGGTCATTTGTATCATCATACTCGATCTCCTGCATCTTCGGGTCCAAATGAAAGCTCTCGACGTCACAACCTTAATATTTTCACGGTCCAAAAACATGCACGGTAGACACTAGTTGGTGGTTCCACATTGCCCCAATGTGTATGAGTGTTTGCATGTGTGTCGCCCCTCCAATGGCAGAGCAAAGTGTTCAGGGTGTACCCCACCTTCACCCAAGGATGGGTGCAAGCCTACCAACATCCCTACTTAGGATTAAGCTTGTCAAATAAATAAAAAATAATGAATGAATGAGCTTCATGGTTGCCTATATCACCAAAAAAGGACCAAAACACAAAGAGGCGCTTAAGAAATTCCACTTTAAAACTCAAGCATGGCACAATTACTGACCGCCATCCGTCAAGATTAAAGAAAGAGCATCAAGACTCTACTGGCATCCACTGGCTGTCCACAGTTGGGCTAATTGTTTGACTAATCTTTAAACAAAACCTGAAGATCCATTTAATCAGCACGCCTTGGAGGCGGGGGGTCATGCTCATTGTGTACTTTTTCATCTTTACTGTACCATTTCCAAGGTTTCAGCTCGGCAGCATTTTTAAACCATGTTTGTTTATACTGGTATGAGGATCTGTTTTTGATGGAGACACAGAGTACTTCTGTAAGACCCTCTGGATAAGGATATCAAATCCTCTCAGTACAAATCTTCAGCACAACCTATTACACAATGCAATGAGATTCTTTCGAAATTAGGTCAAGAAAAAGTTTGTTTTTTTTTCACTTACTTGTTACCTTTGTGATGACGCCCTCTTGTGCCACCATGAGGAATGACACCCATTCAGAGCACACTGAAGTCAAGATGAGGTTGACTGATTGCACTGTGAGCCATCCAGGGTGTACTATGCCCTCACCTAGAGTCGGCTGAGATGGGTGCCAGCCTCCGCATGGCCCTAATTAGGATTAAATGGTTTGGAAAATGGATGAATGAATGATTTTACTCTTGATTCACGACACTATACTAATGGCAGCCAATGACAAAACTGTAACCTGTAAAATAATCAAGCGCATTGTTTTTACTGGAGCAACACCAGTAGTATTTATTGATATTTTGGGGGGTGGGTTTGGCGGAAGTGGTCCATTTTTGTATTAACTTTTGTGCAGCACCCTCTCTATTAAACGTCAGGTCAGTCAAACTTCCTCTCACTCTCCCTGTCATTTCCTGTTTCAGGTCAGCCATGGGAGAAAGGAGAAGAACTGTCTCACTCATTTCCTGCTCAGTTAAGCTCCCTACTCTTGTTGTTGCCCAAGTTTGGGTGACCCTGACGAAGAAAGAACACACTCCTAAAACATATTTCCTATCATCCATCATCACGTTTGTTTAT
>CM045738.1:42289796-42349796 GCA_024760905.1 Plotosus lineatus | reverse complement strand
TGGGGGTTCGAGTCCCCACAGGGTTGACACTGTCCCCCCAGTGCAGCTAACTGGGTTATCAAAGGCGGGCCATGTCTCTCACTGTCTATGGTGAGAGGCATGTAAAAGAACCATTGCTGACTTTCGTAAAGAGTAGGCTGCAAAGTCGTCAGCGTGTTTCTACGACCTGGAGAGGGATGGGCGCCGCCAGGCCAACTCAGCCCAAGTCACGCTGTGAAGGCGCCCCAACGACAGCCCCGGATGTCAAGGGATAAGTGAAGTGAAGTGAATTGTTAATATAAGCATTTATAGCGTTGAATATGTATTTCTTGATATTATATACACATATACATGTATGTATAAGTCAGGCAGGGGGTCGATCCTACTTTGCGGATATCAGCGGTCACGGAGGTCTCAGTCCCAATTAAGCGTGGAAAGTGAGGGATCCCTGTAATGAACTATGAAGCGATATGCTAATATGTCATAATAATATTAATTCGATAAATTATCCAATTTGGAATGTGTTTTCCTGAAATCTTGTTTTCTACTTAAAATGTATTCATTCATTCATTCATTCATTCATTCATTCATTTTCTGAACCGCTTAATCCTAATTAGGGTCGCGGGGAGGGTGGCGCCCTGGGAGATGGCAGAGTACACCCTGGACAGCTCGCCAGGCCACCATAGTAAAATGTATTCTTTATTTCTGTTTTAATTTACAGTAAACATGATTGATGGAGAAATACCATCGGCTGAATTTGGAAAAGTCCGACATTCATCACGTTTTTGTACATTATTCTGTTCATACTTAGGGTCACAGGTGAACTGGAGCCAATTCCAATCACTGGTGTTGATACTGCGTGACAGGTGGTGTACAGACTTGACAAGATTTATTGCCGGACAAACACAGAGACACACAAGTATGTCCACTCCCGTCAACCCCGATGGGCAATTTAGAGTAGCGAGCTGAGCTACATTTCTTATGGGACCAAAACAGAACATCTTGAAAGAAAATCCATATACTGTACTATACTGTACTGTAAATAGAGGGGCAGTGGTGGTCTAGTGGTATAGGGCGTTGGATCGCTGATCCAAAGGTTAGGGGTTCAAGTCCCACTCTCCACAGGGTTGTCACTGTCCCCCCCAGTGCAGCTAACTGGGTGATCAAAGGTGGGCCATGTCTGTCACTGTCTATGGTGAGAGGTTGATGTAAAAGAACCATTGCTGACTTTCGTAAAGAGTAGCTGCAAAGTCGTCAGCGTGTTTCTGTCCCTTGCTAAAAGGGTTGTGACAGGAAGGGCATCCGACGTAAAAACCTCTGCCAAATCAAACGTGCGAATCAGATGATTCGCTGTGACGACTCCCGAGTAAAGGAAAAAGCCGAAAGGAAGACAGACAGACTGTACTGTAAATAGACAAAATTAGGGAATAGACTATTAGCACTCCCAAGTGGTGCACCAGAGTCATTGACAATGGGGTGGATTGTTGTCAAATGCCCACCACAGGAAACCCAACACAGCAATTTCAACCAGCAGCAATTTTAAAAATATATGTTTATTATTAATAACGAAGGCAGAAAGGTGGCATAGTGGTGAGCACATCCACCTCACAGCAAGACGGTGCTAGGTTTGATTCCCAGCTCGGGGAGTTCTGTGCAGAGTCTGTACGTTCGCCTTATGCTTGTGTGGGTTTCCTCAAGGTACCCGGTTTCCTCCAACACTCTAAAAAAAAAAAAATGATGCACAGTAGGCTGTTTGGTGGTTCAAAATTACCTCATGTGTGGGTGTGAGTGTGAATGGTTGTAAAAGTGTTGGCTCGGCGATCTCCTGGTGTGCTGTCCAGTGTGAACCCCACCCTGAACCAGAGTCGGCTGAGATAGGTACCGGCCTCCCAGTGACCAAAATTAGGATTAAGCAACTTAGAGAATGAATGCATGTTTGATGATGATGATGATGATGATGATGATGATGATGATGATGATGAACTATAACAGATAACAATTAATAAATCTTAAGTCTATAGGTGGACAGCATTGGCTACCATATCCGCCTCACAGCAAGAAGGTTCTGGGTTCCATTCCCAGGCTCAGGTGTTTCGATGCGGAGTTTACATGTAGCATTTTACCATTTTATAACAATTTCATTTTTTACACATTTTCTCCTAGATTTCCTGCTTCTGTAATTAGCACACAGCTATTTGAGGCAGTAGCTTGGATTATTAAATTAAAGATAAAAAAGACAGAGAAAAGAAAAGAGGAAAAGAGAAAAGACAAAAATAAAGAATGTATTTTATATCTACTATAAATATAAATGAAAAAGGTGAAGTCTGTTGGGCTTTATCCACCCGAGCCTAGTGGCTCATCAGGCCGGCGCTTATCCCCAGTTTCCGTAGCGTGAAGCGACCAGGAGTTCAACTCCTCCCGGATGAGACGCTAGTCCATCGCAGGTTACCTTCCCAGTATATTTATACCAGTACCATTTATACTGCGGGGTGAACAGAGGCACACTTGTGGTTGAGACCTTGTCCAGGGGTCTTAGCACAGTGGGGGTCTAAATGGGATTCGAACACACAACCCCATGATCATGAGCGCAGCACCCTAACGACTACACCACCGGCCCAACGGTAAATATAAATGAAAACAGATATATAAATAATTAACCCTATATATGGAAGGAAGGAAAAGGGGATCCTTTCCCTCTTTTTTCTCCTTCTTCCTCTCCCTCCTTCCCCACTCTCTCTTCCCTTTTTCCTCTCTTTCCCTCATCTTCATTAGAGATGTCTTATCAGAACCTGGCAGTACTGTTGGATATACATGTGATTATCTCTGATACGACGAGATCCATTAATAATTTGTGAATGCATTATTAGAAATTACACTTATTTTTATTATCGATTGGAACAGGCAGTGGTGGCCTGGTGGTAAAGGTGCTGGATCACTGATCCCAAGGTTGCAGGTTCAAGCCCCACAATCAACGTCCCCTCGCAGTGCAGCTAACTGGGTTATCAAAGGCCGGCCATGTCTCTCACTGTCTATGGTGAGAGGTTCGTGTGAAAGAACCATCGCTGACTTTCAACAAGAGTAGCTGCATAGCCATCAGCGTGTTGATGGCCTGGTGAGCTGTCCTAGGTGGACTCTGTCCTTGCCAGGAGTCAGCTGAGATGGGTGCCAGCCTCCTTGTAACCCTGATTAGGATAAAGTGGCGAGAGAAAGTGAATGAATGAATCTGGATTGGTCGATGATTCCAGAGAGCTGGTCCAGATTGTGAGTAGGATCACTTCTGCAATTCTAATCTTTAATAATATTGATGAAGGTTTCCGTGAGAGGCTGACCTAGACTGACCTAGTTCTGTAGCTATAGCTATGCTGTAGCATCACTTGTTTTTGTGAACAGATTTGTATTCAAAACAGGAACAAAATTTTGTGAGGCATCATGCAATCGGGTTGCTGTTTTCCCAGAACAGATTATATCACTTGTCTTGGTTTCCTCTGGGGACGCCGGATTCTTCCCATTGCCCAAAAACATGCACATTAGACTCGCTGACTGACCCAAATTGACATAGGTGTGAGTGTGAGTGCGAATGGATGTGTGTGGTGTGGTGCCATGCAATTCTCTGTGTGTGTGTGTGTGTGTGTGTGTGTGTGTGTGTGTGTGTGTGTGTGTGTGTGTGTGTGTGTGTGTGTGTGTGTGTGTGTGTGTGTGTGTGTGTGTGTGTGTGTGTGTGTGTGTGTGTGTGTGTGTGTATGTGTGCATGTGTGTGTGTGTGTGTGTGTGTGTGTGTGTGTGTGTGTGTGTGTGTGTGTGTGTGTGTGCATGTGTGTGTGTGTGTGTGTGTGTGTGTATGTGTGTGTGTGCATGTGTGTGTGTGTGTGTGTGTGTGCGTGTGTGTGTGTGTATGTGTGTGTGTGCATGTGTGTGTGTGTGTGTGTGTGTGTGTGTGTGTGTGTATGTGTGTGTGTGTGTGTGTGTGTGTGTGTGTGTGTGTGTGTGTGTGTGTACAGTCAGACTCCATAGACACCCCACCCTAATACACCCTCTTTACTGTCTCCTCTCAGTCGGCCTGACGAGGGTTAAATCATCTCGGACAGATTCCTGCTTAATCGTGCAGGTTCACGTATTTTTTTCTTACACTCTGTGTAATTCTGGAACGAATTGAAGGTATAAAGAATCTAAAGGATGAAGAAAATAAGAAGAATGAAGCCAAAAAGTTGGGAGAAATGCAATGACGGTCATTCAACTCGTTTCACCGCGGAGGGTGATAGACTGTTGCTGTTTTTGACAACTAATCCCCAAATCTCTTATAATCAGGATGAGCAGGAGCATGGCACCTGACTTAGAACAGCATCTATGCAAAAGCTAAGTGGCCTGGCTGACGGTAGAACTGGAGAAGGAACTGCAGAGAATGCGAAACCAAACCCTGTGTCTCTGTGCGGAAGCCACTGAATAGCAGGAGTGGGTCTTGTGGCATCAGGACGGGCAAGACGGCACGGGGAGGGGGGACGTGTGACAACAGCGAAAACACCTGTTCTTTCTACTGAGGATATATTATGGTAAGACAACAGCAGACAAGCTTGAGATAAAGAAGACAGAGCGAAGAGGGAACATCAGTTAGTTTAAAGCAGGGGTTCACTCAGTGTTTGTGGTGTTGTGGTCACAGATTTGGAAATCGCCACCTACAATTATCTATTATTATACCTATCACTAGTCTTATTATTCCGTCCTTGTAGCTGTTGGTTTGCTCCCTTAAATTAAAAGAACCTCAAAATGTTTTAAAATACTGTACTGACGTTTAAAATAATGTGTTTTTTTACACTGTGAGGTTCAGGAATTTAAAGCTAAACCTCAAGAAAAAATTAATTAAAAATCTCAAAATATTATTATGGCAGCACCGCGGTGTAGTGGGTAGCAGTCCGTCTTACAACAAGACGATCCTGGGTTTGAGTCCAAGGTTCAGCAAGGGGGGGGGGGGGGGGGTTCTGTGCGGGTGAACTTGGGTGTACAGTGATCCCGCGCTACTTCGTGCTTCAGTTTCTTGGGTTCTGGGTTCCTGGGTTCTTCGTGGCTTCAGTGCATCACGGGATTTTTCAAAAATATTCATCAAAAAATGAAAAAAATAACAAAATTAAGGAAAAATGGAGAAAAGTTAAGGAAAATTCCGCAAAACAAGGCCAATTTATGCAACAAAAAAAACCCCAAAGAAACAAAAAAAAAACAACCCAAAACCCCCCAATAAAACTACTTACATTTTTATGTGAGGCGCATCTGTGTATGAAAGTGTATTTATATTTTATTTACATATTATGCATTATTTTTGAATGTTTAATTGTTATAAGCATTTACAGCATTGAATATGTATTTATTGATATTATATACACATACACATTTATGTATACGTCAGTCAGGGGGTCGATCCTACGTCATGGAAATCCGCGGTCGTGGGGGGGGAGGGGTCTCGGTCCCCATTAGCCGTGGAAAGTGAGGGATCCCTGTAAGTGTAAATTATTGTGTGTGTGTGTGTGTGTGTGTGTGTGTGTGTGTGTGTGTGTGTGTGTGTGTGTGTGTTTGTGATGGCCCTACAGTAGCTGCAGAACCCTGTTCAGGGTTTACTACACCTTCACTCAGAGTCAGCTGAGTCCCCACAACCCTAGAAGCATAGTAGTCTGTAGCAGTAGTGGAAAGAAATGAATGCATGTTACTCTACACATTCAAAAAATATTAATGGAAGACAGAAATCATCCCTGAAATAGTAATATATTTGAATACATTAAATTTGTATTTCCATATTGCATGGAATGGTGTGATCTGATTCATCCACTATACTGAGATTCAAAATTCTGAGTAGATAATGCTTGAATAAGAATAATGCACACTTGGAGTTTGTTGCAGTACATAACATCATCATCATCATCATCATCATCATCATCATCATCATCATCATCATCATCATCATCACACTTTAAAATGGAAAACTAAACCAAAAAATTATATTTGAATATTTTCCTTGTGCTTTGGTGTAATATATACTAAAACACCTTTATTGAATATGCTTTACTCACATTGTTTTGTAGTACAGTAGGCCCTTGGCAATTCACAGTTCAGTGCTTGCACCCCCGTATACTCGCGGATTGGCAACACACCCGGAAGTAACTGTCATGTGAATCAAATTTAGCCAGTGGCTGAGAGCTTTTGTTTCTCCCTCCTGCTGATTGGTTGCAGATGATGTGTACACCTCTTTTTTTCTCCTTCGCGCACAAGTTATCAACGTGATTGCCTGAATTTGCAAAGTAAAATTTTTATTGTGTTTTTAATTATTATGATGTCACTTAAACACCCTGTATCTTCTCTAGCTTCTGGAAAGGAGCCTAAGCACTTTATTTATTCATAAATATTATCACCGTACAAAATTAAAAAGTTTTTACTGAATCATTACTACATTTTACTGCATTATTAGTGTATTAATGAGTAAAACTGTCAATAGAATGTGTTTAAGAAGTATATTTTAGTGCATGTAATCTCATACATAGGGTTTTAACACCGCGTCAATAACTTGCGGATTTTCATGATCCGCGGGAAGGGCCAGAACCGAACCATCGTGTGTCCTGTGTAGTAAATGTTTAAAGAAGAGGTTATAGAAAGACGCCATTAGCAACACACTGTTATTTCTACCAGAAGCTCACAGAGGTGTCCCCTTCTCTGTCTCTGTAATGGTAAAATATATCAGAAACTATAAATATCTTGTTTTAGTTTGCGTTTCTTTGAGTTTCCATGTATTAAAACTCTTGACGAAGGTTAACGCTTCCTAAAGTTGCCCCTAGGTGCTAGGAGATCGTGCGTCTCTCTTGGTTTTCCTTATTTTTATATATATATATATATATATGGTATGGTAGGCCTCCGTCAGTCCCGAAGGACTATGGCTGCGCTCTGGCTGGTATCCCGGCTGGTGATACTCCCCAATGCGCAGAGCCCGGGTAGGGAGAGTAATGAGGGACAGGCCGTTACCCAAGCAGCAAGTCCCCCGTCTTGGCGCCAGCGGAAGAATCCAATGGAAAGGCAAGTGACGATACGACTGGGTTCCAGTGCCGCTGCAGGAGAGAATCTACGGTCAATTTAGAACGGCCAATTAACCTACAGTGCACGTCTTTGGATTGCGGGAGGAAACCGGAGCACGCGGAGAACATGCAAACTCCACACAGAAACGCCCAGGCCGGGAATCGAACCCGGGCCTTCTTGCTGTGAGGCGGACGTGCTAACCACTACGCCACCGTGCTGCCTATATATACATATATACACATATATATATAAAACCATATATATATATATATATATAAAACCATATATATATATATATATATATATATATATATATATATAAATAAAAACCATATATATATATATATGGAAGAATCTACTCAGAAAATCCTCTATATATATATATATATATATATATATATATATATATATATATATATATATATATATATATATATATATATATATATATAAAACCATAAAACTCTTGTTTTAATGGGGTCTATTTTGCTGTGATGTGTTATTCTGCCAGATGAACAACTCTGTGTTTGGAACCAGGCCGGATCATATTCGATTCTGCCAGAGCAGACTGTTTATGGAAATGAAATGCATGAAACATGCCAATGTTGTGCCACACTGACTCTCTGTCTACCCCAATCCCAGCACCCTTCTCCATCATTCCATCACATTTACAACATACAGTATTATCAACAGTAAAAGCTGAATCTCGCCAAACACTGAAACTGATCAAATGCTGAACGGGAAAATCTGTTTTGCAACCATCTTGAAACTCATGCTGACACAAAAAAAAAAACTCAGTAATTAATTTCAGATCAATGGATTTAATGTGTATTATAAGCAGACAGCACTTTCAGGGTCTTTGTCGCAGCAGAGTTTTGAGGGTTTTACCTGCCATTCAACTTTAACTATGTGATGTCAAAGAATGCAATTATACTAAAAGGTCATTTTGTGAATTCTCCTCAGTCAAGATTGAACTACAAGAAGCTGATGTCACAGTTCAGTCTTAATTGGCATTTTGGTGTTCATTAGCTGAAGCATTTATTTTCAAATACTACAGCTATTATCATCATCATCATCAGCATCATCATCATCATCTTCCTCCGCTTAATCTGTGGTCGGGTCGCGGGGGCAGCAGCCTAAGCAATGAGATTCAGACATCCCTCTCCTCAGCCACTTCCTCCGGCTCTTCTGGGCGGACACCGAGGCATTCCCAAATCAGCCAAGAGACATAATCCGTCCAGCATGTTCTAGGTCAATCCCAGGGTCCCTTCCAGGTCAGACATTCCCGAAACACCACACCAGAGAGGCGTTCAGGAGGCATTCTAAACTGGCTCCTTGCAGTTCTACTCCAAGCTTCTCCTGGATGGCTAAGCTTTTCACCCTATCTCCAAGGGAGATCCCCACCACCCGGCAAGCCGCTTGTATCCGCACTCTTGCTCTTTCATTCACTACCCAAAGCTCATGACCATCGCTGAGGGTTGGAACGTAGATCATAATCCTTGTTCACCACGACAGACCAGTATAAGCTTTGCTTTACAGCAGAGACTACAGTGATCTGACTGTCAATCCTTCCTTCACTATTGAGCAAGACCCCAAGATACTTGAACTCCTCCAATTGGGGCAGGACCTCATTCCCAGTACAGTGGGTGCATTTCACGTTTTTCCTGAGATCTATGGGCTCGGACTTGGAGGTGCTGATTCTCATTCTGGCCGCTTCGCACTTGGCTGCAAATCACTCCAATGGGAGTTGGAGGTCCCAGATTGATAAGGCCAAAAGGACAATTATATATATATATATATATATATATATATATATATATATATATATATATATATATAAAATTAGTGCCAGGAGGCTGGAGCCTATATCAGTCAAATCTGGGCAAAGGTGAGGTGCATCCTGGACAGCTCTCCAATCCAATGGATGTCAACACACATAACCATTTCACACTCACAATCAGGGGCAATTCAAAACAGCCAGTTGGCCTATTAGCCTAATGTGTATGTCTTTGGATAGTGGGAGGAACACCATTGTGGCACCCATAATAATAATCATCATCATCATCATTATTATTCGCCATCAACATCATCCTCATTATTATTATTATTATTATCATTATTATTATTATTATTATTATTAAATGAAGAACTACAGTACAGTAATTGCAAAATATCGCTGCATGTGTGAAAATGCGCTTAAAAAACATCTCGTTCAATGATACTTTAACTAACTTCAGCTCTGACACAGCAGATGTCAATCACAGCTTCAATCACTTCATGCCAACATTATTTTGCAGGCGTCTTTGGTGGCTTCAAATGGCATACAAACAGGGATCCAGCTCCTGCTTTGTCCGTGAACCATCAAGCGTGACGATCAGATGGCTACAATTAAAGTCATGGTGCATAAGGATCCAGAGCTGGGCTGTGGTCCAGATGAGGATGACTCTGAGTCCGATTCTTGGGATGAGTCAGATTCCGGGAGCATCCTCTCGGACGACTCCGTCCTCCCCGACTACAAGCTGAAGGACAATATGGAGGGCACGGCCAACACTCTGTACCAGGCATGTGCTAAGAACCAGGCTTCGTCCCTGTGCAAAATACTGGAACGGGGCGTGACCCAGGAAGAAGTTGTGCAGCTGGACAACAACGGCAGGGTAAGACTTCAACTGAACTTTAAATATTAATCTAGTGAAGAAAAATGTCTGAGAATGTATATCAAGTGATTATATCATCATAGAAGTTTAGACTGATAGCATGAGAAGCTCTTGATAAGATTTTAAAGATGAAGAAATGGGGTTATTGTCCTGCTTTTTGTCAGAACGGCCTTATGCTGGCAGTTTCCAAAGGCTTCGTTGATATCGTGTATGCCCTGAATGAGTGTCCATTTTTGGATATTAATCATCAAGATAATGATGGAAACACAGCACTCATGATTGCAGCACAGGCTGGTAAGTACTCATAATTTTTTTACATTAATAAACAAAAAATAAATACATAAATAATATAAACCAAAAAAACACATAATAGCCCCATTATGCTGTACCCTGCAGGCTTTGTGACTATCCTAACCTACATTCTGAACTACTATTCCGGTGTGGACACTGAGCTCAGAGACCACAGAGGCTTTACTGCTCTCATTAAAGCAGCTTTACAAGGCAACAATGACTGTGTGGCATCATTGCTCATGGCTGGTAAAATTGTTTATCCCTATTTTTTGATTACGGCAGAATAATTAGGCAGTGGAGGCTGAGTGGTTAAGGCTTTGGGTTATTTTTTAAAATGTTGGAGGTTTGAGCCCCAGTATCATCAAGCTTCCACCGTTCCTGGCAGGCTGTCCAGGGTGTACCTCTACCTCACTCAGACTCGGTCGAGAAGGGCACCAACGTCCCCATGACCCTATCCATGACCCTACATAGGATTAAACGGCGTAGAAAATGAATGAATGAATGAATAGATAGATAATGGTATCTTCCAAATGCTGTAAATGTGATTTCCTTTCGCTTTTCAGCACCTAGGTAGTGGATAACACATCTGAATCAGCAAGCATGGGGGTGGCACAGGGGCACTGTGGTTAGCAGGTCCTGGGTTCAAGTCTTCGATATCTCTTTAATACCCCCATTTCACTGGAGTGCGGCAGACTCGTGCAAGCAAAATCGTAGTCATCCTCCAATGTCCCTCAGTCATTCCGTCATCTTCTGTGTCCTTCCGTATGATTCCGAAGGTATTCCTCCTCTTCTGTCAGGCCAAAATCTTCCGCCAACGTGCTTTTGAACACGTTCAAAAGCAAATTGACAGAAATATTTTCCGACAATGTTCCCTCACGTTCCGCAATCCTTCCGCAAACGTTCCGTGATCGTTCCTTTTATTCCAGAAGTCTTCCGTGAACGTTCCGCGAACATTCCTCCTTCCAGGTGGTCAAAAGCGGCCACAGAATCCCCACGGAATACTCACGGAAGGTTTACGGAATACATGCAGAACGTTTGCGGAATTGTTGCGGATAACACAGAAGACTTGCGGAACACTCAAGGAAGTCACTTCCACTATAAATTATTCTTGTTTTCCTGTTCATGTAATAAAGTTTTAAAGTTAGAATCACTGTGGTTTGGACTTGTGTGTCTGGTTTTTAGTCTGGAATGATTTATTGAGGCACAAATAACAGGAAAGTGTTGACATTATTGATATTAAACATATAAACATATGTTACATTTAAAATTTATTGTAAATTATAAACATATTGTACAATACAAACATATGGTAAATTACAAACATATGTTAAATTTTAAATTTGTTGTACATTATAAACATATTATATATTATAAACATATAGTATGAATGAGAGAATGAGCTTCCTTGGTCGATTCCGTGCATTTATAGGCGGAATCAGGAGCAAATCCTTTGATCTTTGCCGAATTTTCCTCGTTGAAATGTGGTTACGCCGGGTATTCCTCACTCATTCCTCAATCATTCCTTAGTCATTCCGTGTTGAATGTGAGCGATCCGCCTTCATTCCACCTGTTCCGCAATCATTCCGTAGCTTTCTTCTAAAACAGAGTAGTGCCGTAGTCGTTCGAGTGTTCCGTGCTTTCCGTGAACGTTCCGTGAATTATCCGAAGGTCTTCCTTTGCAATCCGTACTGATTCCGAAGGTAATTCGAGCGCTTTTAAGCATGTATTCCGACATTATACCGTGGTCTTTCCATGTCTTTTCCGCACATTCCGTGAACGTTTCGAAGGTGTGCCGAGGGTACAATTTTCCGTAACCTTTTGACCCATTTTTCGTGTAAAAATGACGAAGTTCCGCGCCTTTCCGCCACGATCATTGCATTCCGCGCTCAAGTAAAGTGGGGGTATAAGAGTTTGTATGATCTTTCTATGCCTGCACTGGTTTCCTCTGGGTACTCCAGTTTTCAAGCACATTCGGCTAATTGGCTGTTAAAATTTGAACAGTGTGTGTGTGTGTGTGTGTGTGTATGTTGTGACCCTGCGATGGACTGGTGAGCTGTGTAGTGTGTGTACTTGTCCAGAGTCAGTAGAGATGAGCTTCAGTCTTACCATTAGCCTGGTAGAATTAAGCGGTCTGGTAAATGAATGAATAAATGACTCAGCAGGAAGTTCTGTCAATTTAATTCAATTCCGAAATTAAATTCAGTTGCATTTTATTAGTAAAGCAATTTTACAGACATCCACATGTAAACATAGAGCACCACTGAGCAAAGAAGACACAACCGTGTCACAGGAAAAACTCCCTGAGAAACTAATAGCAAGAAAACATTCGTCGACAAACAGATTCAAAATGAAACTGATGCTTATCTGGGTGAACAACAGAGAAGAGAAATACTGCAACATCTACAACATTAAGATTGATTTCTAAACCTTTTCCACTCCAGTCAGTATTACACATAGTTTCTTTTAAGTTCATTATCATAAAACGTCATCATTTCTAGAAGAACAGCTCATGTGTAGCAGAAGAATGAACAGCTTTTAAAAATCTCATCTCATCTCATCTCATCTTCTTCCGCTTAGTCCAGGGTCGGGTCGCGGGGGCAGCAACCTTAGCAAAGAGGTCCAGACATCCCTCTCCTGAGCTACTTCCTCCAACTCTCCCGGGGGGACACCGAGGCGGTCCCAGACAAGCCGAGAGACATAGTCCCTCCAGCGTGTTCTAGGTCGACCCCGGGGTCTCTTCCCGGTTGGACATGCCCGAAACACCACACCAGGGAGGCATCCGGGGCATTCTGACCAGATGCCCGAGCCACCTCAACTGGCCCCTCTCAATGCGGAGGAGCAGCGGATCTACTCGAGCTCTCCCGGATGGCGGAGCTTCTCACCCTATCTCTAAGGGAGAACCCGCCACCCGGCGAAGGAAGCTCATTTCAGCCGCTTGTATCCGTGATCTTGTTCTTTCGGTCATTACCCAAAGCTCGTGACCATAGGTGAGGGTTGGAACGTAGATCGACTGGTAAATTGAGAGCTTCGCCTTGCGGCTCAGTTCCTTTTTCACCACGACGGACCGGTACAGGCACCGCTTAACAGCAGAGGCTGCAGCGATCCGTCTGTCGATCTCTCGCTCCATCCTTCCCTCACTCGTAAACAAGACCCCAAGATACTTAAACTCCTCCACTTGGGGCAGGACCTCATTCCCGACCGGAGGGTGCATTCCACCATTGTCCGCCTGAGAACCATGGCCTCGGCCTTGGAGGTACTGATCTTCATCCCGGCCGCTTCGCACTCAGCTGCGAATCGCTCCAATGAGAGCTGGCGGGCCCGTCTTGCTGTCGCCAAAAGGACAACATCATCCGCAAAAAGCAGAGACGATATCCGATGGCCACCAAACCAGAACCCCTCATCGCCTCGACTGCGCCTAGAAATTCTGTCCATGAAAATTATGAACAGAATCGGTGACAAAGGACAGCCTTGGCGGACTCCAACTCCCACTGGAAACGAATCCGACCTGCTGTTACCAATACGGACCAAACTCTGGCTCCGGTGATACAGCGACCGAATAGCTCGTAGCAACGGATCCGGAACGCCGTACTCTCGAAGTACGCCCCACAAGATCTTTCGAGGGACACGGTCGAAAGCCTTCTCCAAATCCACAAAGCACATGTGGACAGATTGGGCAAACTCCCATGTCCCCCCCAGAATCCTGTGGAGCGTATAGAGTTGGTCAAGAGTGCTGCGGCCAGGACGAAAACCACATTGTTCCTCCTGAATCCGAGGTTCGACTATCGGTCGGATCCTCCTCTCTAGTACCCCTGCATAGACTTTCCCAGGTAGGCTGAGGAGTGTAATTCCCCGATAATTGGAACACACCCTCCAGTCCCCATTCTTAAAAATTGGGACCACCACCCCAGTTTGCCAATCCAGAGGTACAGCCCCCGATGACCACGCGATGTTGCAGAGACGTGTCAACCAAGACAGTCCTACAACATCCAGAGCCCTGAGATATTCCGGGCGGATCTCGTCCAACCCCGGAGCTCGACCACTAAGGAGCTTTTTAACAACCTCAGTGACCTCCACTCCAGTGATGGGCGGACCCTCACCCGAACCCCCAGGGTCTTCCTCTTCCACGGAGGGCGTGTTGGTGGGATTGAGAAGGTCCTCAAAGTATTCCCTCCACCTCTCCACAACATCCCCAGTCAAGGTAAGCAGCTCCCCACCTCCACCGTAAACAGTGTTTGTGAAGAACTGCTTCCCCTTCCTGAGGCGTCGGATGGTGGCCCAGAACCTTTTTGAGGCCAACCGATAATCACTCTCCAGGCCCTCACCGAACTCCTCCCACGCCCGAGATTTTGCATCTGCGACAGCCTCGGCTGCAGCACGTTTGGCCTGCCGGTACCCGTTTGCTGCCTCAGGAGTCCCACAGGCTAATAAAACCCGATAGGTCTCCTTCTTCAGCTGGACGGCCCCCTTCACCGCAGGTGTCCACCACCGGGTTCGGGGATTACCGCCACGACAAGCACCGACGACCTTACGGCCACAGCTATGGGCTGCCACCTCAGCTTTTAAAAATGTGTTTGTAAAAATAAATTTATTGAACATTTGTGGAAGGAGACCTCATTGTCATGGTCTTTGTAGCAATCAATAGGTTTTCTGGCACAAATATTAAATACAAAGGATTTTTTTTTTTTAATCTGGTTTCCAGGTAGGGCATCACAGTGGCGTAATGGTCAGCACATTCACCTCACAGTAAGAAAGTCCTAGGTTTGTTGACAGGTTCAAGGATTTCTGTGCTGAATTTGAATGTTCTCCGGTGCTTGTGCTGTGCTGATGTCCTCCTACAGCCCATAGTCCAAAGACATGCACATTAGGCTCAGAGGCTCTAATTTCAGTTCAGTTCATTTTCTGTAACCGATTCATCCTAATAAGGGTCGCGGGGAGGCTGGTGCCCATCCCGGCCAATTCCGGGTGAGGGCAGAGTACACCCTGGACAGCTCACCAGGCCATTGCAGGGCGGAAACACGCTGACGGCTTTGCAGCCTACTCTTGTCGAAAGTCAGCAATGGTTCTTTTACATGCCTCACACCATAGCCAGTGAGAGACATGGCCGGCCTTTGATAACCCAGTTAGCTGCACTGGGGGGCAGTGACAACCTTGTGGAGAGTGGGACTCAAACCCCCAACCTTTGGAACAGTGATAAAGCGCCCTATACCACTGGACCACCACTGCCCCAGGCTCTAATTTATTTATTTTATTTTGTTTTTTTTCAGAAGGGCAGAGGTGGCCCGGTGGTAGGGTGTTGGCATACTGATTCAAAGTTTGGGGTTTCAAGCCCCACTATCACCACGTTTTCATTGTTGCAACACCCGCACCACACACACACACACACACACACACACACACTCACACACTCACACACACATACACACACACACACAGTGCAGTTAACTGATTTAACAAAGGCCAGCCATGTCTTTATCTGTTTCTAATTGGCCGAGCTCTCACAAGAGGGAGGGACGACATACACTCGCTTCCCTGTCACTCACAACAATCGCAAGCCAATCATTGGTGTCTGTGAGCTGATTGGTAGGAGGGGGCAGATAGTGCTTTCCCTCCCTCCCAGTGAGTTAGACCATAACCAATTGCACATGCGCTGCAGTTCGAGCATTGCATGTGATGGATGGGGCGTGTGCATGCTTTGACTCCGCCCTGGTTGGTGGTGGTTGTGTGACAGGGAAGGCAATACGTGATGAGTGGGAATTGGATACGACTAAAATTAGGGAGAAAAAGGGGGGAAATCCCCCCAAAAAATACTGTTATTCTTGAACTTGGACGGTTCGATGATCTTTCAATCTGAAAAGCTAAAGAATAATAAGGCTTTGAAAGACATGGTGCTGTCGGATGATGATGCAGAAACAGGCAGGTTTAAAAAGTCAGCTCTAAGGACATTTCTGATCCCTTTTGTTAATCTACCGTGTCATCTCAAAGAGGACTGGATTTACAGTGTGTGAACTTACCGGGTCTTTTAAGCCACTAATCTATTTTGGCCAGCAGAAAAAGAGATGATGTAAAGAGCTAGTTGGGTTCAGATGTGTTATTTTAAAGTTATGCCAATTCAGTTACTAATATCCCAATAATTAATCTTACACAGCCTCTAACACAA
The DNA here is from genome assembly GCA_024760905.1 of Plotosus lineatus. Taxonomy (NCBI): domain Eukaryota; kingdom Metazoa; phylum Chordata; class Actinopteri; order Siluriformes; family Plotosidae; genus Plotosus; species Plotosus lineatus. Next base: position 42,333,668 of record CM045738.1, on the reverse strand, counting down.
ATAAACACTCTAAAAAAACATTCATTCATCATTTTCTGAACCGCTTAGTCCTAATTAAGGTTGCAGGGAGGCTGGCGCCCATTTCAGCCGACTCTGCACAAGGGTGGGATACACCCTGGACAGCTCACCAGGCCATCACAGGACACCTCTAAAAATTCTTCAAGGTGATTACTTCATTGTGTAATACTATTAACTTTATTATAGTAGATGCTATATATATATATATATATATATATCTATATATATATATATATATATATATATATATATATATAACTACAATGGTTTCTTCCACTAAAACTAACTACAGTAATATATAAACTACTGTATATCTAAAGTTTGGTGCTACATACTTGAGTAATTTATATTTAATTTGTGTGCTTCCATGAGAGGCCAAAAGGGGGCGCAGTTGTTACTTCCCTACGCTAATCTTGCTGGTATACAGTACTGTGAGACGACATGACTAATCACAAAACCTTGATTAAAAGTGAGTCAACTTCTGTTATGTTTTATGAGGTCTGGTAAGTTAACATTATTCTTCCCGTCACATACAGACCTTAAGAATGAACTGCATTCATTCATTCATTTGTCGAACCGCTTAATCCCAGGGTCGCAGGGAGGCTGGAGCCTATCTGGCTCGATACACCCTGTACGTCTCACCACAGCATCACTCACATCTACAACCTACAGGCAATCTGGAACAGCTTACTCACTTTCCAAACCACTTACTCCTCTTCGGATTGTGAGGATACTGTGCCTAACTCGACCAACACTGCGTGTAGGTGGGGTCCACCTTGAACAGTTTGCCAAACCATCACAGTACTAACACGCACATACAACCATATACATATACACACAGGGGCAATTTCTGAAAAGACAATTAGCCTAGGATCTTCTTGCTGTGCTAACATTCTTTATTTAAGAATGGTTAGCATTCTTGCACATGCTAACCACTGAGCCACCATGTCAAATAAATCTATAATAATATAATTCTTCGAAAATAAAAATAGTTTGCTGTGGGATAATAAGACTGGACTGAAAATAAATTGAAAATGGAGTTCCCGGACTTGAAAAGTGAGACGCCGGCTTTTCCCTGAGTCTGTCTAACCTTTACTTTTCTGACTCCATGTTTCAGGTGCAGACATCAATTCAGTTGATGTCACACAGAAGAAAGATGTAAGAGAATGGGCACTGAAAACAGGACATTTTGAAACTTTTAGAAGGTTGAGACTCCTGTCCAGCCGGCCCTGTGCAGAGCAATTCTGTGAAACTTACATTCCAGAGTGGCCAGATCTTAAAAATCGGGTGAGAAAAGCCACAGCCACAAGAAGTACACGGCAGAAGGTCGCCCACCGTTTGAAGTCCACGTTCACTTTCAATTTTCCACAGGATCCTCAGGACAACGGAGTCCTGGATCACATGGTTCGCATCACAACAAGCATCCACAGTCCCCTGGTTATCACAGGCTGCCGTCCCTTCTGTCCTCCAAACCCGCCGGAGATCGGTAAGAAATCTATACCTGGCAAGATTCTGCAAAACCGAGATCAGATGCTCCAGAGCCACATGAAACATCACAGTAATGGCTCAATCTTCTCATCCTCCTCGTCCTCTACCCTCACCTCCCGTTCATCTGTCTCACTGGCTTCGTGTCATTCAGGCACGGAGCGTAAGGACAGCATGTTCTCCATGGCATCCAGTAGCATTCGTAGGCTCGTCCCATGCAGCATAGCACGTCATAACAGCGTCTTCCCCTCCAACTGCATCCCTAAAATCAAAGTGGCCAAGTCAGCTGACCCGACCCCGAAGAAAGAGAAGAAAAAGAAAATGATGAAAGGTTACCTTGAGCCGCCTGTTTGGAAATACAAAGAGGCGAAATTGGAGAAGAAAAAGGAGAAGAAGCGGCTGGAGATGGAGAAGGCTCATAAGCTGAAGGTGGACAGAGCTGCCAAGAAAAAATAAAAAAAAATGATAAAGAACTTCCGCTCTCACGCACATCTGGAGTTTTAGTTTCCATAATATGTCAGGCTAAAGATCTATTGGGAGAGACAGTGGCTCTGTGAAATGTAACTTCTTCATTCGTTCATTCCTTTTCTGAACTGCTTAATTCTAATTAGGGTCAAGGGGAAGCATGCGTCCATCTCAACCACTCTGGGCGGGAACAGATTGCATCCTGCAGAGCTCGCCAGGCCATCGCAGGACAAGTAACTTCTTCTTTTTTGTTATTGCTGTGGTATCTCTGAAGGTTCTCAGATGTTTGCATAAATTTCTCAAAACGGCAATGAGAAATAAACTTTAATTACATAAAAAGGCCAGCATGGTTTGACTAATATTATTTCGGATCTTCATCTGCGTCTTCTTCCGCTTGTTCCAGAATAGGGTCATGGTGGCAACAGCCTGCACGGTGAGGTCCAGACGTCCCTTCCCCAGTGACTTCCAGATCTTCCAGAGAGGCACAGAGGCTTTCCCAACCCAACGGAAAGACCTAGTCCCTCCGGTGAGTTCTGGGTCAACCCCTTGGTCTCCTCCCATTTGGACATGCCAGAAACACCACACCAGGGAGGTATTCGTGGGGTATTCTAGTCAGTTGATGAGCCACCTCAATTGGCTCCTCTCAACCCGAACAAGCGGTTCTACTCCGAGTTCTTCCGGGATGACCAAGCTTTCCAACCTACTAATATTTCATATTATGAATATACGTATACCATGCAAATGTATCTAGTACCTTTGACAAGGTTTTGTTCTACCTTTAGTTTGTTTGTATATTATCAGAAGATTTAGATGAAATGTCTACCAGAAGTGGGGTTTGAAAAAAGAATACTCCATTCAATTTTGGAGATGATGCACCACTTAATCTAGTTTGGGTTACGGGGAGATTGGAGCCTATTACAGATGATATCACGCAAAGGTATCCACTCATCAGTCCATCGCATGGCCAACACATGCACAACAGCCGTTAACACTCACATTAGCACCTAGGGACAGTTTGAAACAGCCAATCAACCTTATGTGCATGTCTACGGACTGTGAGAGGAAACCATAGTACCCAGGTGAAATCCACGCTAGCATAAAAATAACAATAATAAAAAACTTCTGCAGGGCAGTGGTGGTCTAGTGGTATAAGGCACCGGATCGCTGATCCAAAGGTTGGGGGTTCGAGTCCCACTCTCCACAAGGTTGTCACTGTACCCCCCAGTGCAGCTAACTGGGTTATCAAAGACCGGTCATGTCTCTCACTGTCTATGGTGCGAGGCATGTAAAAGAACCATTGCTGACTTTCGACAAGAGTAGGCTGCAAAGCCGTCAGCGTGTTTCCACCCTGCGATGACCTGGCGAGCTGTCCAGGGTGTACTCTGCCCTCGCCCTGAGTTGGCTGGGATGGGCACCAGCCTCCCCGCGACCCTAATTAGGATGAAGCGGTTACAGAAAATGAACTGATGAACTGAAAAATTTTCTGAGCCCAGAACTCAAACCGAGGACATTCTTGTTTGAAGTGGGCATGCTAACCAGTACGTCACCATGGCTGGCTGCATGACAGCGCTTTTTAAATGTATTGTCCCATCCGTAACTATTTATAAGATGGCCTTCAATAAGGACTCCTTGTTCTGTGGTCTTCGACTGTCCAAAAACAAGCACATTAGGCTAGTTGCAAATTCCCCGAAGTGTGAATGTGAATGTGAATGGCATGTGTCACCCTGCAATGATCTGGCGAGCTGCAAAGGGTGAAATAGGCTCCAGCACCCCTGCAACCCTCGTAGGACTAAAAGGCTCAACAAATGTTTCTGTGTACAGTTGGCCCTCTCCTTACGAAATTAATCCGTTCCAGCGCCTTTTTCGTAACGTGGAGTTTTCGTAAGTAGAGGTGCATTTTACATGTAAAATGCCTGATTTGTTCCAAGGCTCCCAAGACTACCCCATAAACCCTTTAAAAATTATAAAAGTACACCAAGGTTGTATGATATATGTGTTAAAAGTAAAAGAAAATGATTTACCTTTTTTTAAATCTCTCGAACCACCCATGCGACGCTTTAAAGTCCGGAGATTGCTGGTCCGAAGAACCCTCACCCTCTTTCACAAGGTCACTAACTATGGAGGTTACTTTTTCTGAAATTATTGCCTGTGTCACTGTATCTCCGGCAATTTCTTTCTCCTTTATCCAAAGGAGTAACAGTCTCTCCATCTCGTCGTTCAGTGACGACCTCTTTTTCGATATCACAGAGCGACCTTTCAAAGGGGTCGTCGCTTTTAAGGTCTCCTTCTGCTTCAATATCGTTCCGATGGTAGAGGGGTTTCGGCCATACTCCTTTGCAATTTCGCTCAACCGCATCCCACTTTCGTTTTTTTTTTTTTTTTGCTATCTCTTGGTTCACTTCTATTGATAACGGAGCCCGCTTCTTCTTTTCGGTGTCACCAGGAATCACTTTCTTGGGGCCCACGATGGATAACGAAATATAACGCTGCAATGATCACTCTCAAAAAAACACACGAGCCAACAGTCCTGTTCAACTCTCCTTCACGCGTATGACAAACAAGAAGTATGGGTACAGTAAAGGGTACAGTTCAGCTCCCTCCTAGCCAATGGGAGGCCAGCGGGATGGGATGTTGGGAGATAGCCAATGGGAGGGAGCTGTGTCATCCCTCCTAGCCAGTGGGAGGCCAGTGGGGCGGGATGTTGGGAGAGAGAGTCAATGGAGAGCAACTTGTGCATTGTTTGAACGTTTGAATGGCGTGTTTTAATGTTTGAATGGCACATTTGAATGTTTGAATGGCGCGTTTGAATGTTTGAATGGTGCGTTTTGCGCTTTTCGTAAGAAGAAGTTGTTTTGTATACAGAGGACGAAAATTTAGGAAAATGTTTTTCGTAACCTGGATTTTTCGTATTCAGAGGTTTCCGTAAGTAGAGGGCCGACTGTATTTGAAAATCTTTGTTTGGTTAAAAAAGTAAAGCATTTTGAGTCATGTATTATTGATTTTAAAGTGTCCTCCAAAAAAGATATATAAAGACACATAAAACCAATCAAAACAGACCCTGACGTCTCTGAGTATCTTCCATACAACACAACACAGTTTCATATAAGTCATTCAGTCATTTAGTCATTTGCTAAAAAAGGATTGGGGTTGAGCAGTGGTGGCCTAGTGGTATAGAGCGCTGGATCGCTGATCCAAAGGTCGGGGGTTCAAGTCCCACTCTTCACAAGGTTGTCACTGTCCCCCTCCCCCAGTGCAGCTAACCGGGTTATCAAAGGCCAGCCATGTCTCCCACTGTCTGTGGTGTGAGGTTTATGTGAAAGAACCACTGTTAACCTTTGACAAGAGTTGGCTGCAAAGCCATCAGCGTGTTTATGGCCTGGCGAACTGTCCAGGGTGTACTCTGCACTCGTCCAGAGTCGGCTGGGATGGGCGCCAGCCTCCCAGCGACCCTAATTAGGATTAAGTGGTTACAGGAACTGAACTGATGAATTGGGGTTTTATATGTTCATTCATTCATTATTCAATCATTCACTTTTCTAAGTCATTTCATCCTAATTAGGATCACAGGAAGTCCATCTCAGCCGACTCTGGGCAAAGGAGGGGTACATCCTAAACAGTTCACCAGAGCATTGCAGGGTCAACACACGTACAAATATTCACACTTACTCTCACACCACGGGAACTAACTGGCCGAGCTCTCACGGGAGGTAGTGATGACATACGCTCACTTCCCTGCCACTCACAGCGAAAGCCAGCCAATAATAACCGTCTTTGAGCTCATTCGTACTAGAGGGTAGATAGCGCTTTCCCTCTGAGTGTGTTAGACCGCCCACTAAATACACATGCGCCACAGTTCAAAAAGAGGCAAGTGGCCAACATTGCATGTAATGAAGGGGACGTGTGTGCTTCTGCCCCTCCCTGGTCGGTGGTGGTCATGTGATAGGGAAGGCAATACTTGATGGGTGGGAATTGGATACGACTGAAATAGGGAGAAAATAGGGAAGAATCCCAAAAAAAAAAAAAAAATTTAAGGAGTGGTCCGGGCAGTTTGTTCTGATTATAAGAAATAAGATAGTGCGTGCTCGTGACTGCACGCATTCATGGGAAACACAAATATATATATATATATATATATATATATATATATATATATATATATATATATTTTTTTTTTTTTTTTTTTTTTTTTTTTTTTTTTTTTATGGAATCCAATCATTCTTCCTTTCCACATCCAGCTGATCTGAATAGTTCCAGCTGGGCTTGCCACACATCAGCCAAGTGTACAGATTACAAGCTCTGGGAAGTGAAGAGAGTCCTACAGGGAAAATCAATTCTACTTTAAACGGTTTCATACTGAATTGCACAAACAAACACCGTGTGCACCATACCCATACAGCTACTTCTGGGACCACACTGACATTTTTTCAGAATCTTATTTTTTTTTCCTCTCCCATCATTCATAGATAATGTTTTTTTTCCTTTACTTCTTGCACAATAGCGATTTTTCATCACTCATTTTCCAAAAAAAAAAGTCGATCCTATTTGAAGAACAGGGTGGCTACACTCTTCTCAGCTGACACTATCTAAAGGCAGGGTACACCCTAAACAGTTCGTCAGACCATCACCAGACCAACACACACACACACACACACACACACACACACACACACACACACACACACACACACACATACCCAGGGGCAATTTGGAACAGCCCAATGTGAATGTCTTTGGACTGTTGGAGGAAACCAAAGTACCTGGTGGAAACCCATGCAAGCATGGCGAGAACATGCAATCTCCACACGGAAACACCCAAACCTGTGAATTAAACCGCTATACAGGCTACATGTTAACCGCTAACACAGCCATACTGCTGCCAATTTCACCAGAAATAAGCATTAGTTATATATCTTCTTTGGATCCACATCTTCATGCTCATGTCTGAGTCCTTCCACAAGTGATGTAATGTGTTACCCTGACTCTCTCGCCCATGCCTCTATCTCTCTCGACAGTTTTTTTTTTTTGTCGAAAGATCTAAATCCCAAACCTGATAATATCACCTGATATAAGGAGTGCTATGATGCATATGTAGTCATGCTCCTTTATTTATATACGAGTTACATTACCACATTAGCATATGGTCACTTAATCCCTAAGCAGAAGTAACAGGTAGCTATTCGTCAGCTGTAAGGTAAATGTATTACTCATTCAATATAGGGATCCGTCACTTTCCGCGGTTAATGGGGACCGAGACCTTCCCGCGACCAGCGATTTCCGCGAAGTAGGATCGACGCCCATGACTGACTTATACGTACATGTATATATACTTATACGTAATATCAATAAATACATATTCAATGCTATAAATGCGTATAAGAATTAAACATTTAAAAATAATGCATAAGATGTAAATAAAATATAAATACACACACACAGATGCGCGCACACACACACACACACACACACACACACCCAGATGCGCACCTCACATAAAAATGTAAGTAATTTTGCTGGGTTTTTTTTTTGTTTGTTTGTTTTTTTGGGGGGGCAGCTTTACATAATTGGCCTTGTTTTGCCGCATTTTCCTAATTTCCTGATTTTTATTTTTCGATGAATATTTTTGAAAAAAAACACGATGCACTGAAGCCGCAGAAGCTGAAGCGCGAAGTAACAAAGGATCACTGTAATCCTACTCCAGATGTCGGGAGGTTGACACCTATCAGTCAACATTGGGTGAATGCAGATTACACTCAGAACATTCATTCATTCATTTTCTGAACCACTTAATCCTAATTAGGTCACAGGGAGGCTAGCGCCCATCTCAGCTGACTCCGAACAAGGGCAGAGTACACCCTGGACAGCTCGGCAGGCCATCACAGGGTGGAAACACACTGATGGCTATGCAGCTACTCTTTACAAAAATCAGCATTGGTTCTTTCACAGTTTCTCAGCACAGACAATGAGAGACATGACTAGCCTTTGATAACCAATTTAGCTGCACTGTGGGGTACATCCTGATCAGCCACTTAGTCCGTCGCAGGGCAAACACTTAGGCTCACAATAATTCGCCAAACGTGCATGTCTTTGGCTTGTCAAAGGACCAGGGTAACTCGAGGAAAACTGATGCAAGAATGTGGAAAACATGCAAACTCAAGACAGAAATGGTCTTACCTAGCATGGGACTCAAACCTAAAACCTTCTTTCAGCTCGACGGATGCGCTAACCACTACAGCGCCGTGACGCCTTCAATTTATTTATCAAAACACTGAATCCTGCTTTGTTCGGGCTGGATCCTCATCCAGTTTACTCTCGGTGAAGGTGAGGTACACCCTAAACAGTTCACCAGTCCATTAGAGGGCAAACACTCAGACTCATACCTACATCTGGGGCAATTTGGAATACCCAGTCAGCTTCACATGCATGTTTTTGGATAGTCACCAGATTACTTCGAAGAAAACCCACACAAGAATGGGGAGAAGATTCAAACTCCACACAGAAACAGCTTCACCGATCCTGGGACTCGAACTCAAGACCTTCTTGCATAAGTCTATTGTATTGTGTCTCTGTTAAAGGGTGCATTAACATTTGCAGTGGAATAGCCTATACAAAAAGTTAGCATTGAATGATTTGAGGATAGGGCAGTGGTGGCCTGGATTACTGATCCCAAGATTGGGGGTTCAAAGCCCCACTGTCAATGGTTGCCAATGCTGTCCCTCCAGTGCAGCTAACCGGGCTATCAAAGGCCCGCCATGTCTCTCACTGTCTGTGGTTCAGTTCAGTTCATTTTCTGTAACTGCAGAATCCTAATTAGGGTCGCGGGGAGGCTGCGACCATCCCAGCCGACTCCGGGCGAGGGCAGAATACACCCTGGACAGCTCACCAGGCCATCACAGGGTATAAACACGCTGACAGCTTTGCAGCCTACTCTTGTTGAAAGTCGGCAATGGTTCTTTTACATGCCTCACACCATAAACAGTGAGAGATATGGCCGGGGGCACGACACAACGACGACAGTGACAACCTGTGGTGAGTGGGGCTTGAACCCCTAACCTTAGGAGCAGTGATCCAGCACCTATAACTCTAGGCCATCACTGCCCCACTGTCTGTGGTGAGAGGTGTAAAAGAACCATTGCGGACTTTCATCAAGAGTAGGCCCGGCCTGGTGAGCTGTCCAGGGTGTACTCTGCTCTCATCATGAGTCGGCTGAGATGGGCGCCGGCCCCCCGTGATCCGAATCAGGATTAAACAGTACAGAAAATGAATGAATGATTTGAGGAATGTTTTCTATCATGCTTATAAAAACGTCCATGGACTCTTCATGGAAATAAAGCACTGAGCTGTCTGAAGCAACAACAACAGCTGCCTCTATTCATAGAAAATGACCACTGAGAGGAAAATGAAAGGTTTGTGAGCGACAGGAAAGCAGCATTCCAGTCCCACCGGGCTACACAATAAGGGGTGGGAACTGCTCTGGATATATAACAAACCAGTCATCTGAACATCAGCCCAGTTCTTGTTTATTTGTGAAAGAAACCGAGGAAGGAGACTGGTTCCGACCGAGCGCGAGACTGAGAGGCTGAGAGTCCCGGAGCTGCGCGAGCGCCACTCTCCATTTTATCAGTTGGAAGATTTGAGCCGAAGATACCGCGCCTTGTTCGCGCTTGTCCTTCTCTCCACACCTTCTTCTCTGGCTGCACATCCTCCCTTTTCTCACACACACAAAAAAAAACAAAAGAGCTTGGAGTAATTCAAAAAACTAGTTTGTATTTTTTTTAATAATTTTATTTTACGAGTTTGCAGTATTTGGTCGCCAAGCAGGAAAACGTTTGATGTGAACTTTACTAATTCTGGAGAAGTAGAAGTTCGATTTTTTTTCATATATTTTTTTTTGTAAAAAAAAAAAAAAGAAAGAAAGAAAGAGAAAGAACTATTATTTTTAGTCAGGCTCAATACACTTTAATGGCGGTACGTGTGGTAAAAGTCAGCAGATAAACGGTTGAGGATTTATCCATCAAACGAAGAGGAGCACAAATCTGAGGTAAATTGCATAACCCCTAAAACAACGTTTTTAAAACTATTTAAGCCAAACAATGTGTATTAAACATTTTATACAGATAATTAGGTATGAATAGTTTTTACGTTTGGTGTTAAAGCAGCATCCCAAACAAAATATTTACGTAAAAAAAATCTCTTTTTTTTAACTCGTGATACGGTACTCAAAAGCGTTAAAATTCGGGCTTAATCCCAAACCACTTCCTACTGCCTATATATGGTCACTAGTGGGAGGGGAATAGAATGGAGTGTACATACCTTTGTAGTTTACTCGTTATCCAAAAGGAAGTGATTTGGGATTGAGCATCTTGTAGTCCCGTTTCTACTGTGGAATGTTTCTTCCAGGTAAGTTCAGTCACCTTAGTTCATCCAAAAATATATTTTTTTAATTTCATGTTTGTTTGTTTGTTTGTTTGTAGCACCAAAATTCATGATTTCTTGCCAAACCATTAGCATTTTAGTGTTTGAGATTTTATTATCGTATGAAGATGACTCATTGTGATTATAAGACTAGAGTCCCATCCCAGCCAGCTCTTGGGCGAAGTTGGGGTGCTCCCTGATTAGTCAGCTACTGTACACCGTCACAGGGCCAACACACACAACCATTCACATTCATGCATCAGGGCATCTGGAATATCCAATTAACCTAGCATGGCTGTGGGCTGTGGGAGAAAACCAGTGTACTGTACACAAACACTGGAACACCCTGTACACCTGATAGATAAACATCTGGGTTCGAGCCCTGTACCTGGACTTTCGTGCTGTGAGGTGGATGTGGAACTACTATATCCCTGTGTTGCCTAAAAGTAAAGTTGATGATGGTGATCCAACATACATGTAGATGAAGATGTGGCTCTTAAATATCGGTTGTTTTAAATGAAATTTGGTGCCCATCAATTCAATCATATCATTCTTGTCCTTCCTAACTGCTGTCAAACGCACATTTCAAGGAGCTGCAAGATGGAGCCACCAGTTAAAAGTCCTTAAAGCCTTCCAGACACTGCCTGGTTAGGTTGCAAGTGTTAACTATTGCATACATGAGTCGTTATGAGTATACTCACTGTATGCACTGCACTGAGATGACATTGTTGCACCAGATCATATGACAGATCTTAACAGCAATTACTCTGAAAGGAAAAAAAAAAACAGGAAGGTTGGCGAACGAGTCTACGAGTTCCCACGAGTCTACTGAATGCTGCTTGTGAGAATAGTGAGACAGACAGAGGAATTGCTTGCCATGATGTATGAGATTATTTCCTAACCAGGCCTGATTTCATATCAGGCCCTAAGATATCAGCTCATGTACTGTGATCTGAAACATCACTGCTTTGTCGGGAAGGGGGAGTGGGTGTGGGGAGGACTGTTCATTCAGAACTGATTCCAGGAAAAGGAACAACATTTCGATGGAAAGTGTCTGATGGAAATTACATAGATTTGTTTGTTTGTTTGTTTACTTCAGGAATTAGACTTTTCTGTTTTGTGTAAAAAAAAAAAAAAAAATGTCCCCCCAAAGATCAGTCCCTCAGTGTTCATTATAGTATCTGGAGTACAGTGTATTGTGCCAGGTCTGTGTAGGCCACGAAATGTCACTATTATGAGATACTTCTACTAGCCGCTTTCACCAACAAACCCATTCCTGTAGTGTATACTCACTGCACGAAAATCAACAACACATAGAATCTGATAGTAAAAATGTGTTTTTATTTTTAAGAATTTAACAAAAGCAATTTATTGGACTACTGAAAGAACAGGCCGTCAGCTAACCAGCTAGCTCCATGTTAAACAGCTATTGCTGTGTAAACTGTACTTATAACATATAACATATTATAGTAAGAGTATTTTTATATATATATATATATTTGTTTTATTTTAGATTTTCTGATTCGTTTTAAATTTGAATACCATATTAAAATTGTGATATTTCTTACAGTCTACCGCAGGGGTCTCCAGCCCTGATCCTGGAGAGCTACCTTCCTGAAGACTGTAGCTCCAACCCAAATCATGCCCATCCATCTGAATATTGCCTTAAGAAGTTGTTCATTAGGTAAAAAGGTGTGCAGGGTGATTTTTGTTTGGATAAAACTTGCATTTACAGCATTTTGGCAGATGCTCTTATCCAGAGCGACTTACAATTATCCTTTTTATACAACTGAGCAATTGAGGGATAAAGGCCTTGCTCAAGGGCCCAACAGTGGTTGGTGACAGTGGAGATTAAACCACTGACCTTTGGATCAGTAGCCCATCGTATTAACCATTAAGCCACCACCGCCCCTTACCGGATGGTAACTCTTCAGTATTGGGGATGGAGACCCCTGATCTGGAGGATAGAATAAAACATAATAAAAAATAATAAAACCTAAAAGTCAACCTCCCCACAATCCAAATTAGAATTAAGTGGTTCAGAGAATGAATGAATGAATAATAAAATAATAGGAGTTATTTTGCTCCTGCTCCTTGTGGATGAGAAATAGCCTGCTCAGTTTAAATTCTTGTGAGTAATGAGGTCATACACCACTCCCGATTGTAGAATATGGTCAATTTCTCTTCAGCAATATAGTAATTACGGTCAGTAATTAATGACTTTGAAAGATTTCAATAGTTTGGATAAAATAAAACTGTCAAATGGACTTAAAGTTCAGAGATGGTTTAGGTTCATACTCAAGGTAGAACAGTGGCATCTTGGTCATGCTGACCTTCTGACTACCACCCAAAAATCCATGACCTCTGAGAATTGTTCCCATTAAGGAGAATTGAGTTACTAGAATACTGCGTTTAGATGATTTGGACGCTAGAGGCATTGGATGCTTTGCAGCCAATCTTAATGGCGTAGCCAAGAAGTGTGGGGAGGGTGCAGGGGGTAATCTTGGGGGCCTCTCTTCATATTTTCAATTGCAAATTTAAAAAATTTTTCTGAAGTCTGCGGCCATCTGGAGACAAAAGTGTTGATTTTTAAAAATTTAAAAACAAGAAGAATTTGTATATGTACTGACAGAATTTCAGTGGTTTTAACTTTAATTCATAGCTCATAGGTAGCTTGCACTTTATTACTTAACTAGTGAAAACATCAAGTTCTAATATCAACTCGAAATCAGTAGTAAAATCGTCTTTCGAATCTGAATCACCCGGATACAGTCGAGGTTGTTATTTAGACTGGTGTTCTCATTTACGGTTGTATACGTTCATAGAATGCATTCATTGGGAGTATAACATAGCGGGACCTCTGTGGTACAGTAACCAGTCTGCCCCAAAATGTCTCATTCGTGAATTGGTGTATTTCCGATAGATGCTGAACTTTTTGACAGCTGTTTAACATTATTTACAAACAAGCGGGAACACTGCCTGTAAGTGCCTGCAGGTAAATACAAGCTGTTTTTACACGGAAGCTTTTCTCAGGCAATGCTGATAACATACAGTATGTGTGATGGGTGGATTTCACCTCCTAGTTACACATTATACTGTACATTATGAGTAGGACTGAACATTTAAATATATACTGTTTTAATACCGATGATTGTTGAATATGCCAAAAGTCTTGTTTATATTTCATTTTTAATGAGCAAATATAGTTTCTATCAGGTATTTTGTTGTTGTTGTTGTTGTGTTCTTGTCCTACTGCAAAGATAATGGCCTGGAAATAATGTCTCACCATCTGTAAAACGAATGGTCAAATAACTAAATTTAGGTCATTGCGAAATTTCATGCCAAAATTTCAGTTCAGGTCATTTTCTATAACCGCTTAATCCTAATTAGGGTCGCGGGGAGACTGCGATGAGTGCCACCCACGGCTGGAACTCATCCCAGCCGACTCCGTGCGAGGGCAGAGTACATCCTGGTTAGCTCGTCAGGCCATCGCAGGGCGGAAACACGCTGACGGCCTTGCAGCTACTCTTGTCGAAAGTCAGCAATGGTTCTTTTACATGAACCTCACACCATAGACGGTGAGAGACATGGCTGGCCTTTGATAACTGTCAGGTTCTAAACCAACCCAGACATCATAAAATAAATATACACAAGAAGAAAGACACAGAGAGTTTAAGTTCTTTTATACCCATATATGAGGAGAGCGACCAAACCAGTTCAGTTACATGTTCTAGTCATTCTGCTCTAAGTTTGATCTAGAGCCTCTTTTATTTCTTTAGGGGCGGTTTCCTAGTTACATAATAATACTGACTTCTAAGGGGAGGGGTACACATAAGTCAGCAATATTTCTTATTAATATGTTGCAAGCTACAGAATATTTAGTCTACCGCCTTGCGGTGGTTGCTGTTGTTACGTCTTTCCACTTGTCAGTGTATGCCATTCTGCTTATCAGTTCTGCTATAGGGGAACTCCTGCAAAACATCTTTTAGCAAGCAGTTTCAACTTTAATAATATATTGCAAAACTTATCAAAAACAAGCTGGGGTAACTTATATGTATAATTACTTTAACATTTCCCTCCTGTTTCTCACAGCTTGGACAAAAAACATCATTCTACTATTACTTCAACAGATTTTAGATTTGTAAATTCATTAAATTTATCCAAAACTGTTAACACTCGAACAGAGAAGTCATCTTTCTTAATAGTTTTCACCATTTGGAAACAAGTCAGACACATCATTTAATGTTTCATACTGTGGCGACTCCCGAGTAAAAGGGAAAAAGCCGAAAGGAAGACAGACAGACTCATTTTCATCAACATTATCACGTTCATTATATTCCATATGAGCTTTCAAAAGAGGACACATTTGTGTTTCATCTGCATTAGGACTCAGGGCAGTGATGATGAGTTGGTTCAGCATAGAACGTAAACATGGAATGCAATAATAATCACAAAGTGTAAAAAAAAAAGGGCTGCGAAATCTGCAACAGATATTAATACAGATGATACCAGAGTATGATATTTTCTGAACACACCGAACCATGTATTCCACATCTACCCCAGAATGTTCTTTTGTCTTTTAAGAGATTTTAGGCCTTCTATTACTCTAAATTCTGTATCAGCACTCTTGTCGTGGTATTGGGAGTATACATATCACTGAGGCGGTGTGTTCCATTACACCCAGCAGTTATAGGAGTCAGTCTTGTTGAACTCATTGCTCCTGTTCCGACATCCATTCCTTGGACCCTCTCCAGGGTCAGGAGTAAGATTATTCCTTTCCACATTTTTATTTTCTTCCTTTGGATGTTACCTCTCATACTGCAGGGTCTATCAGGTGTTCTGAGGCACTAAAGGACTTTTGGCTTGTTGATTTCTTCACTGGCTTTCGTGTCTACCCAGTCCTATTGATCTAAGTCCACACTATTACCAGACTCAGTCTCGGTCCCGGTAGTCTCGAGCACTCTGATGACACGCTTGCAGTGCGTCAGGTGTATCCAGGTGTTTCTTTCCACTAGTTTGATAGCCGTTGGTGTTGTCAAGAGGGCTTGGTATGGGCCTTCCCAATTAGCTGAATGCCAATACTTTCTTTTTATACTTCTGATAAGGACCCAATTCTCCAGGTTTGTTCCAGGAATTTCACTCTTTTAGGTCTCATGTTTCCTTGAGCATTGTGTTTTGCGCAGATTAGACATGCTCTACAAAAATATTATTTTGTGAATAAATTGAATCCATAGGTGGTGTATTTTTGTTCTACCTGTCCCACCATCCCTCCTGTTGAGACATGGGTTTTTCCATGGCTCAAAATTGCTGCCCATTTAAATAGGTTTTTTGGTAGGATCGGTTTGTTATCAGGACAGGTATAGATACCGTTTTTAATCTGCGCACCTTTCTTTATCCAGGATAATTTTTCATTTTCTGGGATTTGTTCCTGCATGCTCTGTAGGATTTCTTTGGTAACCTCAGTGTCATCTGTTACTGTTAATACTTCAATTTCTCCTTCAGCAGCTTCTTTTGCTTTTCTGCCTGCAAAGGCATTTCCTTTGGATACATCATCTGTTTTATTTGTGTGCGCAGCACATTTGCATACTGCTACTTGTTTTGGTAATTGTATTGCTGCTAGTAACGCTTTCATAGCTTTGCATGGGTGACTGGTTTACCAGTTGAGGTTATCACGTCTCTGTTGTGCCAATATTGTGCAAATGAGTATACGATGGCATAATTTGGTATCCATGTTCTGCAGTAATTTGTCAGGCCTTGTGCCCTTCAGCTGCCTGATGTCTGAGAAGTTTTATGGTGTCTTTTCTGCAGGTTTCTTGAAACATTTTCTTTATTTTTCTCCTTAGTTTTCTCTTTTTCCTCTCTTTGTCTTGGCCTTTTTTATCTTTTTCAGTTGCTTTTTCTTTCTCTTTCTCTTGTTTTTGTTTCTCTCCTTCACGCCTTATTTCTTTCTTTCTTTTCTTTTGCTGGTTTTTTTTTCTTTTTTTTTTTATTCATTATTTTTGCAGTTTTGTAATGCAGCCGTGAGGGAGGGGCACAAGCCAGTGTCTCTCCCTCACGCCTGTCCCAAGCCCGGATAAATGCAGAGGGTTGCGTCAGAAAGGGCATCCGGCGTAAAACAAATGCCAAATAAAACATGCGAGTCATATCAAAAAAATTCATACCGGATCGGTCGAGACCCGGGTTAACAACGACCGCCATCAGTGCTGTTAACTAACAGGGTGCTGGTGGAAATTGGACTACTGTTGGTCGAAGATGTCGAAGAAGGAGAGGCGGGAGGCGTGTCCGTAGGCAGAGAGAGAAGAAGAAAGGCAGGAGTCTAGGACTGAAAGTAGGGACTTTGAATGTTGGAACTATGACAGGAAAAAGGTAGAGAGCTGGCTGACATGATGCAGAGGAGGAAGGTGGACATACTGTGTGTTCAGGAGACCAGGTGGAAAGGTAGCAAGGCTAGAAGCTTAGGAGTGGGGTTTAAGCTGTTTTTTCGTGTTGTGGATGGGAAGAGAAATGGAGTAGGAGTCATCTTGAAGGAGGAGTTTGTCAGGAATGTTCTAGAAGTGAAAAGAGTGTCAGACAGAGTGATGAGTCGCAAGTTAGAAATTGAAGGCATGATGTTCAATGTTGTTAGTGCTTATACCCCACAGGCAAGATGTGTGCTAGAAGAGAAGGAGAGATTCTGGAGTGAGTTAGACGAAGTGATGCAGAATACCCCCAAAGATGAAAGAGTAGTCACTGGGGCAGACTTCAATGGACATGTTGGTGCAGGCAACAGAGGGGACGAGGAAGTGATGGGCAGGTTTGGTATCCAGGACAGGAACACAGAAGGACAGATGTTGGTAGATTTTGCAAAAAGGATGGAAATGGCTGTGGTGAATACTCTCTTCCAGAAGAGAGAGGAGCATAGAGTGACTTATAAAACCGGAGGTAGGAGCACACAGGTAGACTACGTCTTGTGTAGGCGATGTAATTTGAAGGTCAGTGACTGCAAAGTAGTAGCGGGTGAGAGTGTTGCCAAACAGCATAGGATGGTGGTGTGCAGGATGACACTGATGGTGAGGAAGGTGAAAAAGGCAGAGCAGAAGACAAAGTGATGGAAGCTGAAAAAGGAGTGTCGTTTTGTCTTCAAGGAGGAGTTTAAAATGGCTTTGGGTCATCAGGAAGTGCTTCCAGATGAGTGGACAACTACACCTAATGTGATCAGGGAGACAGGTAAGAGAATACTTAGTGTGTCATCTGGAAGGAGAGGAGATAAGGAGACTTGGTGGTGGAATGAGGAAATGCAGGAGTGTGTACAAAGGAAGAGGTTAGCTAAGAAGATGTGGGACACAGAGGACCGAAGAGAGTAAACAGGAGTACAGGGAGACACAGCGTAAGGCGAAGGTAGCGGTGTCAAAGGCCAAACAGAGGGCGTATGATGACTTGTATGCTCGGTTGGAAAGTAAAGAGGGAGAAAATGATTTATACAGGTTGGCACAGCAGAGAAATAGAGATGGGAAGGATGTGCAGCAAGTTAGAGTGATTAAGGACAGAGAGGGAAATGTATTGACTGATGACAGAAGTGTGCTGGGAAGATGGAAAGAGTTCTTTGAAGAGCTGATGAATGAGGAAGATGAGAGAGAGAAAAAAGAGTAGAAGAGGTGATCGTCGAGGACCAGGAAGTAGCAAAGATTAGTAAGGGGGAAGTGAGGAGGGCATTGAAGAGGATGAAGAATGGAAAGGCAGTTGGTCCTGATGCCATATCGGTGGAGGTATGGAAGTGTCTAGGAGAGGTAGCAGTAGATTTCCTGACAAGAACATTCAACTGGGTCTTCGAGAATGAGCGGATGCCAGAGGAATGGAGGAGAAGTGTGCTGGTGCCCATTTTTAAGAACAAGGGAGATGTGCAGAGTTGTGGCAACTACAGAGGGATAAAGTTGATGAGCCATACGATGAAGTTATGGGAAAGAATAGTGGAAGCTAGACTTAGGGCAGAGGTCAGCATTTGTGAACAACAGTTTTCATGCCAAGAAAGAGCACCACAGATGCAGTGTTTGCCTTGAGGATGTTAAGAGAAGTACAAAGAAGGTCAGAAGATGCTGCATTGTGCCTTTGTGGATCTGGAGAAAGCATAGGGTGCCGAGAGAGGAACTGTGGTATTGCATGAGGAAGTCTGGAGTGGGAGAGAAGTATGTTAGAGTGGTGGAGGACATGTATGAGAGATGTAAGACAGTGGTGAGGTGTGCTGTCGGTGTGACAGAAGAGTTCGAGGTGGGACTGCATCAAGGGTCAGCTCTGAGCCCCTTCTTGTTTGCTATGGTGATGGACAGGCTGACAGACGAGGTTAGACAAGAATCTCCATGGACTATGATGTTTGCAGATGACATTGTGATCTGCAGTGAGAGCAGAGAACAAGTGCAGGAAAATCTAGAGAGGTGGAGGTATGCCCTGGAAAGGAGGGGAATGAAGGTTAGCCTCAGTAAGACAGAATACATGTGTATGAATGCCAAGGACCCAACAGGAACGCTGAGGTTACAGGGAGCAGATATAAGGAAGGTGGAGGATTTTAAGTACTTAGGCTCAACAATCCAGAGCAATGGAGAGTGTGGAAAAGAGGTGAAAAAGCGTGTGCAGGCTGGTTGGAATGGTTGGAGAAAAGTGTCCGGTGTGATGTGTGATAGAAAGGTATCGGCAAAAATGAAATAAAGTGTATAAGACTGTGTTGAGGCCAGCGATGTTGTATGGTTTAGAAACAGTGGCCCTGGGGAAAAGACAGGAGGCAGAGCTCGAGGTAGCAGAGATGAAAATGTTGAGGTTGTCTTTGGGAGTAACGAGGATGGATAAGATCAGGAATGAGCACATCAGAGGGACAGCACATGTAAGACGTTTTGGAGACAAAGTCAGAGAGGCTAGATTGAGATGGTTTGGACATGTACAGAGGTGGGATAGTGAGTATATTGGTAGTAGGATGCTGAGGTTGGAACTACCAACTACTGTTGAATCCATACGTACTAACCCATAAATCTAAATATTTATTTCTATCAGGCGCCTGTTTTTCTACTGCTTTCCAAGCTCCACATTCTAATTTATCTCTAGATTTACTGTTTTTACCCCCCATTTTAACCCAATTTATATCAGTGGTTTGTTGCACCTAGGGTGTCCTAACACTGGTTTTTCTTGCTGCAGGACAACGATAAACTGTTTCTGTGGTAACCCTCAAGCTTCTACCTTTTCAGGCGGAGGATTCTTGCCTCTGCATCCACAGGAACTCGTTGTATTAATATCGCAGTTTTTTTATATGAGGAGGTTAATCAAGGATTACGTCCTCCATTCACTCACACATTCATTCATCCACGGCCGTTCAGTTTATAGACAGGGGAGTCCGTCCTCCCTTCTTTCCCTACATTAATAAAGTTTTATTCTGTCCCTATCCACGGAATTTAACTGTCTCTCTGCAACCTCTGTCGCTTTTATTTACCTGCCATTGTCGAGAATACCCAGGGTTTTGCTCTTAGACAGGGGAGTCCGCCCTCCCTTACCACGGAATTTAACTGTCTCTCAACAACAGGGGAGTCCGCCCTCCCTTATCGCGGAATTTAACTGTCTGTCTTCTTTTCATCCATTTTATGTAACCTTTGTTACCGAGCTCATTCACTTCTGTTTTTAAAAGAAATTAACTCACCCCGTGTCTCCTCCTCGGATTACCGTCAACCGTCAGATCCCTGCAGACGGGTCGATCCTCCCGGTCCCGGAAAGGGTCTGATGTCAACTCACTCTTGAGTTGCCTTGGCCAAGGATTTCACCGATATCCACCTCATCAGCAGGAATCCTCAGGTATCTTGGTATCCGGCTCGAAGTCCAAAGTAAATATCAGGTTCTAAATCAACACAGACATCATAAAATACATATACACAAGAAGAAAGACACAGAGAGTTTAAGTTCTTTTATACCCATATATGAGGAGAGCGACCAAACCAGTTCAGTTACATGTTCTAGTTGTTCTGCCCTAAGTTCTACCGAGAGCCTCTTTTATTTCTTTAGGGGCGGTTTCCTAGTTACATAATAATGCTGACTTCTAAGGGGAGGGGTACACAAGTCAGCAATATTTCTTATCAATATGTTGCAAGCTACAGAATATTCAGTCTACTGCCTTTAAGTGGTTGCTGAGTCATCTTGTTGTTACCTTGTTCCACTTATCAGTGTATGCCATTCTGCATATTAGTTCTGCGGCAAAACATCTTTTAGCAAGCAGTTTCAACTTTAATAATATATTGCAAAACTTATCAAAAACAAGCTGGGGTAATGTATATGTATAATTACTTTAACAATAACCCAGTTAACTGCACTGGGGGCACAATGACAACCTGTGCTGAGTGGGACTTGAACCCCCAGCCTTCGGGTCAGGGATCCAGCACCTATACCACTGGGCCTCCACTGCCCCCTATGCCAAAGGTCAAATAGTTAAAGTTAGGTAAATGTATAATTTCATGCCAAATAGCTAATAAAGGTCACTCGGTTAATTTTTACCTAGTGTCTCCTTCTGGCAGAAGTAAGCTTTGTACAGAATATGTGCTTCTACAAACAGTTTAAACAGGAAATTCTAAAGCTTCGTAGTAACTTTGCTATATGTGTGTATGTAGATATGTATATCAGTTAGATTGATGATGTATAGTGAAATGCACATTTCAACATTTCTATTGATGATTGTGCAATAAATTCAATTTAAATTATGCTATATGACTAAAAGTGTGTGACCCTCACACTCAGATGGAGGCTTTCACCAAACTGGATGTATAAAATGTCTTGGTGTGCTGTATTATTTCCATTCAATCTGAGCACCATGAAGACTTAGTTTGCGAAAGTTAGAGTGTATGAATTTGAGTGACCTACCCAGAGCCTTGACCTCAATCCTCAACTGTAACATTCATCAACCATTTAGTTGACGCCATTTTTACTTTTTAGATTTTTACTCTTTTATTTATGTACCCTGAATTTTACCATAAAAGGAAAGTTAGATGTTTAAGGCCTGTATTTAAACCATGATGGAGTTATTTAAATAAAAAATGTAACCTTATTATTGTTCCTCAGATTTTTCCTTTGTGTGGTGTTTAAAGAATTAAGAATACTTTTGGGATTAATTGAATTTTAGTAGTCCTGTGATAGAATGGTGAGCTGTTTAAGATGTACCCTTTCTTCACCCAGGGTTGGCTGAGATAGGCTCCAGCCTCCCCTCAATCCTAGTCGGATATATGGGGTGTGAGAATGAGTGAATTGCAGCACTATCAGATTCTTGTACATAAGACATCATCTGAATTCGAACTTGGAAGAGGACCACAGAGTTTCATGCATCACGTCGGACGGGGCCAGAGTTGTGTCTTTTATGCTGTACCATAATACCTGTAGCCATAAGAACTTGTACACAAAGTGAAAAAATGTGTTATTTAGTGATGAACTGATGTTTAGGATCTGAGTCATTCTGAGAACACTGTGTACAAGGAGGCATGTCATCACACACATAAATTCACACAGTGGGTTGAGTGCTCTGAGCGGCCACGTCCAAAATATTGCTTTTGTTATTCAGTTGTATACATAAATATAAAACTCAAGATATGACTAAAGAGTATTTTCAGAGAATACATTTCCATTGCCTTTGTTTTCTGCAGATTTACACCAGGGTGGCATGGTGCTGTAGTGGTTAGCACATCCTCTTCGCAGCAAGAGGTTCCTGGGTTTGAATCCCATGCTAAGATGTGAGTGTGTTTACGTGCTTGCATGAGTTTCCTCTGGGTACTCCGGTTTATTCCCATAGTCCAAAGACATGCACGTTATGCTAATTAGCTAATCTAAGTGTTGGTATGATTATGAATACCTGTGTGTGTTGGGACTGTAATGGTCCGCCAAGCTGTTGAGGGTGCATACTTTGTCTCCACTTATGGTTGGTTGAGATAGGCTCCAGTATCCTTGTGAGCCTGTAAGGATTGAGCAGCTTAGCAAATGAGTAAGAATGAGTTTTACACTAATATTTATCTTCGATCTGGACTGTTGAAGTTTTTGTCGGGTGGGGGAGTTGTCATGTTGCTTTCAGCCATCACTGGGGAACATCAAAAACAAAGAGGAGGTTCAGCTTTGATAGCGCAATCTAAAAGGTTAAAAGGAATCCCGCTAAGGTCGCTTGAAACAACCAGTATGTTGTTGAATGTGTGATCCTAAAGTTTTGTGGAATTAGTGGTAGCTAGTGCATTGTCTGTACAGGATGTGTTTAATTGTTAGTTATCTGGCTTTTAGTGTTGATATAACTACAATTAACAAAGACCCTGTTTTTGGAGTCATTTAGGGCTGATATTTAATACAGCTTCTGCTACTAATGTTCGATTTTCTTAGGTCTGTAATGTGTAGGTGTAAGAATAAGCAGAGAAGCATCTGTACCAGAATTTAAATTCTGAATAAGTTTAAAACTAAAGAAACTGAAGACGGCACCCTGATGTTTTGGTTAGCACATGTGACTCACAGTAAGAAGGTCAAGGGTTCGAGTCCCAGGTTCAGGTATTACTGTCTGGAGTTTGCATGCTCGCCCTGTGCTTGCGTGGTTTTCTTCCAAATACTCTGGTTTCCTTCCCAGTCCAAAAACATTCACAGTCCAAATTGCCCCTGTGAGTGTATGCGTTTTGGCTCTGTGATGGTCTGGCCAGCTGTTCAGGCGTACCTCACCTTCACCAAGTGTTGGCTAAGATAGTCTCCAGCTTCCCTGCGATCTTAGTAGGATTAAGCAGTTCAGCGAGTAAAGGAGTAAAGAAGCCGAATCATACATTTTGCGAGATACATCAAAGAAGAGCAATTACTTTTTGTTTGTTTGTTTAAAGAAAGGAATAAATTCAATCACATGCCTGTCGCTTAATGCCAGTTTATTTTAAGCCAGCATGAATGACTCTTGTTTTCATTACAAAGCAGAGTAAATGTCATTTATGGAATTGCAGTCCCAGAACCGCACACGAATGCATCCTGATGTGTGACAGACCGTTTATGAGCACAGATTTTAAAAATGCATCGTTCCAATAGTGGTCTCCTTCAACCGCAATCTGCCAAAAGCTCTGTCGCACTTCCCAAGGAGTGAAACTTTAGCTGATTCACAGTGTCACTTTGAAAATATAATAGCAGCCAGATCACCACATTATCGGTGCTTCATCATCTGAGCATCTCATGAGATAAACAGCCACACGAGGCCATCTTGTTTGCATGCCCATCAGACGTGCTGACTTTAAGAAATGAATGCCGCCTCAGTTTCTGGCTGTTGAGCTTCTAAATGGCAGGAAACGTAGCCATCAATATTTACTCTGCGTGCGAAGCAACCAAAGCGTCCATTTCTAAAGCCTGTTCCCACCCACCCTGACTGCAGTAATTAGAGTGCAGGCAGACTGACTGGACCCACTGCCTGTTGATTTTTCAGCCTGTGACTTCCTTTTCTGCAGGGACGGGGCAGCTGTGCTGCCAAAACCATTTAGGGATCTCGTATCCAGGTCACATGACATGGCAGCCAGAGATGCACATCAACTTTAAACCACAGCTGGACCAAATGAGATAGGGAGGGGGGTGACTGTAGCAGATGTGAGCATAAAATTTTGCAATGTTTTGAAAGTCTTTGATGTATTTCTTTCTTTCTTCTTTGTGTTTTTTAACCAACACAGATGGAGGCCGCTTCAGGATTTCTGCTGCTGCTCACTTTCATGGCTCTGCGAGTAAATACATGTCACTCAGGTATGATAATATACTTGCAGTGTGTTATGTAAACGTGTGTTTTTTTGCTGTAATACGGTGACATGAAAGGCTGTGATTTCTTGATTTTTTTTATTTATTTTTTTATTGTAAGTCAGTTAAGTGCAGATGTAATAATTTGTGAAACAGTGGCGCAAAGGAAATGTGTATTTTCGTGCCACAGGCCAAGACTGTTGTGTCTGACAGGACACTTTTTAATAAACTTACTTAACCTTAGGTTCTGCGTTGTCTCACTGTACTGGATTTGCTTTGTCGGGATATCTGTGTGCCCTAAAATCTTTATGTCCATCATGTTCAAATTATAGCTCAACACACTAAACTGCTCAGATGTCAAAAAATGATGAATTGATTTATGTCCTGTAAGAGCACAATGTAAACAAAAGTTACTGCTCTGAGGTTTATATTAAAACAGGGTCAAGGAGTTATGCAAGTGTTGCTTTATAATGATTTTTCTGTTACAACTTACCCGGGGACTTGTACATCAAATGTACATGAACAGATTTAAAAGCAAGTGTAATGGTTGATAGGATGAGATTTTTTTTAATAAGATGTTTGGCATTTCTCAAAGGAAGTCCCCAATGTCAGCATTTAAAACTCGATGTCACAAGAAACTTCAGGACAGATCAAATGTCCATATTTGAAACTCCCAAGCATCCATAAACTAAATGAATCCGGCTCTCGACCAATCAGAACGATCTTCCTATCAAGTTCCTTACAATGTGTCATGTTCGTTTAGGGGCATCTGATTTACCACTATGTGATTGGGGGAATCCTCCTGGGATTCTGTAAGTAGGGAATGTATTCTGGTAGTGAATATGGATGATAAGGAAGTACCTAGAGCAACCACAAAAGCAGATTGAAAATCAGTAAAAGTATGTGGAAGTGGGGGGGGGTTTAATAAATCCTCACACATCCACAACGCTGTATAGCAAAAAAATAGCAAAAAGTCAGATTATTATCACCTGTTTTCATCAGTAGTATGGAACTAATTTGTATATGAATGAAAGAGTGGTATACTATATCTTAGTACACAGGAGTTGACTGTTTGATGTAAGTAAACAGAATCATGTCTCATTTTTGATGTGCCGAGTTTTACTTTATTCAGAAGTTCACTAGTTTATATTTGATTTGTTAGTTTAATATCTGTATATTGTCATTACTACCATTAACTAGTCTTATATATTCCTATTCTCGTAATTTGACACCCTCACGAGAATAAAAAGGCAGTGTGTTTAACCTGGCTGATACGAACTATCAAACAGATTTTAGCAGGTTGTAAGTTCAGAAAACGTAAGTAAAAACCACCTGATGATGAAAATATACATATGTTCATGTGTAACAGGAATAATTGGAAGGCTTGCCTTTCATTTCACTTTGAGAGAGGAAGCTGAGGGTGCTTGTGAGGAAATGACCATTTATAACTGTTCATACTTAAATGACACAGGAAATAACTTGTTTCTCAGACATTCCAGAATGTTAAATATAATCAGAAAGGATTTTCCTTTTGAAGTATGATATCATTCTTTGTGCAGTAAGATATATTCATACACCAGAACAGTGCAATATGAATGGTCCTCTATCCAAAGGTTTTTGGACATGATCTGGAGTGGATTCATTCATGCTTCATTCATTTTCTGAACTGCATACTCCTAATTAGGGTCACGAGGAGGCTGGTGCTTATCTCAGCCGACTTTGGGCAAGGCCAGGGTACGACCTAGACAGCTCACCAAGCCATCGCACAGCAGAAATATGCTGACGATTATGCAGCTACTCTTGATGAAAGTCAGCAATGGTTCTTTTACATGAACCTCTCACTACAGACATGGCAGCCAACCTTAGGACCGGAATTCCAGCACCCCTTCACGAGGCCACCACTACCTGATCTGAAATAAATAATTTGTTCATTAGTTACTTGAAGCAGATAATATCATCATTATTTTATCATTATCCTGCTTTAGAATTGGAAAAATAAAGCAAAACAAGCTCAATTGTGGTAGAAGACTGGAGGTATATACAGTATGTGACACATCACCAGTAATTCAAAAGAGATGAAAATCAAAGTCTTCCTTCATAGAATTGTTCATCAGGTCACCTAGTATGATCCTGCAAAATCGTATGTGATTCTGGTCCGTAATAACGGACATATAGAGGACGTATATATCTTACTCTCCGCAATGACAATTCCAACAGCAGCAAGGTGATGGAAAGCTTAACGAATCTTGTTTTTGTTTGTTATGCTTGTGTTTTTGCATCAAGGATACTAAAACTTTTTCAGAATAATTTTAAATGCCAGTACAGAGCATGGTTTACACAAGTTTCTACAAACCGGATTCCAAAAAGGTTGGGACACTACAAATTGTGAATAAAAACTAAATGCAATGATGTGGAAGTGCCAATTTTCAATGTTTTATTCCGACTAGAACATAGATGACAGATCAAAAGTTTAAACTGAGAAAATGTACCAATAACAGGCAACAAAAGTCAATTGCACTTATAACTGAAGACCATTTACCACTAATGAGATCCATTGGCAACATGACTGAGTATAAAAAGAGCTTCTGGGAGTGGCAGTGTCTCTCAGAAGCGAAGGTGGGTAGAGGATCACCAATTCCCCCAATGTTGTGCAGAAAGAAAGTGGTGCAATGTAAGAAAGGTGGTTCCCAGTGATAAATTGCAGAGATTTAAGTTATTATTATCTACAGTGCATAACATCATCCAAAGATTCAGAGAATCTGGAACAATCTCTGTGTATAAGGGTCACGGCCAAAAAACCATACTGGATGCCCGTAATCTTTGGGCCTTTATACGGCACTGCACCACAAACAGGAATGCTACTGTAAGGGTAATCATAGAATGGGCTCAGCAATACTTCCCGAAACCATTGTCGGTGATCACAATCCACCGTGCCATCTGCCACTGCCAGCTTCAACTCTACAGTACAAATAAGAAGCCATTTCTAAACAGTACCCAGAAGCACAGGTGTTTTTTTTCTGGGTCAGGGGTCATTTAAAATGGACTGTGGCAAACTCTTTCTGTGGTCAGACAAATCACGATTTGAAGTGCTTTAAGGAAAAACTGGGACGCCATGTCATCCGGACTAAAAAGTACAAGGACAACCCAAGTTGTTATCAGCACTCAATTCAGATGCCTGCATCTGTGATGGTATGGGGTTGCATAAGTGCGTGTGGCATGGGCTACTTGCACATCTGGAAAGGCACCGTCAATGCAGAAAGGTATATTCAGGTTCTAGAATAACATACGCTCCCATCCAGATGTCGTCTCTTTCAGAGAAGACCTTGCATTTTTCCACATGATAATGCCAGACCACATGCAGCATTAATTACATCATGGCTGCGTAGGAAAAGGATCCAGGTATTGAAATGGCCAGCCTGCAGTCCAGCTCTTTCACCTATAGAGAACATTTGGCGTGTCATAAGAGGAAGGTGCAACAAAGAAGGCCCAAGACAGTTGAACAATTAGCAGCCTGTATTAGACAAGAATGGGACAGGAGTCCTATTTCTAAACTTGAGAAACATGTCTCCTCAGTCCCCAGACGTTTGCAGACTGTTGTAAGAAGTGTGGATGCCTCACAGTGGTGAAAACTGCCTTGTCCCAAATTTTTTTAGATTTGTTGGCACCATGAAATTTAAAATAAACATATTTTTCCCTTAAAATTATACATTTTAAGCTTTTGACCCTGTTGTCATTCTAGTCGGAATAAAATACTAAAATGTTTCACTTCCATATCATTGCATTCAGTTTCTATTCAAAATTTGTATAGTGTCCCAACAATTTTGGAATCCGGTTTGTATGTAGTGTATATACTAAAACTCTGAGTGAGTGTAAATATATGCTGTTTCCAAGGATTATACTCATGGAGTATGCAGTGTTCAGCCAACTCTTTCATGGTTGAAGTATGTTAACATTTTTTTTTTTTTTTTTTTTTTTTTTTTTTGCTTTATACTGTATGAAAAGTATTATTTGGCTTCCATCTCAGGGACCATTCATTGACATCCACCTCGCATTCAGCTAATATTTGTTCATAGGAGTAAAATATTATAGGACATGTTCAATATAATTGACTATACCATTATACTGTGTACTACTTACCTAAAGCAGCATGCTACTGTCATTTAGCATTTCTGATCTTTTTTGTCTGAACCAGCTCCACAATTAGAATTTGAGCTGTTGTGCTTTATTTATATGGTAGTTTTTGATAAACATTAGCCTACTGAAGCTTAGGAAGCCTTATGGAAGCCTATGGTTGTTATTAGTATTATTATCTCATGGTTTCTCTCTGTCTCTTCTCAGCTGACATCAAAGACAAAAAATTGGTGATCTGTGCATGTAATGTTGCCTGTACAGAGTATGAAGAAGACACTTGTATTGGGTATGTCTGCTTCCACACCCGGGTCGACGGGGAGGATTTGTGGGGCTGCTTTAACGAGACCATTAATGAGCAATGCAAGGTCTCTGGAATCTCCAATCTGTTTGTTAATTGCTGCTCCTCTGACTACTGCAACAAAAACACATCTTTCGATAAGCCAGGTGAACCAGGTCAGCATTAAAGAATAACATATTAGTAGGAAAATACATTTTTATAATGTGAAGTGTGGTAGACATCCTCTGTCTACTCTGATGATCAGTGATAATTGAAACTTCAGGAACTTCCTGTTTCGGTCTTTAATATTCTTATGATTGTTGTGGGAAAAATGATACTGCTTCCATCTAGTGGTGCTTTTTTAAACAACTATGGTGACACTTGTAATATTCATGCAAAATTAATTATCCTTTGTTATGCTGCATCTTGTAAACGGGAATGATTTCTGTTTGTATGTGTGCTTTAGTAAAGCCGACTGAACCAGGCAGTGTGATTGTTCTGGTGGCCGTACCTCTGCTTATGTTGTCCATAGCAGTGTGTATCTTTGTGTTGTGGTTACGCTTCAAACGACAGCACCACCATCTACAGGAACATGACCCTCCAATGCTCAAAGTGCCCAGTGGAGGAGATCCAAGTTATGGGGTATGTCCTGCTTATTATTATAACCGTTAACAGCTTCAAGTGACAGGAATATCCCGAAGTCATCCGCGAGAAGGAATACCCAGGGCAGTATTCTATTCACCGATATCCACCAAGCCTCAGGTGTGATTGGAATAATGCATAATTGGCCATAGTGACCAAAAATGTCCAAAATAATGTCATATGTGTAGACTTGCTGTGTAAAATCAATATAATTATTGTGTATAATAACAATGTATTAGTAATACACAGTGTCATTATCATAGTACAGTAATTCCTCACCTTACGAAATTAATTCGTTCAAGAAGTGGTTTTGTAACGTGAATGTTTTGAGAGTAGACCCGCATTTTACAGTAGGCCCTTGACATTCACAGGGGTACGGTTCCGGGCCTTCCGGCGAATCGAGATAATCCGCGAGTTCTGTACGCGGAAGTAAAATCCCATGTATGACGTCACATGCGCGAATGAGCAGCCGGCAGTAAAATACTATGTATCTATTACATACGCTAAAATATGCTTCTTAAACACATTCTACAGACAGTCTTACTCATTAATACAGTATTAATGTAGTAAAATATAGTCATGATTAAGAAAAAACTTTTCAATTTTGTACTGTGGTATTTAGTAATAAAATTTCAACATTATACATAATATACTGTTAAGTACTTAGGCTCAACAATCCGGAGCAATGGAGAGTGTGGAAAAGAGGTGAAGAAGCGTGTGCAGGCAGGCTGGAATGGTTGGAGAAAAGTATCCGGTGTGATGTGCGATAGGAGAGTGTCAGCAAGAATGAAGGGAAAAGTGTACAAGACGGTGGTGAGGCCAGCGATGTTGTATGGCTTAGTGGCGCTGAGGAAAAGGCAGGAGGCAGAGCTGGAGGTAGCGGAGATGAAAATGTTGAGGTTCTCTCTGGGAGTAACGAGGATGGATAGGATCAGAAATGAGTATATCAGAGGGACAGCCCACGTAAGATGTTTTGGAGACAAAGTCAGAGAGGCTAGATTGAGATGGTTTGGACATGTACAGAGGAGGGATAGTGAGTATATTGGCAGTAGGATGCTGAGGTTGGAACTACCAGGCAGAAGGCCTCGAGGAAGACCGAAGAAGAGATTTATGGATGTGGTGAAGGAAGACATGAAGGTCGTTGGAGTCAGAAAAGAAGATGCGGAGGACAGGGTGAGGTGGAGGCGGATGATTTGCTGTGGCGACCCCTGAAGGGAGCAGCCGAAAGTAAAAGAAGAAGAAGACACAATATACTGTTGTAAAGCACTCGTTTTAAAGTCTTTTTCAATTATTATTCCAGTACAGTACCCAAGTTAATTCTGAGAATGTTTACGCTTGAGATTTTATTTTCTGTGGCATGTTTAACAAATGATACCAAAAGGATAAACTTTATTACGCTTCATGTCCTTTTACATTGAACTTGGAGTGACGTCTTGGAGTTACATGTCCAAGATGGCGCTGCCTAGAGGGCAACGTCGCGGAATTCTCAGAGTCAAATTGTTTTTTTTTGTTTGTTCATGTTTTGCACTCTGCTCGTCTATGATCGGTCGACCCCACTACAGCTATGAGCAGCTTCAGCTTCGGGCAACTAAGCACGCAACAACTCCTATCGTGAGCTGCTATGCAATGCTATGCTATGGGAGCTCAATGCGGAGTTCTCAGATTCTCTGGCGCTTGGTTAGCACTTCCGGCCATACAGCTTTAAAATGTTCAGTCCCTGCGAAACAAGATGGACGCGCTTCATGCTCAGATTGCAGCGCAGAGGGATCTACAAGACTGTGTACTCTCCTCAAGCCATGTTTCACAGAAACACAGTCCTGTAGATCACTCTACGCTGCTATGCTATGCCATCATTAAGCCCAGGTGGAGTTCTCAGATTCTCTGACGCTTGGTTAGCACGTCTGGCCATACTGCTTTAAAATGTTCAGTTTGCGAAACAAGATGGACGAGCTTCATGCTCAGATTGCAGCACGGAGGGATCTACAGGACTGTGTTTCTGTGAAACATGGCTCGAGGAGAGTACACCCGATAAGATGAACAAACAAAACAACAAATAAAGCAAATTAAAACGAACAATAGCATGCTAGCTCTGCTAATGGCATGTTAGCTCTGCTTAGTTATACACGCCTAAAGATACTCCGATCTTATCGCTGTAGTACAGTCGACCGGTCGTAGACAAGCATAGTGCAAAACATGAAAAAACAAAACAACAAATAAAACAAACAAAGAAACAATCGGACTCTGAGAACTCCGCGACGTTGCCGTCTGGGCAGCGCCATCTTGGAGACGTCACTCCAACTTCAATGTAAAAGGACATGAAGAGTACTGTAATAAAGTTTATCCTTTTGGTATCGTTTGTTAAACATGCTACAGACATAAAATCTCATGCATAAACATGAACTTAGGTACTGTACTGGAATAATAATTGAAAAAGATTTTAATACAACAGTTCAGAGAAAACCGTCGTTTCTCAGGAGAAAGTCTTATTTCTTCAGAAGAGACATCCAGCATTTTCTATCGCTTAGCCAGAGAAGACGCACAGCGTTTGAGTGGTATCGTAGAGCTGGTAATTAAAACACACACAAAAAAAGAGGCTCATTGACAACTTGTGCGCGAATGTGGGAAAAGGGGCAGGACATCAGCTCAACCAATCAGGAGAAAGGAGGACAGCCATTGGCTGAATTTGAATCACGTGCCGGTTGCTCAGCAGTCAGCGAATACTCAAACCAGTCAAGGGAATACTGTACATGTAAAAGGCCTGATTCGTTCCAAGATCCCCAATACTACCCCCTAAACACTTTAAAAATTATAAACGTATACCAATTTTGTATGAAATGTGTATTAAAAGTAAAAGAAAATTATTTATTAAACCATTAAAATGAATAAGACATGCAAATCATTTAGCATTGGTGTTGGGCAACTATGCCCAAGATATTATGCGTGTTAGAACTCTGTGACGAACGAGGGTCGAAGGCACACGAAAAGCATCATGAGTATCATGGAGATACAGCTCCCTCCTAGCCAATGGGTGGCCAGTGGGGTGTAGCCAATGGGAGAGCAACTCTATCGCGCCAATTTCAAAACAAAAGTACAGAATGCGTTTCGTAAGTTGAATTTGCTTTCGTATTCAGAGACGAAAATTTTACGTAAAGGCGTTTCGTAACTTGGGATTTTTCGTTAGTTGTGGCTTCGTAAGGTGATGTATGACTGTACTGTGAAATTTCCTATTTCATAAAAGTAACAACTGGGCTTCTGGATTTAGATTCCAAACATTTTAAAAATCCTATGTGTGCTACTCAGCTGCAGGTAATGTGGTTCTGTATTTTATGACTTTTTGTTTAATTATTTTTTTCATATGACATAATTCAGGCACAATGTATCCACACCTAATTTTAACCAAAACAATTCTGTAAATAAATACAGGCACACCTGTGTGTGTGCGCGTGTGTGCGTGTGTGTTGTGCGTGTGTGTTGTGCGTGTGTGTGTGTCAAGCTGTCCATGGTGTACCCTCGCCCTCATCTGGAGTCAGCTGAGATGGGCGCCAGTCTCCCCACGACCCTAATTACGAATTAGATTCTGAAAATTAATTAATGGATATATACATATAAAATATAATTAACTGTAAAAAAAAAAGTAATACATATGGTATTTCAGATAACACACTTAAGTGTAGAAACATCCATTTCTGACCATTTCAGTATAATTATTGAGGTAACTATGCATAGATGCTTTCCATGTGTTCAGATAGTTATAATAAAATGATGGGCCTATCAGTGACCATAACAATTGTTTTTCCAGTAGCATTACAGTGAATAGCCAGTCATACTGTGGTAATTCAGTAGTGGACTGAATTTAAATAATTTTTGTTGTTAGTAAAAAAAAAACATTAATGAAAGAGACAGGAAAATAGCATCCGGGGGGGAAATATATTATTAAGTGTGGTTTTGTTTCGTTTAGAATATCTTTGATGAGTTTTGCACATCAGGCAGTGGGACCGGCTTGCCTTATCTGGTGCAGAGGACCATGGCTCGGCAGATTTCCTTAGTGGAGTGTGTTGGTGAGAGAGAGGCATTGTAAACAAACTGAAAATAGAATGTTTTTGTAAGGTAAATCAAACAACTTGTATTTGGAGATATTATAAAAGTGTTGTGTGTGTGCGTGTGTGTGTGTGTGTGTGTGTGTGTGTGTGTGTGTGTGTGTATGTGCGTGTGTGTGCATGGATGTGGGTGTTCTGGTGCAGGTAAGGGGCGTTATGGAGAGGTGTGGAGGGGAACATGGATGGGTGAAAGTGTGGCTGTGAAAATCTTCTCATCGCGTGATGAACAGTCCTGGTTCAGAGAGACCGAAATTTACAACACTGTCCAGCTAAGACACGAAAACATCTTGGGTGAGATTTACATTCCTGGAACAATCACATGATTTACCTCCTGTTCAAAATTTAACATGAAATCCAGAGTCTATCCACAGACACCACGTATACTCACTCATTCAGTTCTGCTAAAGCGCTTACTTTTTTTTTTTTTTTTTTTTTTTTTTTTTTTTAGGGTCGTGGGGAGGCTGGAGCCTATCTCAGCCGACCTTCTGTGAGACGAATGTGCTCATCATTATTCTGTCCCCGGTAACACCAGTCCAACAAATTAAGATAGACTTTAAAGGGGAATTAATAAATATTTAATATCAAATTAACGTTGCTAAAGCTGCATGGCTTTTGATTCCTTGAAAGGTAAATACAATATGAAAACCTACGCCATTTACACATACAGTACTGTATGCACAGTAGTAGTCATTGGATTAAAATACGTGTTCAGCATCACACCCCTTAAAGTTATTAGAATGAAGGGAGGAGTTTAAATCTTTTTTTTTTTTTTTTGCTCAATCACCATCCTCTCCTGAGAGTATGCACTTCTCAGAGATGTGACAAAATGTCTGCTTGCAAAACTGCTCCGCTGAAATAATTCAAGCAGTTTTCAACATGCCAGCTTTTATTACTGTGTCTTAAAAGTACTGTCGTATAAAGGGCCTTCATTTCCAATTTCATTACATTAAACTTTCCCCCTCTTTTATCCTCATGTAAAACCTATTACATCTGAATCTCTTCTTTCAGGATTCATTGCCTCAGACATGACATCGAAGAACTCCAGCACGCAACTTTGGCTGGTGACTCATTTCCATGAGCTGGGCTCTCTCTATGACTTCCTGCAGTACAACACATTGGATCCAGAAGCATGTTTGTGCATGTGCCTGTCGATAGCCAGTGGCCTGGTGCACCTTCATACAGAAATCCTCAGCACTCAGGGCAAGCCAGCTATCGCCCACCGCGACCTCAAAAGCCGAAATATCCTGGTGAAGAAGAACGGAGAATGCTGCATCGCTGACTTGGGTAACCCAAGGGTTTCACTGAATACTCACAGTTAGGCATGCAGCCCTTCACCCAATTTATGATTTGATTCTATTCCCAGTATTAAGTCCATGGTTTGATTTTCCTGCAGAATGTTTTTAAATACAATCTGAAAATGCAACATTTATTTTCCTGTTGTCTATCACCTTAAATTATAAATGTTGTTAAATTACTTGATTTAATTTTCCTAACAACCAACAAAATATTTATTTTTTTTTGTAAAGGGCATGGTAGGGCAGTTTTTAGCACGTTTGCCTCACAGCGAGGCCATGGGTTTGATTCCTGGGCTCAGGTGTTTCTGTGTGGACTTTGCATGTTCTCTACGTGCTTGCGTGGGTTCCCCATGGCTACTCCGGTTTCCTCCCACAGTCCAAAAACATGCACAGTAGGATAATTGGTTGTTTCACATTGCCACTAGGTGTGAGTGTGAATTGTTGTTTGAATGATGGCCCTGCACTGGCCTTATTGTACCCTGCACTCACCAAGAGTTAGCTGAGATGGGCGCCGAACTCCCTGCGATTCTAATTAGGATTTAGCAGCTTAGAAAATGAATGAATGAATGAATAAACGAGGTTGTAAAGGTTGGGGTACAATATAATAACCAATTAATTAAAATGTTTATTAAGGAAAGTGTTTGTGAATGCTGTAGTCAGACATACATTAAAAAAAAATGTTTATTTACTCCTCGTTCCTTTAACTGGCAGCAATCTGTAAACAAAAATTCTTGTTGAATTTGTTTTACAGTCACTCACACAGCAGGGGCGTTCAGCATTACCTCATGTTAGCTTAATGAAAGCTAACCAAAAAAATAAATTAAATGTTTGTTTGTAACGCTCATAGCAGTAAATAGTTAGTCAGTAACGGACAAGTGGGACTGAAAAGAAGTCATCAAGCCTTGATGAGCCTGAGATTATGAAAACAAGCAAATGCAAGAGAAATCATTGATAATGGTATTGCAACACTGTACTGCGACAGTACTGTGAGTTTTCATCACATCAGAGCTGTTACATCTACCTTCAGTGAAGTCAAATGCAGTCCCTCAATTGAATGTTATTGCACCCTGTAGGGTCTAAGCACACTTTATATCATCGCAAAATTAATCACAGTTAAACATTATTAAAAAGTGTAAGCTATTTCTGATACAATATATTTTTGTCAGTGTTTTTACAGGAACTCTGAAATGGCCTTTTCTTGCATGGTTACTCTGCTGTGTTTTGATAGGCCTGGCTGTCATTCATTCTCAGTCCAATGACTACCTGGATGTAGGGAATAACCCAAGGGTGGGTACCAAACGCTACATGGCCCCTGAGGTCCTCGACGAGAGTATCCGTGTGGACATCTTTGAATCATACAAACAGACTGATATCTGGGCTTTGGGACTGGTCTTGTGGGAGGTCACCCGCCGAACCATCGTAAATGGTTAGTACACGGTTAGAGTTTCGGGGTCAAGATGCAGATTGTAAAAAATGATTTATAAGAATTTTCCATATTATTGAAAGTTGTTTTATTTGAGAGTCTGCTCATAGGCTTTAAATTTTATGAGTTAAAAAGTAACACACACACACACACACACACACACATATATCTCATTATCTTCCTCCACTAATCCGGGGTCGGGTCGTGGGGAAAGCAGCCTAAGTTATGAGGTCCTGATGTTCCTTTCCCAAGCCACTTCCTCCAGCACTGAGGTATTCCCAGACCAGCTGAGAGACATCATCCGTACAGCGTGTTCTGGGTCGTATCCGGAGTCTGTTCCCCGTTGGATATGCCCGAAACAGCACCCTAGGGAGGCGTTCGGGAGGCATTCTTAACCAGTTGCCCGAGCAACCTCTACTGGCTCCTCACAACATGGAGGAGGTATGGTTCTACTCCGTGCTCTCCCCGTATGGCTGAGCTTCTCACCCTGTCTCTAAGGCAGAGCCCTGCCACCCGGTGAAGGAAGCTCATTTCAGCCACTTGTATTCCGATCTTGTTCTTTCGGTCACTACCCAAAGCTCGTGACCATAGGTGAAGGTTGGAGCATAGATTGCCTGGTAAATTGAGAGCGTTTCCTTGCGGCTCAGCTCCCTCTTCACAACGACGAACCAGTGCAGGAGCATCTTTACAGCAGAGGCTGCAGCGATCCGCCTGTTGATCTCCCGCTGCTTTCCTTCCTCACTTGTGAACAAGACCCCAAGATTCTTAAACACCACCACTTAGGACAGGACCTCACTCCAGACCTGAAGGGCGCATGCCATTCGTTTCCGGCTGAGAACCATGGCCTCAGACTTGGAGGTGCTGAGTCTCATCCCGGCCGCTTCACATTTGTCTTCGGATTACTCCAATGAAAGCTGGAGGTCCCGACTGATGAAGCCAAAAGGACAACATCATTCGCAAAAAGCAGAGACGAGATCCTATGGCCTCCAACCAAGTAGCTGTCAACGTCGCGGCTGCGCCTAGAAATTCTGTCCATAAAAATTATGAGTAGAAAAAGGACAGCCTTGGGAGACCCCAACCGTCACTGGAAACGAATCCAACCGCCAATGCGGACCAAGATCAGGCTCCAGTGACAGAGAGACCAACTGGCCCATAGCAATGGGTCCAGTACACTGTACTCCCGTAGCACGCCCCACTAGCTAGCCCAAAAGACATAGTCAAAAGCCTCCTCCAAATCCACAAAACAGATGTGGACAGATTGAGCAAACCCACACAGCCCCTTCAAGATCCTGTAGACTGCATAGAGCTGGTCGAGAGTGCCGCGCCCAGAACGAAATCCACATTATTCCTCCTGAATTCGAGGTTCAATGCCCATGCGAGCAACGACAGTGTGACCTGGAAGGATATATATATATATATATATATATATATATATATATATATTATGTGTGAAAGTTGAGAGACACCAGACCCAACACTGTGGATGAGCTTAAGGCCGCTATCGAAGCATCCTGGGCCTCCATAACACCTCAGCAGTGCCACAGGCTGATTGGCTCCATGCCACGCCGCATTGAAGCAGTCATTTCTGCAAAAGGATTCCCGTCCAAGTATTGACTGCATAACTGAACATAATTATTTGAAGGTTGACTTTTTTTGTATTAAAAACACATTTTTTATTGGTCAGATGAAATATGCTAATTTTTTGAGATAGGGATTTTGGGTTTTCATGAGCTGTATGGCCAAATAATCAGTATTAAAACAATAAAAGACCTGAAATATTTCAGTTGGTGTGCAATGAATCTAAAATGTATGAAAGTCTAATTTTTATCAGTACATTACAGAAAATAATGAACTTTATCACAATATGCTAATGTTTTGAGAAGGACTAGTATATCAGCTCCATTTCTATGTACAGTCTCTCCAGGATTTTGTGATTGCTGCAGTATAAAATGGTAAAGTTTACGTCAGATTTATTTTTTTTGTTTGTTTGATTGTAATGCCTGTTGCAATCGTTTTTATTGCAGTGAAATTGTGGGATTATGTGAACATTGAAACAGTAGATCCGCATCTTTGTCTTCCAAAGTATAAACAAGG
The DNA here is from genome assembly GCA_024760905.1 of Plotosus lineatus. NCBI lineage: Eukaryota > Metazoa > Chordata > Actinopteri > Siluriformes > Plotosidae > Plotosus > Plotosus lineatus. The sequence continues at coordinate 42,295,613 of CM045738.1, read as the reverse complement.
ACATGACATGCTTATACGGCTCAAATTTTCTACAGAAGAATGATATGATTTGTGAAACTTGTATTGTACTACAGTAATTTGCCAAATTTTCCAAAACATAGCGGTGATTGGGGAAAATTGAGAGATTGACTAGAGAACACAGGGATCGGTTGAATTCATGTGAACTGATGCAATGCCAACTTAATGAATTGTGGAGGAACCGATATATGTTACTATGTGCAAGAATAAACGATGATCTTTTTTTTTTGCATATGAATAGCATCCTTTGTTTCCCCGCGCACAGAGCATATATTACATCAAAATAATACATAGACAGAAAGGAAATATTTCCCATATTTCTCACATCCCTCCACAGAATCCTCATGTTTCACTGGCTTGCCAAGTCAGTCTGTCCTTGTCTACTATCTGTGTCTCTTTCAAATATCCACCCACGATTAGCAGTCCAGCAATTATAAACGGTCTTATCAAGTGTCAACACTCAGACTCATCGAATCCAGATGCTTCTTATCGCACACACACACACACACACACACACACACACATACACAAAATACACTCACCATGCAGGATAGACAGGATTATGAAATCCACTGAAAGGTACAACCACTTATCTTTTTAATACATTTGTGGGTTCATTTCCCAGAAAAATATCCTGTCATACAGTACAGAAGATACACATGTACTGTCTAACATCAGCTACCCCCCTGTTTCTCCCTCATTTTTTTATGCTAAATCAAGTTCTTGGCCTGAAATGTCAGCTACCACATACACACAGTCTTCCTGGACGTCATCCAGCCTTCCTCCCACAGAACTATTAGCTGTTCCAAAAGTCCTTAAATGATCAAATGGCTTTTTTTACAGATATGATTTGACTCACAGTCTCAACAATTGTTTTTTTTTTTTTTCAAGGGTGAAAAAAAAAAAAACCCACTGCCAGTGAGTGCAAATCCATAACTAATCGTATTGACTGTGCAGGAATCATCGAGGAGTATCGGCTGCCTTTTTTTGACGTGGTGCCGTCTGACCCCAGTTTTGAAGAGATGAAGAAAGTTGTGTGTGTGGACCAGTACAAGCCTTGCCTTCACAACCGACTGCACTTCCATCCGGTACGCTGTTCTTCTCTGTTCAGCTACAAAAGCATCAAGAACTGCAGTTCAGAGTGAATCCCTGCTCCAGTGGCTCACTAATGAATGAAATCTTTTATCAGACTCTGGATCTCTGTAAAAATAATTATGGCGCTTATTGCCACTTATGATGTTTTATGAGCAGAACATCCTTAATGTAAACATCACTGAAATTATATTTTATTACTTGGGAATTTAATCACCTCATAATGTGTGTGTGTGTGTGTGTGTGTGTGTGTGTGTGTGTGTGTGTGTGTGCAGATTCTGTCCGCTATAGCTAAAATCATGAAGGAGTGTTGGTTCCAGAGTCCCTCAGCTCGCCTCACTGCCTTGCGTGTGCGTAAGACCTTGGCAAAGCTGGACCAAGACCAAGACAGCAACACAGACAAACTCAAACTAGATGTCTAGTTCTGCTCCGGGTTAATGGACACTAGTTGCGGAACCAGTGCCAGAACCCCTCTTAGCCTCACGTGCCATTTAAAAGTAGCACCTGAGCGATTCAGAGTGGATTTCTGCTGCTTCATAATGCTTTATGACCTCCCCAACCCAGAGCTTCGTCCCTGGACTGCAGTATCACTGTTAAAAGATGGTTTTTTTGAACATTGTGACTCAGTCATAAGTGAAAGTAAGCCATGGCTGAAAGTTGTTCTTAGGGATTTGCACATGCTTTTTTATGAATGTGTTTTTCAGGATATGAGCCATACTGGACTTCCCAATGGAGGAGTTTCCTGAAATTCCTTCATGACTCCGTCTCCCTCCTCCTCTTCACTTCTGAATGTCATCAAAATTAATACAGCATGTACACACATTACACACTTTTTCTTTTATGTCATTCCAGAGGATCTGCATGCTGAAACTTTTGGAATGACTGTCTTAAATGTATCTGTGAATACACACTGATATTATAACACATGTAATATTCATTCGAATTTACAGCATAGTGATAAATGACACTTTCTAACCGAAGATTTTTTGTGTGGCATACCCAGAGCTGAAGCTGTGCAGGTATAAGCGGCATGCAGTGTATTCACGTCCTGGACTCGAGAGGATTTATAAGTGACTGATTATCTCGAGAGAAGATCATATATTTTTTAATGTTTAACTTTTTATAGTCTTTCATATTTTTAAAAGATTTATGTGCAAAGCAAATGTATTGGACACCCTCAGTACTGGCATTTACCAAAACAATAAAAGTCAGAGATTATCAACATGTCTCACACCTGATGATGTAATCTTTCTCTGATACTAGAGTCAATAATAAGTTAGCTCCAAATCAAAATAATTCAGCTGGCAGGATGGAAGTAGTGTGTGTGTGTGTGTGTGTGTGTGTGTGTGTGTGTGTGTGTGTGTGTGTGTGTGTGTGTGTGTGTGTGTGTGTGTGTGTACAGTACTGGAGACTTAAAATCCCAGAATGTAATAAAGATATACAAGGCAGGTTTGCACAGAGATACGACTTAGCTAATTATATTTATATATATATATATATATATATATATATATATATATATCACCTCAGAGGAAGAAAATCTTGTGTTCATGCCCCAGGTTCAGGTGTGCCTGTGTGGAGTTGTGGAGTTTGCATGTTCTCCATGCTTATGTGGGTTTCCTCCACGTACTCCGGTTTATCTCCACATGACATGCACACTGGACTAAATGGCTGTTTCAAGTTGCATCAAGGTGTGCAGTGAATATAAGTGTGTGTGTGTGTGTGTGTGTTTGCCCTGCAAAGGTTGTTCAGGTTGTACATTGCCTTAGCCCATTGTTGGCTGAGGTAGGCACATTTCCTGAGACCCTAGTAGTACATTTAAGTGGTTCATCAACTAAATTAACTCGGTGTTCAGACACTTTATGATGACATTAATTAATATGAATACATATATGAAAATGTTGAGGTTCTCTTTGGGAGTAACGAGGATGGATAGGATCAGGGATAGGATCAGGAATGAGGACATCAGAGGGACAGCACATGTAAGAGGTTTTGGAGACAAAGTCAGAGAGGCTCGATTGAGATGGTTTGGACATGTACAGAGGAGGGATAGTGAGTATATTGGTAGTGGGATGCTGAGGCTGGAACTACCAGGCAGAAGGCCTAGAGGAAGACCAAAGAGAAGATTTATGGATGTGGTGAAGGAGGACATGAAGGTTGTTGGAGTAAGAGTAGAAGATGCAGATCATTCGCTGGGGCAACCCCTGAATATATATAAATATATATATATATATATATATATATATATATATATATATATATATATATAGGGCAGTGGTGGCCTAGTGGTATAGGGCACTGAATTGCTGATCGTAAGGTTGGGGGTTGTCACTGTCCCCCCCAGAGCAGGTAACTGGGTTATCAAAGGCCGGCCATGTCTCTCACTGTCTATGGTGAGAGGCATGAAAAAGAACCATTGCTGACTTTCGTAAAGAGTAGCTGCAAAGCTGTCAGCATGTTTCTGTCCCTTGCTAAAGGGTTGTGTCAGGAAGGGCATCCGACATAAAACCTATGCAAAATCAAATGTGCGAATCGGATGATTCGCTGTGGCGACCCCTGAAAAAGGGAAAAAGCCAAAAGGAAACTACATATATATATATATATATATAGATAGATATAGATATATATATATATATATATATATATATATATATATATATAGATAGATATAGATATAGATAGATATAAACACGTGTATATATATATATATATATATATATAGAGAGAGAGAGAGAGAGAGAGAGAGAGAGAAGCATGTAGCACATACCTTTAAACACCAGGGGGCAGCAGAAACATGGACATGGACGCCAGTATTTGGGGGAAGGGGGTTGTTGATGTTGATTTTACTTTGTTCGGCAGTACAGTAGTCTGAACTGAGCTTCCTGAACCCAGTGTCATCTCTTTTTGTATTTCATGTAATACAGTCTCAGCAGGCTTATTATTGTCATCAGGAATCCATTACATTTTAATCTGATCTATTTGTTTTTTTCATTGTACATGTGGTGTTTGTGCGTCATGTTACTGTTCAAAGCAATACAAAAGGCACTCAAGGACCCGATATCCCCAGGGAGTAACCGAGATGCACCTCAGTGCTCCACAAGCATTCATAGATACAATGTTGGATGCATCCTCCCAGGTACAGTTTCACCCAGGTCTATATTTACCCAGCACAAACAGCTCTCACATCTCTTATTCATGGAAATGTGAATTCCAAATGAGTGTATTGCTGGTATTAAAGCCTGCTCATGAGCACTGACACACATACACAAGGCCATGGATCACACTCTCGATTTCACACACCCACATACGTGCAGCTTTCACTGTAGCCTAATCTGAACTCAAGAAAGGACGTTAGAATTACACGAATCGGTTATGGCGAACTAGGGCAGGCAGCACAGTGGCACGTTTGCCTCACTGCAAGAAGGTCCATGGTTCAAGTCTGGGGATGGGATGTTTCTGTGCAGAATTTGCATGATCTCTCTGTGCTTGCATGGATTTCTTCCTGGTATTCCGGTTTCCTTCCACAGTCATACAATTTCAGGACATGCAAATCAGGATTATGGCTATTCCAGTTTGCCCCGAGATGTGGATGTAAGCGTGAATGGTTGAGTGTGTTAGCCTTGGTCTGGCCAACTGTTCCGGTTATACCATGTCTTCACCCAGTGTTGGCCAATATCCATAACTCTATCCATAATTAATGGTTCGACAGATGAGTGAGTGACTTCTGGTTAGCTAGCATGGGTACAGTTGCGTAGTGGTTAGCACATCCGCCTCACAGCCAGTAGGCTCTGGGTTTAAATCCCAGGCTCAGTGAGGGTGTTTCTTTTGTATCGTTAGCATGCGTTCCCTGTGCATGCACGGGTTTCCGACCACAGTTTGAAGACATGCACGGCAGGATTATTGACTGTTACAAATTGCCCCCAGTTGTGGCTGTGAGTTTGAATGTACTCGTGTGCGTTGGACCTGCAATGGTCGAGCAGTTCATGGTGTACCACATCTTCACGCAGTGTCAGCTCCCTCTGACCCCACTAGTATGAAGTGGTTTGGCTGATGAGTGATGAGTTATGGCTGACTAAACACAAGATCTGAAGAATGTTTTTCTCGAATAGTCATCACTGGGGGTAAATAAACCCCAATCATGTTATTAATCAAGTCTTTAAACCGGCTCTACAGTATTAGTCAAAGTGTTCCGTTCCTCCTCTCAGAGAAAGAGTATTGCTTTGTGAGTCAGTAAAGAGATGGACATTGATTTCTGTCTGCTGTTTTATCTATATCTGTGTTCACATGTGTCTGTTCCGTGTATAACCATCTGCGACGCTGCTCACACAGACTTTAGGGGAGATAATGTTCCCCGAATAGCCCAGTCTGTCTGTCTGTTTGCTCAGGCGGGGTGGGGGTTGTGTAGTAAGGGCATCTGTACACTGCTACGCCAGACAAATTAATTTTCTATTCTCTTCGCCAACTGTTTTTAATTTATAATTTTTTTTTTTTTTTTTGTCTTTCATAGACTCCAGGTCGATAATGATTCTGTTCACGAATTCGGATATGAATTCAAGCGTGAAATTTGCAGATAAATTTGACAAAGCCGAAAGTGTAATAAAACAAAATGGAAAGTGTAACAAGTCATATAATGTATGTGTATGTATATATATATATATACATATATATATATGTGTGTGTGTGTGTGTGTGTGTGTGTATACATACA
>CM045738.1:42189796-42262296 GCA_024760905.1 Plotosus lineatus | reverse complement strand
TTTGTAAGAAGTAGGAAGTGTGGGGTGGTGTTTGTATGGGCCAGTTGCAAACTGTTCATTCAACAAACCCAGACAGAAGTCAGAGTTGAAGTCTGGCTTTTTGTGATGGAAATGTGGGCAATGGCCCCCCATTCAGATGCCTGCCAAAGAAGTCTGTCTCCTTTGTAAGGCCGAACGAATGTTAGTTACGTTTGGTGCATACATAAACATGGCTGATGTACTGACAAGTTAAGGTGGCATGGTCTTGTGAGTTTTATTGGAAAGCTCTCTCTCATTCTCTCTCTGACGATGAGGAGGACCGTGTCCGACTGCTGTCATAATTTTTTTTTCCCAGATTAAAGGTCTGAAAATTAAAAAAATACAAAAAAAAAAAAAAAAAACCAACCCACACAGTTTGAGAAAGAACTAAACAGGAGGCTTTAAATCAGCTTGCTTTCTTGTTTTGCAAGTGTGTGTGTTATTCTTGGATGTTTTTGGTTATGCTAATGATTGAATTTGCACAATGAATTCCCCATTTTTCAACTAAATGCTTCTAATCTTTTTGCTGTTTTTTTTTTTTTTTTTTGTGGATTACTCGCCCAGTTTCCAAGAACATTTCCTCCCTCTGTTCACACAAGGCCATTACATGCAAAACTCTGGCACATGTTCCAGTACTAGGCTTAAGGGAAAGGTGAAGGCCACACCAGTTCCACCTGCAGCCAGTATATGGCTGATGAGAAATGGCTCAGGGCTATGAGTGAGGGAGTCAGATGGCTGCTTCTCTTTCTGAGACAGTCTGCGAAAGAGCGGTTTGCACAGCTGCTGTGTTTTTTGTCCCAGCTGAGGAGGGGGTAAAGGTGCCCAAAGTGTCAGTCTGCCTGCTGAAACCAGAGAAGCTGAGGAGTGCTAATGGTGCCGAGCCTGCCTACACTTACCACATCATTTGGCCCACATACTGAGAAACCAGAACATGGCCACAACTTACACTTTGTGGGCCATGGCTTAGACATGCAACTACAATCTGGCTTCTTTCAACCTAAAATTAAAATATTGAACTTTTTTACTTAAAAAAAAATTCCAAAGTGTAAAATTACCATATTGGTGGGGGAAAAAAAACACAAAACAATATGTAAATTTACAATACAGGGATCCCTCACTTTAGTCGGTTAATTGGGACCTAGATCCCCACGTGACCATCGAAATCCATGAACTAGGATCACCCCCCCCCCCCTGACTGACGTATACGTACATGTATGTGTATATAATATCAATAAATATATAATATTGCTATAAATGCTTATAATAATGATTAAACGTTAAAAAAATAATGCATCAGATGTAAATAAAATATAAATACACAAACATACAGATGCGGGTGCACACACTTAGATGTGCACCTCACAATAATGTAACTAGTTTTGATGGAAGATTTTGTTTTTTGGGTTTTTTTTTTTTTTTTTTTTTTTTTTTGCATAATTGGCCTTGTTTTTGTGGCATTTTCCTTAACATTTCCCCTATTCATTCTTAATTTCCTTATTTTTTAATTCGATGAATATTTAAAAAGAAAAAGCAATGCACTGAAGCCTCATTAATTGAAGCGCGAAGTAGCGAGGGATCCCTGTATTTTGTATTTTAAAGTAATGGTACTCACCTGCAGAGCAATGTGTACTATGTTTTTGCTGTGCGAAACATTGATAACATTTGTTAGCGTATACCTTTTTTGTTACGCAGGGTTAAGTCCTTTCTTGACAAATATAATTCTTAAATCCATTTTTGGGTCAGAACTCTAAATTTCGTTACCCTTTTCTAGCTGGCTAACATAACTTGTTGGTTAAATTTGAGAAATACAGCATGAATCACAATAAGCAAATTGTAAAGCTAATACCTGAGGGAACAGTAATCTGGCTGTCTGGAACAGCAGGGATTAGCTATTTAGCTGTATTGAGAGTCAGTAATGTACAGCCGTCAGCGTGTTTCTGTCCCTTGCTAAAAGGGTTGTGACAGGAAGGGCATCCGACGTAAAAAAATCTCTGCCAAATCAAACTCCGAATCGGATGATTCGCTGTGGCGACTCCCGAGTAAAAGGGAAAAAGCCAAAAGGAACACGCACAATGTACAGCAAGCTAAGTGGCTAATCGGTGTTGTTATAGCTAACCACTGCTGTTTAGCTTGCCTGTATTTAAGTAGCCTTTCAGCTTGTAAATCAAAACCCGCCTTAAAAAAAAAAAATGTTTAAACCATATTCGTGTGTGGTGTCCTTCATAACCCAAATTTCTATCTGTATGAATAATTGTCTTTGTTGCTAATACCGTTCATGAAATTTCGGCTGTTTTCTTTAAGCAGCCATTACATTGCTCCTTTAGTGTTAGCTGTTTACATTATTTCCAGTCTAAATGCAGGATGGATTTTAGTTTTTGTCAAACTTTAAGTTTTTAATAATAATAGTCACTATTCGATTTACGACCTAGATCAGTTCCGACCAAATAGTCGTAAGTCAGATTGGTTGTAAGTCGGATATTTAACACAACGAAACAAACCACCCGGCACTCGCTATGAATTCATGTGAAGTGTATTCTTCACCTGCACCTTCTTTCAACATGCGAAATAAACTCGTAGCCTTACTTTGCACTGCTCACAACATCAAGTTCACATTTCTTTGCCTATTATCTTCCAACCATGTGTATAACAACTTTTCCATCTCTGCAATCGGTCCTTCACGCTGTTTTGTGATGATAGTTGACTTAATTGGGGCTGCTGCTTTCACCGCTTCCTTAATGCGGCCCTTGTACTTCAAAATTGTCGACACCGTGGAGTGGGAGAGATGGAGATCTCGAGTGATAGAATTTACTTTTTTCCTCCTTCATACTTTTTAACTTTCATTTTCATCTCCAATGACAGTACCTATCTTGCTTTCTTGGTAGAATTGCCATCTGATGAATCGGACTTCCTCTTGGGGGCCATGGTAACGGTGTACAGTAAATGAATGTAGGATTGTACTGTAAAAGAGATGTTACTGCGACGGTATCTAGTGACTGAGTGTAGCGGTAGAATGCTGTGAGTTTGAGATGCTGTGCTGCCACAACTATCTTACGCGCGGCACTGCCAGACATACAGTAAACTCGTAATAGGCATCTGCTAGACGTGGTCGTAAGTACAGGTGGTCGTAACTTGTGTACGTCGTAACTCGGATAGTGGGTGTATTTTGTTTATAGATGGGAGCTGTTCAGAGTGCACCCTGCCCTCGCCCAGAGTCGGTGCCAGCCTTCCCTCGACCCTAATTATGATTAAGCGGTCATACTTTGGGAAATCTGTAACAGTGTTTGATGAAAAGCTGCTCAGTTGCACAAAACATATGGGATGCTGTTTTCAAAGGCTGCCTGCCACTGTCACAGACACTTCCTGCTAATGCCGTAGTAGTGCCTGTTCTTTCTGAAATTTTTATTGTCATGTTAAATGGTCCTTACAGCATGTCTTACCAGCCTACCGTAACTGGGTCACCTTGACCTATATTTCAATGTCACAGAGGTCAACTGATGGAAAAAAAAAAAAGAAGCTCGTGAACACTCTACGGGCGCTGTTCACCACCCAGGGGGATAGACCTGTGACAGGAATGTCTGGGTTCAAATGAGATTTTATGTTAAAGTTGCCAGCTATAAGGTTTTCTTACAGTTGTAGGTAAAATTGACTGGCTGGCTAGCAAATGTAAGGTAGTTATGCTTACGAGTCTTCTGTGTTTTGATTAGCTTGTTCCACAGGTAAAATAGTTTTAATGCACTGGACATGAGGGTTCTTTGTTTTTCTAGTGATGGTTTTCCAGTAAACAGCAATGATTTTTAATCCAGTGTAATGTTTATACTGTCAATATTTTTGCAGAGTATGTTCAAAACTGTGGTACTGGTTTGAATACGATATTGTTTATTAAGAATGAAAGCTATTCTTTATTGTGTGCGTGTGTGGGAGAGGTGCACATTTCTTCCTCGGTTCTCAGCAGTCTCGCTGACTCGATTACGGCGTAATCAGGTTGATGGAGCTGAAAGCAGCCTGTCATGAATGCTGGTGCTCTTGCACGGCTGTATGACGCTTTTCGCAGCGCTATGTGAGAAAGCGACATCCGTGTGATGGTATAACAGTGAGCGAGGCAAACAGCCTGGAGGCAGGGTGCATCTGTGTTTTCTAGCTACGTTTCATTCCCCAGCAAACTGAACAAACAGCATTATGCCTACTTGCATTCCTATGGGGATTGTCTTGTCTTTAACCCCAGCACTTTCTTTTGTACTGTTATTGGATTGTCCAATAGTGAAGCGGAAGGTCCAAAAGAAAAGAGATCTCTCTCTCTCTCTCGCTCTCTCTCTCTCTCTCTCTCTCTGATTTGGTAGTAAAACTATAATCTACAAGCTCTTCATGTGTTTGGTAGAGATAGTGTGAAAACCACCAAAAAAGGGTGTGTCTGGAAAGCTTCGAATTTATAGTGTAATTAAGACCTCAAGGGTGAAATGTCTGACAGGCAGCTTCGAGGCAGAGCCAAAGCGTAGCAGCTGTCGTGAAGTGTGCTAATATCAGTGTGGAGTTATGAAAATGAAATGAAAGAGCACATTAAGCATGTGTCTGCTTGTTTGGGACGTCTGAGCCGGAGCTACAGTGGGAGGGGATATGCAATATATGTGTGTTAACATGGGTGGAGATTTGCGTGTATCCGAGTGCAAGTGTTCTGAATCCGAGGCTGCGGGTTATTCTTTGACTAAGGGTTGATATCACGGTCATGGCAGACCAAGATCCGTCTTACCTTCTTTAATGACCTTGCTAATGACCTGAGTGGCTAGCGAGCAGCTCGGCCTCACTGCGCTTACAGACATGTTAGCCTTTACTTGACCCGACTCGTTCAGTGTTCAGAGGGCTTTTTGTGTCTTGTTTGTTTGTCATCATCTTAGATTAATGACATAATGGCCTGGCTGTTTGCGCGTCATATTATAGGGGTATCGCATGCAATTTGTAGCAGGGCAAATAAGACGAGCGCTGTGAGAAGATCCTGTGAAAGTACCTCATTTGCTCGAAAAGATGTAGGCCAGTGGTAATCAGAACAGGCTCCCGGAGCCACGTGGGACTACTCGGTTTTGAAAATGTGGCTTTTCCCGATGTGTGTTCATCATAATCATGTGTTATATTTAGCAATACTTGGAGGATGCATGAAGTAATGACCAAGAAGCTCAGTTTCCTCGCACATGTATGTGTGTGCTAATAAATGTATCGTGTGTCATACTGAAATTCTGAAATATGTTAACGATTTGGTATGCATGTTTGCTTTGTTGCTTTTATTATTATTCCAAATTATGCCGTATTTATTTCTTGTTGTGTTGTGTAAGACCGTGACTGAAACACCGGGAGAAGTGCATGTTGGGTAGATAAGAAGTGGTGATGCTTAAGGGAAGAAAGATTTTTGCTTTTGAACCAGACAGGTAATTTGACCACAAGAACAGAAAAGATGCTCCTCCTTTCCCTGTATTGATTGTGTGTGTGTGTGTGTGTGTGTGTGTGTGTGTGTGTGTGTGTGTGTGCGCGCACTCGTCTACATGCACGCAGGAGTGAGAGTGTGTGCATGCTCTGTCTGGTGGCGTCAGCATGTCTTAATCAGCTCCCTGTCTGGGGGCTCTATGGATCTTGTTTCAGCCCTTTGCATCTTGGGTAACAGCACTCACATAGTCTGCTTACTCCCTCTGGCCCCCGGCATCCTGCTCTCTAGGACACAAAGGAGGATGATGGACTTTAATTATTCTAATGGAGGCGGCATGTAACAGCCACAGTTCTAGCTGGGCAAGGCCAGGACAGTCTTTTTTTTTTTTTTTAAAGTTGTAGTCTTGCTTTGTTTAGGGCAGTGGTGGTCTAGTGGTATAGGGCGCTGGATCGCTGATCCAAAGGTTGGGGGTTCGAGTCCCACTCTCCACAAGGTTGTCACTGTCCCCCCCAGTGCGGCTAACTGGGTTATCAAAGGCGGGCCATGTCTCTCACTGTCTATGGTGAGAGGCATGTAAAAGAACCATTGCTGACTTTCGTAAAGAGTAGCTGCAAAGTCGTCAGCGTGTTTCTGTCCCTTGGTAAAAAGGGTTGTGACAGGAAGGGCATCCGACGTAAAAACCTCTGCCAAATCAAACGTGCGAATCAGATGATTCGCTGTAGCGACTCCCGAGTAAAAAGGAAAAAGCCGAAAGGAAGACAGACAGACAGTCTTGCTTTGTTTGTTGTGTTGTCGTCTCCCACCCCCCAACCCTGGAAGATTTCACTTGAATTGCACCCCCAAGTGTGCAGCTACTTTACAAGTGAGACCTTAGATTGGGGAAATATTTGGCTTGCACAGGCCTTAGTCACTTTACCGGTAATATGCAATTATTTATGCCTGATCCATTTGCGGTTTCATCATCTCTCCAAACCCCACTCCGATCGTCCAGACTTGCACTTAATGTTAACAGCCTGACCCCCCCCAACCCACCCCACCACCACCCCTCGTACATACACTCACTTTCCACACACACACACACACACACACACACACACACACACACAAACATACATACACTCAGTTTCTCCTCTGCTTCTCTGTCACTTCCTGTCTGAACAAGAATGGAATGATAGGAACTTCACACTGGCAGCAGATTTTGGGTCTGGGCCTTTTAGTGAGAGTTTGTTCTCTCTTACAGGATAAGTCAAAGTCTAGACTGGGTTTTAATGATGGTCACAGCTGGCCCCTTGACCAAAACTGTGTTATAATGGCTAGTGAACTCGGATCCCTGCCCCCAATCCTGTTCCGTATCAACTCTTTTCCTTCCCCCAGTGGGGCTTGTCCAACCCCCTAACACCCCTCTCCTCACAGGCCATTTGTGATCTTTGTTCAGGCACAGTCAGGCCAGTCCCTCCTCATGTCCGCCTAATCCCCAAACAAAGGGCCAGTGTAAGGCCAGTGATTGTGTACACAGGAGCTCACGCATTCACACCTTGTTTGGTTGGGGGGGTTGCCATCAGATGAAATGTTTGATACCTTTTTGGCGCAAATTGAAATGGTGCTTTTTCAAGCTCAGATATTCTGTTTTGATTTTTTTGGCTGGGTGAACCATTAGCATTGTATATGCTGTGAGGTATTTCGGTACTTCACTATTTCAGGCAGTTGCTCTATTTACTTTCCATTTGTATGAATGACAAGGACCCAACAAGAATGGTGAGGTTACAGGTAGCAGAGATAAGGAAGGTGGAGGATTTTAAGTACTTAGGCTCAACAATCCAGAGCAATGGAGAGCTTGGAAAAGCGGTGAAGAAGCATTTGCAGGCAGGTTGGAACGGTTAGAGAAAAGTGTCCGGTGTGATGTGTACCGAAAGGTATCGGCAAGAATGAAAGGAAAAGTGTACAAGACAGTGTTGAGGCCAGCGATGTTGTATGGTTTAGAGACAGTGGCCCTGGGGAAAAGACTGGAGGCAGAGCTGTAAGTAGTGGAGATGAAAATGTTGAGGTGCTCTTTGGGAGTAACGAGGATGGATAGGATCAGGCACATCAGAGGGACAGCACATGTAAGACGTTTTGGAGACAAAGTCAGAGAGGCTAGATTGAGATGGTTTGGACATGTACAGAGGAGGGATAGTGAGTATATTGGTAGTAGGATGCTGAGGTTGGAACTACCAGGCAGAAGGCCTAGAGGAAGACCAAAGAGACGATTCATGGACATGGTGAAGGAGGCCATGAAGGCAGTTGGTGTAAGAGTAGAAGATGCAGAGGATAGGGTGAGATGGAGGCAGATGATTCGCTGTGGCGACCCCTGAAGGGAAAAGCCGAAAGGAAAAGAAGCAGCTCTGTTTACTCCCTGTAGTCCTTATACAGGGATCCCTCACTTTTCACAGTTAATTGGGACCCAGACCCCCCCCCAATCGAATTCCGTGAAGTAGGACCCCCCCCCGACTGACGTATACATACATGTATGTGTATATAATATCAATAAATACTTATAATAACAATTAAACATCAAATATAATGCATATGTAAATAAAATCTAAATATACACACATAGATGTGTATGCACGCACTCAGATGCGCACTTCACATAAAAATGTAAGTTGTTTTGATCGGGGGTTTTAGGTTGGTTTTTGTTTGTTTGGCCTTGTTTTATGGAATTTTCCTTAACTTTTCCCCAATTCTTCCTTAATTTCTTTATTTTTAGTTCGATGACTTAAAAAAAAAAAAAAAACCACAATGCACTGAAGCCACATGAATTGAAGCGTGAAGTAGTGAGGGATCCCTGTATATCAAGAGATCATGTTGATATCAGTTATTTTGTAAGGACAGGAAGTTCATTGAGCTCATTGGCTGTTTACAACATGGCTGACGTGTTTGTTGGTTAATGAGACGTAATTTATGACAATGTCGGGCTGTTGGAGAGCTACAGTTCTAGTGTGTTGGTGTGGTGCTTTTTAGGAATATCATCACTGGACCTGACCATGGTCCATTTAGTAGCTGTACCACAGGCCAAATACTGTCATGCGGAAAAAAAAGTGCATCCCATGAAAACTGTTGATTTTTATTCAGAGAAAGAAAACCAAGCATTTCCCACTCTGATACAGACCCTACAGATAAACATGGTACACGCCAACAAAGGAGACAGAATTTATATTTTCTAATTATCTTTGCAATTTAAAAAAAAATCACATGGAAAAGCTAAATACACACTTACATTTCATATTAGCTGCAAATAAGTGGGAAATATCTTCATTTAAACCTGATCTCTAAGTTCTGGTGTGAGCTTTGATATTAAAGTTTATGATGTCATAACACCAAGATCAAAAGTGCTCTCTGAGAGCTTCAGAATAAGGGTTTAAAGTACCAGCTGCCTATTATTTATTTTTAGAACTGTAAAATTAAAGTGCAAGTAATCAAGCTAACCAAAAGTAGCCATTCAACTAATCATGAGTAAAGATTCACGTAACACTGTAATGTTGTACAGTGGTAGCTCACCTTATGAAATTAACCCGTACCAGAGCCTCTTTCTTAACCTGGATTTTTTGTAAATTGAACCGCATTTTACATGTAAAACGCGTGATTCATTCCACGGCCCCCAATACTACGCCCTAAATCCTTTAAAAATTATAAAAGCAGACCTTTTAAGACCTCCTTCTGCTTCAATAGCGTACTGATTTGTAGACTGGTTTGGCCATATTCCTTTGCGACATCACGAGCCTCGCACCGGAAATCACACACACGCGCGCGCACGTGCGCACATGTTGACCATGTCTTCTTAGCGGAATTATAATCTTACAAATGTTTATGGAAGGTTAAAAGCCAGAGTCAAAAAACAGTAACTCTGTCCTTTACACGAAAAGCATTATGGGAGATGCAGCTCCATAATAGCCAATGGGAGGGAGCTGCGTCATCCCTCTTAGCCAATGGAAGGCCAGTGGGGTGGGATGTTGAAAGATAGTCAATAGGAAAGCAGCTTGTGCATTGTTTTAATGTTTGAATGTCATGTTTGAATGGTGCGTTTTGTAAGGAGAACTTGTTTCGTATACAGAGACAAAAAATTTTGGAAAATATTTTTCGTAACCTGGATTTTTCGTTTGCTGGGACTATCGTAAGGTGAGGTACCACTGTACTTTATTTTAGTTACCTGCTAATAAGGTTAAATTAATAATATGTCACATTAAAAGCTCGCATTTGTATCTACTTTCTAAAGCTATGTTTAAATGTAAACGAGTTTTTTTTTTTTGTTTGTTTTTTTTCCTCAAGGTTAAAACTTCAGGGGTGATGAGATATCCCTGGTATGATGGTGGGATAGTGAATAATTATGCAAGAAAAAGTTGTTTCTGTAAATGTTTCTGTAGTGTTTGAAACCAGGGGTGTGTTTACTTTCTCTACACATGTAAAGGGTGACGCAATAAAACCTCATACATTTCAAAGGTAAATAAAATAAAAACGAAAGATCAAATTATTTTTTGCACACAAGAAACTGCAGTCGGTATAGTTTAGTATGGAGATTGAGCCTGTGCGCTTAGATTATTTTTGCAGTTTCCACGGAAATCCCTACAACTAAAGCATACTTCCCCATAGAACATCTCAGAGGCCGCAGAGCGAATCAATGCTTGAATATTGTCAGGCATGCGAGCACTAATCAGTTGGCCCCCGCTGCCGCTCTTTTTAATTTTTATTTATTTATTTTTTTTTTTTAAACTGAGCCTGTTCTAAAAATCTCAATCCATTGCAGGATGGTTTTCTAATCTGGAAAGTTTTGGTTCTGTTCGATACAGAATCATCTTCGATAGGACCTGTGTGGTGATCGTATGGTTGTTTGCAATGAACAAACACATTTTCTTCAACATTAAATTTACAGTGAGCTCCCAACTATGCTATGTTGGTGACTGAGGACATTTTGGGATTGGGATTAAATTTAATATGTGAAAAAATGAGCAATAAAAACTATAATAGGAAGTTTCATGTGCGAACTGTCACCTTGGGGGCAGTGGTGGTCTAGTGGTATAAGGTGCCGGATCGCTGATCCAAAGGTTGGGGGTTCGAGTCCCACGCTCCACAAGGTTGTCACTGTCCCCCCTAGTGCAGCTAACTGGGTTATCAAAGGCCGGCCATGTCTCTCACTGTCTATGGTGTGAGGCATGTAAAAGAACGATTGCTGACTTTCGACAAGAGTAGGTTGCAAAGCCGTCAGCGTGTTTCCGCCCTGCGATGGCCTGGCGAGCCGTCCAGGGTGTACTCTGCCTTCGCCCTGAGTTGGCTGGGATGGGCACCAGCCTCCCCACGACCCTAATTAGGATGAAGCGGTTACAGAAAATGAACTGAACTGTCACCTTGTATATTACATGTATTCAGGTCTGCGTTGAATTAATGAACAATGTAAGTACCTCGACCCCAAATGAAATTTGGTGAAAGTATGGCCATTGGGGAGTCGGTTTGTCTGTGAACAAAATCCTGACCACAGCTGTGCACACATTTTCACCAAATCCGGTAGGGATGCGACACTACCTCAGTAGTTCTGGAGACCCACTGGTGCAGATCAGCTGTCAAGGTCATAGCAAGGTCACACACTGATGGAGATTGATGTTTTTTGTGTTATTGCTTATATCTCAGACACCGATGGATAGACCCAAGGATACAATGAGAGACGTAAAACTGTAAGCAAGCTTTCAAAGGATACAGTTACCATTGACTGTTTTAAAGGTCAGAATTACTGCATTTTGAGCACTAATAACTTCAAAACAAGTGTCACTAGACATGCCGTAACTATGGGACACTAATGGGAAACTGTTTGTGCACTTTCACCTTAGACAATTTCCTGTGATCTCGAAAGGTCAAAATCAAGGCCATGGGACTTTTAATGCTCATAAGTTTTATTTCAAAGGGAGTACTGGTGAACGTGGGGCCGGTGGTGTAGTGGTTAGGGAGCTGCGCTCATGATGAGTTCAAATCCCACGGAGACCCCCCCACTGTGCTAAGACTGCTGGGCAAGGTCTTAACCACAAGTGTGCCTCTGTTCACCCAGCAGTATAAATGGGTACCAGTAAAAATATACTGGGAAGGTAACCTGTAATGGACTAGCGTCCCATCCAGGAGGAGTTGAACTCCTGGTTGCTTCACGCTACAGAAACCGGGGATAAGCACCGGCCTGATGAGCCGCTATGGCTTGGGTGTAAAAAGCCCATGGACTTTACCTACCTACCTACTGGTGAACACAGTGGTGGCCTGGTGGTAAGGTGTTGGATCACTGATCCAAAGGTTGGGGGTTCAAGCCCCACTCTCACCAGGTTGTCACTGCTGTTCCCCCAGTGCTGCTAACTGGGTTATCAAAGGCCAGCCATGTCTGTCACTGTCTATGGTGAGAGGCATGTAAAAGAACCATTGCTGACTTTCGTAAAGAGTAGCTGCAAAGTCGTCAGTGTGTTTCTGTCCCTTGCTAAAAGGGTTGTGACAGGAAGGGCATCCGACGTAAAAACCTCTGCCAAATCAAATGTGCGAATCAGATGATTCGCTGTGGCGACTCCTGAGTAAAAGGGAAAATGCCGAAAGGAAGACAGACTACTGGTGAACGTGCGATTACTGTGGAACGCTATTAGGACACCAAATGGGGACTCGGCATGTCCCACCCATGTAGCATGGTGCAGATTCCACACATTTCGAATGGCTCTCTAATTTTCTTGCCATCTTTTTGTTCTGATAGGTCACCAACTTTTTATTTATATGATGTGAATTAAAGAGGGGGGGGGGGGAGACCAATTTCCATATGACCCACTTTTCTTTGAGCAGGACATGTACAGCTTTGTTTATGGTGTTTAAAGCACCCTTTTGAGTCCCCTTTTCAGCACAGAGTGATTATTTAAAAGGTGCTTATATTATTACATAAATGCCATGGTTGCCTTTTTTTTTTTTTTTTTTCCCTTTTGCACTAATGATTCGTGCACTGTTCCGAGTAATTGGACCCCCTGCCTTGTTTTGGGTCGGGTAATATTTCTTCTGTTCTCTTTTCAGTTTAATGGAATTTCACGAATCCAAACACAAGTATGCCGATAATTTTAATCTTTAGTGAATATACAATGGCGCAATGCTTCACTTTATGCTCGCTCCTGCATGCAAACACAGCCAAGTGTGCCGATGCTTTAATCTTTAGTGAAAATACCGAGGCATAGGGGCGCAAACATTGCCAGACAAACACATGGAGCTATGCATTTGTCTAGAATACCTTCTTACATGGTGTGACCAAGCATTAGGTTGTGCATACAGGTCATTGCACTACCTCTGTAGCATGTAAACAGTGACTCGGCAGCCATTTTGGTTTGAGCTTGTATGCAGTTGGCTTTTATTTAGGTTATAGAAAGTAATGTAAGGTAAAATAGCAAACGGAGAAAAGTAGCCAGATGATTTTTCAGAGTCTGAAAGGTTTCTTTTACATTCTTTTTTTATCAGAGGATAATAAGTTATTTGAATCGTAGTGGAAATAAGACTTGTGAGCAAATTAAGAAACTTCATCAGTTACCCTCGACCTTCTGTTGAAGAGTTTTTTGAGAATTATTCATCTGTTTCTGTGTTACTCCATATAACCGGCCAGTCACTATTTTTCTGGCTAGCTTTCATGATATCTGGTCAAGAAGGGCAATTAATCACTGTTAGTGGTAGATATGGCGCCGCCATCATGGATGATTGTGGGTAGTTTGTCATGTCGTGCCGTGCCATGCTTCCCTGATGGAGAAACTATATTAGTCCAAGTGATTAGGAGGAAATGGCACAGAGTTGTTTTTCCCACTTTATCTGGGCCTGGTCACCTCTGTGCAATGTTCAGGAAATTCCTGGTGTATGTGAACAGTTAACTTGGATCTGCTCCACTGGCAGTTACTGGCAATACACTTTTTATGCCTTAAAGGACACAGTCGTTGAACAACACATTCGTGTGTGTGCGCACGCGTGCGCGAGAGAGAGAGAGAGAGAGAGAGAGAGAGAGAGAATAAAAAAATCACTCTCTTGCTCCCTGCTCTTGCTCGCTTGCTCATTCATGTCCCCCCCCCAACTCCCACCGAACTGTTTAGCGCCGTTGAGCATTATTGACATGACCGTTTACATATTCATCACTGTCAAAGCCTTCAAATTAGATAAGTCAACAACAATATTAACAAACACTCTCACTTGTACTCATGGAAGGGTGTGGTCAGGCTGCTTGTGTGTCATATATTTTGTGCAATCCATGAACAAGAACTGAAGAGGAAGTGCATTGAGTCAGATCAATTTAAACTGAGCCTCTGGAGTGAAACGTGTGAAAGCAAGGAAGCAAAACCTGAAGAAGTGAGCATGTGTACTGAGACTGGGATTTACTCATAAAAGGCTTGTACAAGCATTCAAGGCTGGAGTGTGTTAACAAATTGGGACCTAGAAGAATAGATTCTAGGTTAGAATTTCAGGGAAGAAAAAAAAAAAAAAAAGTTATGTTCTTGGATAAAGTGATGTTAATATTTTAAAATTGGGGGTGGGGAAACCCTGCTGGGGAGGCTGGGTTGCGAGTCCAGGACCATGCTGTGGTCATGCATGGTGGTTTTCAAGTCCTGTTATTTTTGAAAAGCAGTGCAATTTGTCCTAAGTGGCAAACCTTTGTTGGTGGTTGAGCTCTGGAGCTGATAAGAGTAGGGTGTGAGTGAAGCATGACAGGCAGACCTGCTCCCCCACCATCCCTCCGATGACCTCAAAACTCCCGCCCATTCCGCCTCAGGGTGCCAGAGACGCTGGGCCCCTTTCTAATCCCAGTCGCTTTCATTCAGCTCGACTGGCCGGGGAGACAAAAATTCTCGCCAGTGATGACAGATCAAAAATAGAGTTCAAAACATGGCTTACATGCCAGGACAATGGGACATGTGTGCTTGGATGCCCTTGAAAGTCGGAGTTGCTTGTTAGGGGATGTGCATGAGGATACGCATATTTAAAACCTTGAAGTTGAATGCAAGGATTTCTAGCTTTTTTTTTTTTTTTTTTTTTTTTTTTGCTGAAAATCAGTCCAGTGTCTCAGCAAAATTACTTGGGTTGTGACATGACAAACAACCTACTTTTGCTACTGTGATGCTCATATATTTCTCCATGCTGCTGTCAGCAGGCTGCAGTGTGCTTGAGCTTTATAGACTGTTTGGGTTTATCTGCAGTGGCGGATTCAGTTTCATGTTATGCAGCCCGGTGGTTAACTGGTGCTTGCTTTCATGGCCTCAGCTTGAACTAACAGTGACACCTCCTCAATTCTACACCATGTTCTGTTGACTTTGTTGTTGATGTACACCCCCTGGTGGTGCCAAATCTGCAACAGTCTTGTACTGGGCTCCGTGCATTTATCCTCAGTGACTTCCCTCATAGCCTGATTTAAATTTTTTTTTTTCCTCATAAATGACAAAATCCATTTAAATAATTTTATTCTCACATGAATAGCTAATGGTTTTATTTCCAGAAATTTCCTTTATGTGTTTATTTTTTCTTGTCTTCACCTTACCGGCGGCAACCAGAAGGAAGCCAAATGTTTAAAATATATTCTCAGCTTGTCATCGGTTAATCTCATCGCATCTCATTTGCTTGAATCGCTTTATTCTACTACGATTGCAGCTAGGTGCTACGAGGGTGCCAAGCTCGGCTGTCACTGGGTGAAGGTGAGGTGCACCCTGAATACTCAAACTTGCGGTCAGTTCGGAGCAGCTAAGTTTGCCTGAAGTGCATGTCTTTGGGTTCTAAAAGGAAACCACATAAGCACAGGGAACTCGTGCAAACATCACACACAAATGCTTGAGCCCGTGAATCGAACCCAGGACCTTGTTGCTGTGAGGTGGATGAGCTAATCACTGGACCGCACTACGAGTGTTTTGCTATTAACTTCATCAGCACTTCATTTCCATGTTTCTACTCGAACTGTTCAAAAACAATTCCATAGAAATTGAAGAAATGGTGTCATTGATTAAAGGAAATGGTCGTAATATTACTAGGGTTATTACAGAAGGCGTAATCGTTTATAGAGATGGATATTTTGTTTAAAGAGGATGCTAAATATGGATTAGGTTCGTACTCCAATTTTGCTGTTCAGCTTTTAAATTCACATCGATCCATTAGGTTTGAAAACTTTAAACTACTTGTTGTTTGGCAAGTTGAAGGCTATTTAACAAAGACCCTATTGGGTTTTTTTTTTTTACACCCAAGCCTAGTGGCTCATTAGAGCTAGAGCTTATCCCGGACGAAGAGTTCCACGCCTCCGTCGTACATTACCGTCCCAGAATTTTCACTGGCACCATTTTTATACTGCTGGGTGAATATACGGGCTTAGCACGATGGTTGGGTCTAACAGGGATTCGAACCCACTTCCTCTTGATCATGACACCATTAGCTCCATTTAATAAAGACTAGTTGGACATCCAGTCATCTTTGCACTTCATGTTGGCATCTGGATTTTGGTTAAAAATGGTGATCGTTAACCAATTTTAGGTTACGGACATGTACATGATGGCGATAATTAAAGATAATTTGTTGTATTGGCCCATCAGCATCTCCGATTCGCTGACCTTTTTTTGTTTTGTTTTGTATTATTCTCTGCAGCTTTGAAGTGCAACTGTACTAACTGTGAAAAAAGTGGCTATGAGTGCGAGACTGATGGGGCCTGTATGGCCTCCACTTCCTACATTAAAGGCCAGGAGCAGCACGTACGCATCTGTATTCCACGTGCAAGTCTAATCCCACCTGGTCAACCTATTTACTGCCTGAGTGCCGAGGGAGTGCTGAACACGCACTGTTGCTACACCGACTACTGTAACAGCGTCGACCTGCAGGTCCCAAACGGTGAGCTGCTCGATTACTTGATTGCTTTTCTGTGTATCTCCATTGATTTCAACTTTTAAATGATTGTAGCAGGTAACCAGGTGGTGGTGTTTCTTTTTTCGATTTCATAGGCTTCCATGAGAGTGACACTTGGACAGCCCCGCCTGCTAGGTGGGGTGCAGTGGAGTTAGTTGCAGTCACAGCAGGACCGGTGTTTGTTGTTTGCCTGTTGATGGTTGCTGTCATCTTCGTGTACCAGTACCGTCAGAGGAACTACAACCACAGACAGAGGTTAGATGTAGAAGATCCTTCATGTGACCACCTTTACCTAGCCAAAGACAAAACCCTGCAGGACCTCATATTCGACTTGTCCACCTCTGGATCCGGATCTGGTCAGTCCTGAATCATTTCGTCCTTCACAATTTCACCGTCATGTTTCCAGGATTTTATCTAAATTTTTGCGGCAAATCCCACAGGTCTACCTCTGTTTGTGCAGCGGACAGTCGCAAGGACCATCGTGCTGCAGGAGATTATAGGGAAGGGCCGCTTTGGGGAGGTATGGAGGGGAAAGTGGAGGGGAGGAGATGTAGCTGTGAAGATCTTCTCTTCCAGAGAGGAGCGTTCCTGGTTCCGCGAGGCTGAGATCTACCAAACCATCATGCTCCGGCATGAGAACATCTTGGGCTTCATTGCAGCAGACAACAAAGGTAGGTGATTGCATCCATGTTTAAATGGCGGCAAAAGCAAATGATTCCCAATTTGTTTTGACGTTCTGTTTCCTCTTGTAGATAATGGGACGTGGACTCAGCTATGGCTGGTCTCCGACTATCATGAACATGGCTCTCTGTATGACTACCTGAGTCACTACTCGGTCACCATCGAAGGCATGATTCGGTTATCTCTGTCAGCCGCTAGTGGTCTTGCACACTTGCATATGGAGATCCTTGGTACCCAGGGTAAGTATAGATGCATAACCGCACCAGTTTTTGTAATGTATCTGTATATTCTGCAACATTGGAGGGTTGAAGGGTTACTCTTAGTTTTCCGTGCTCAAGGTTAGTGACTCAAGTTTGATGTGAACTGAAAGCAGGATGGAGACTTTAGCTTTACAGTATGTTTTATATGCAATAAAATAGAGCATCAATTAATAGGCTTCATTTCCAAACTTCTTAAAAGCTGATTTTGAATTGAACAGAAAAGTATTTAACTGGAGATGGCGAGATCAAATCCAACAATGCTTCAGCCAAGAGAGTCCAATCGGCTGAGAAGTCAGGGATGGAAAGATGGCATATCGTTGCTCCTGAGTTCATGCATGTGAAGTGTGGTGTATATCATTGTCCTCAAAGCGTGTTGGGCCACTCGGGGTATTTTATGAACAGCGGTTCAAAATATCTAGTTGGGGGGGGGGGGGGGGGTCATGTGTCTCGGAGGAAGCACATGGGTGACCCTCACCATTACTGGTAATTAACTGTCATGAGATGGGAAAGAAAGATCTGAAGGGTGGGTATTTCACTGTTAATAAATCTGGGGAAGAAAAGATCACATAACTAGTGAAATCCTGCTCAGATATTTTAGTTTTGTACACTTTAAAATGTAGGACTGCGCAACAAATTTATCGATGAATTAGAATTTTTTTTGTATTGTTTTGTTTTGTTTAGAACAAAATACCCGCCCGTCAAATACCAACACAATAGCAAGGTGGCAGCAGACGCCTTAACTAGTGAAAAAGCACGTCTTCTAAAAAACTAGCAGCATCTCCTCTGTAATTTGAAAATGGTTTGATTATGCAAAGTCCAATATGGCATGAATCATTGTCCGCCAGAGAGGTTGTTTAAATTCTGTGGCGATCGAAGGTAGTAGAGCAACAAACCTATTTTAGTACCTTAGACACCCAGTGAGTAATAGGATCGTGTGTGTGTGTGTGTGTGTGTGTGTGTGTGTGAACTTTCAAATGCCTATTAAAAAGGTCTCTTTAAATTAAGCCTATTTTTAAGGTATTCTTTTTTTATTATTATTTACTCAGCATTACATTTCAATGACCCTCAAAGAGAACGTGCAGCAAGTAGCAACTGGGCAGGAATTGGTAAATAATTCTAGTTGTACCAATTTAAAAAATGTGTTTGCTGTTTTGCTGTTCTGTGGGGTTTTTTTTGTTTGTTTTTTTTTTTGTTAAAATAAATTTTATTTGAGAAAATTTTGGGTGGCACCGTGGTGTAGTAGTTCACACATCCTCCTCACAGTAAGAAGGTCATGGGTTTAAGTCCTGGCCTGGGTGAGGGTGTTTACAATGTGACGTTTACTCGAAGGAGTTTCCTTCAGATACTCCAGCTTCCTAACTGGCTGGACAATGTTGCCACTTGGTGTGAATGTGACTGAATTGAATGGTTGAGAGTTGAAAATTGGTGCAAATGGGTGGGGTGTGTGGGGGTTTCGAATATTTTATTTTTAGGCCCAGTCACCCAGTCCTACTTACCCAGACCTTTATTTATATATCCTGATAACACAAAGCTGTTCCATGTGTTCTTTTAGTCTGTAAGCCTGATATAAGTTGATGGTTGATTTTACCATTTAATTTATTTGTTTGAACTTGACATTCTGTAGGAAAGCCTGGCATTGCACACAGAGACCTCAAATCTAAGAACATCCTGGTAAAGAGGAATGCCACCTGTGCTATAGCTGATTTGGGCCTGGCTGTGCGCCACGAGTCCGTCACTGATACTATTGACATTGCTCCTAATCAAAGGGTTGGCACCAAGAGGTACAGCTCCAGTACTGAATTACATGAATATCTAATAGTGAAACTATTCACTAGAACATGTTGTAAATACTTAGAATAAACCCAAAACAACCCTGTACTGTTTTACAGATATATGGCCCCGGAGGTGCTGGATGAAACAATCAACATGAAGCATTTTGATTCTTTTAAGTGTGCTGATATCTATGCATTAGGACTGGTGTACTGGGAGATAGCAAGACGATGTAACGCAGGAGGTAAGATCCTGTAGATGAGTCCACCGAAGCTAGGAGTCCATATTTTGTTTGAGACAGCTGCACACTGTGCATGAGTTTATTTGGATCTCAGCTATGTACTGTTCACACATTGAACTCGGGTGCTTTTATTTATTGTTAAGGCTGTTGCTCTTGATCCAGTTCAGCAGGGGTCTGGCTTAATGCTCGTGTTCTGTTTAAAATGAAAAATGAATTCCAGATGTTTCATGACAGGCACAGTTCCTGGCAGCTGGTTTCATTATACCGGATTTACATGACATTATTCTAGGATGTTGTTATTATTATTATTAGACATTTTGTGTTTCTCACTTGGGATGTGTATTATAATATACAATATCCAGGAAAAAAAACAGAGACTCTATAATCAAATTAGGCCTGATTACAGCCACCAGTTTCCAAATTTGGTGAGTAGGGTGGCTAGCAACCCAGTTGGAATAAAAACAAGACCTATCAAAGGGCGGATGAACTCTTTACAGTCAACGGCCCGCTAGCTAGAGATGGTGTCTCGATAAAAACACCCTGCAGAAAGAACTATGGGCCTCTACTGCGTATTTTTTTGCCCTTCGTATACAGCATTGCTTCTCACTCATTTCCTGTGGCACCCCCTCTAGAAAGAAAAAAAAAACATTTCACGCCCCTCACGAGCGACTATAAATATAGTCTTTTTCATGACCTGAATGTTTCGTAAGTAGAACCGCATTTTACATGTAAAACGTGTGATTCGTTCCAAGGCCCTCAATACCACTCTTTAAAAATTATAAAAGCATACCTTTTAAGGTACAATCAGCCGCCTACTTACGAAGCCCCCTGGGTAGGAAATCCCAGGGTTACGAAGAACATTTTCCTAACTTCCGTCCCCAGGATACGAAAACAACCCTGTCTTATGAAAAGAAATTCAAAATTCAAACGTGCCAATCAAAATTTCACATGATGCGCGAGTTGCTCTCTCATTGGCTGTCTCTCAACATCCCGCCCCGCTTACCTCCCATTGGCTAGGAGGGATGACGCAGAACCAGAAGGAGACCTTAAAGTGGAAATACAGTGAGGACCTCTGATCTTTCAAACAGTTACAGTAATTCCGAGAGAGATAGAGAGAGAAGGAAGCTTAACTCTTTAGTTTTTAGTTTAGATTTTCTTCTTCTTTATCTTTCGGCTGTTCCCTTCAGGGGTCACCACAGCAAATGATCTGCCTCCATCTCTCTCTATCCTCTGCATCTTCTACTCTTACTCCAATGACCTTCATGTCCGCCTTCACCACATCCATAAATCTTCTCTTTGGTCTTCCTCTGGGCCTTCTGCCTGGTAGTTCCAACCTCAGCATCCTACTACCAATATACTCACTATCCTTCCTCTGTACATGTCCAAATCATCTCAATTTAGCCTCTCTGACTTTGTCTCCAAAACATCTAACATGTGCTGTCCCTCTGATGTACTCGTTTCTGATCCTATCCATCCTCGTTACTCCCAAAGAGAACCTCAACATTTTCATCTCTGCTACCTCCAACTCTGACTCCTGTCTTTTCCCCAGGGCCACGGTTTCTAAACCATACAACATCGCTGGCCTCATCACCGTCTTGTACACTTTTCCCTTCATTCTTGCAGATACTCTCCTATCACACCACACCGGACACTTTTCTCCATCCATTCCAACCTGCCTGCACGTGCTTCTTCACCTCTTTTCCACACTCTCCATTGCTCTGGATTGTCGAGCCTAAGTACTTAAAATCCTCCACCTTCTTTATCTCTGCCCCCTGTAACCTCACCGTTCCTCTTGGGTCCTTGTCGTTCACACACATGTAGTCTGTCTTACTGAGACTAACCTTCATTCCCCTCCTTTCCAGGGCATACCTCCACCTCTCTAGATTTTCCTCCACTTATTCTCTGCTCTCACTACAGATCAAGATGTCATCTGCAAACATCATAGTCCATGGAGATTCTTGTCTAACCTCGTCTGTCAGCCTGTCCATCACCATAGCAAACAAGAAGGGGCTGAGAGCTGACCCTTGATGCAGTCCCACCTCCACCTTGAACTCTTCTGTCACACCGACAGCACACCTCACCACTGTCTTACATCTCTCATACATGTCCTGCACCACTCTAACATACTTCTCTGCCACTCCAGACTTCCTCATACAATACCACAGTTCTTCTCTCGGCACCCTATCATATGCTTTCTCCAGATCCACAAAGGCACAATGCAGCTCCTTCTGACCTTCTCTGTACTTCTCTATTAACATCCTCAAAGCAAACATTGCATCTGTGGTGCTCTTTCTTGGCATGAAACCAAACTGTTGTTCACAAATGCTGACCCCTGCCCTTAATCTAGCTTCCACTATTCTTTCCCATAACTTCATCGTATGGCTCATCAACTTTATCCCTCTGTAGTTGCCACAACTCTGTACATCTCCCTTGTTCTTAAAAATATGGGCACAAGCACATTTCTCCTCCATTCCTCCGGCATCTGCTCACTTTCTAAGACCTTGTTGAATATTCTTGTCAGAAAATCTACTGCTACCTCCCCTAGACACTTCCATACCTCAACTGGTATGTCATCAGGGCCAACTGCCTTTCCACTCTTCATCCTCTTCAATGCCCTCCTCACTTCTCCCTTACTAATCTTTGCTACTTCCTGGTCCTCAACAGTCACCCCTTCGACTCTTTTTTCTCTCTCTCATTTTCCTCATTCATCAGCTCTTCAAAGTACTCTTTCCATCTTCCCAGCACACTTCTGTCATCAGTCAATACATTTCCCTCTCTGTCCTTTATCAATCTAACTTGCTGCACGTCCTTCCCATCTCTATTTCTCTGCTGTGCCAACCTGTATAAATAATTTTCTCCCTCCTTACTGTCCAACCTATCATATAAGTCATCATACGCCCTCTGTTTGGCCTTTGACACCGCTACCTTCACCTTACGCTGTGTCTCCCTGTACTCCTGTTTACTCTCTTCGGTCCTCTCTGTGTTCCACTTCTTCTTAGCTAGCCTCTTCTTTTGTACACACTCCTGCACTTCCTCATTCCACCACCAAGTTTCCTTATCTACTTTCCTTCCAGAGGACACACCAAGTACTCTCCTACCGGTCTCCCTGATCACATTGGCTGTGGTTGTCCAGTCATCTGGAAGCACTTCCTGACTACCCAAAGCCTGTTTCAAGTCCTCCTTGAAGACAACACGACACTCTTCCTTTTTCAGCTTCCACCACTTTGTCTTCTGCTCTGCCTTTGCCTTGTTCATCTTTCTCACCATCAGCGTCATCCTGCACACTACCATCCTATGCTGTTTGGCAACACTCTCACTCACTACTACTTTGCAGTCACTGACTTCCTTCAAATTACATCGCCTGCACAAGATGTAGTCTACCTGTGTGCTCTTACCTCCGCTTTCATAAGTCACCCTGTGCTTCTGTTTCTTCTTGAAGAAAGTATTCACCACAGCCATTTCCATCCTTTTTGCAAAATCGATCAACATCTGTCCTTCTGCGTTCCTGTCCTGGATACCAAACCTGCCCATCACTTCCTCGTCCCCTCTGTTGCCTGCACCAGCATGTCCATTGAAGTCTGCCCCAATGACCACTCTTTCACCTCTGGGGGTACTCTGCATCACTTCATCTAACTCCCTCCAGAATCTCTCCTTCTCTTCTAGCTCATATCCTGCCTCTGGGGCATAAGCACTAACAACATTGACCATCACGCCTTCAATTTCTAACTTGAGACTCATCACTCTGTCTGACACTCTTTTCACTTCTAGAACATTCCTGACAAACCCCTCCTTCAAGATGACTCCTACTCCATTTCTCTTCCCATCCACACCAGGATAAAACAGCTTAAACCCTGCTCCTAAGCTTTTAGCTTTGCTACCTTTCCACCTGGTCTCCTGAACACACAGTATGTCCACCTTCCTTCTGTGCATCATGTCAGCCAGCTCTCTGCCTTTTTCTTGCATAGTTCCAACATTCAAAGTCCCTACTCTCAGTTCGAGGCTCATGCCTTTCCTCTTCTCTCTCTGCCGACGGACACGCCTCTCCTTTTTCGACGTCTTCGACCAACAGTAGTCCAATTTCCATCAGCACCCTGTTGGTTGACAGCACTGATGGCGGTCGTTGTTAACCCGGGCCTCGACCGATCCGGTATGAATTTTGTTTTGACCATTTGCATTTTTAATGTGGCAGAAGTTTTACGCCGGATGCCCTTCCTGTCGCAACCCTCTGCATTTATCCGGGCTTGGGACCGGCATAAGGGGGTGAGACACTGGTTAGTGCCCCCCCCCGCCTCATGGCTGCATTTTTTTTTTTTAGTTTAGATTTTAAGTTGTTTAATTCAGTAAATGTTTAATAAATGTAGGCGCATTTGAGCTCATCTGAAATTTCGATCCCTCAAGGAATCAAGTTAAAGTTGAGTTTGGACCTCTGAACTGTCAAGCAGGGAATGCGCT
Source organism: Plotosus lineatus (assembly GCA_024760905.1). Lineage (NCBI taxonomy): Eukaryota > Metazoa > Chordata > Actinopteri > Siluriformes > Plotosidae > Plotosus > Plotosus lineatus. Next base: position 42,238,580 of record CM045738.1, on the reverse strand, counting down.
TTGAATTCCACGTCTTGTGGGCGTGGCCCGTAGCGCGCGCGAGAGAGAGACGTGTGTGTGTTAATAAAAAATGTTTAATAATGGTTTAATTAATAAATGTTAATAAAATGGTTTAATATGTTAATAAAATGTTTAAATGGTTTAATGAATAATTTTCTTTTACTTTTAACACACATATCATACAAAATTGGTGTACTTTTATAATTTTTAAAGGGTTTATGGGGTTTATCCAGTCCAAAGACTGGAGCCTTGGAACGAATCAGGCGTTTAACATGTAAAATGCGACCCCTACTGACCAAATTCCCTAATTACGAAAAAGGTGCTTGAACGGATTAATTTCGTAGTTAGGGGGCCGACTGTACTTACTTCGTGTTGACCATGTCTTAGCAGAGTTATAATCTTACAAATGTTTATTCAAGGTTAAAAACCTGAGCCGAAAAATAAAGTTGCAATGAGCACACTCGGAAAAACGAGCTGTGTCATCCCTCCTTGCCAATGGGAGGCCAGCAGGGTGGGATGTTGGGAGATAGCCAGTGGGAGGGAGCTGTGGTAATATCTCCGTCTCTCTCCACCTTTCTTTTCATTTCTATTAGAAAATTTTCTGTGTTGTTTCTTGAGGAGTTGTTTACTGCACTTCATATAGTTTGCTCGTGCGAAAAACCGCTGCATCATAGCGCGACAATGGCGCCATTGCCAACTACTGGAGTGGAGGTGCAATTACACTTAATTTTGTACATTATTCTAGAGAAGTATGTTCCCCAGGGTCAGACACGCTCCTCCCAGCATCACACCATGCCCCGCCCCTGGCATCATGCCACATCCCCCCTTGGGGGGCGCGGCACACTATTTGAGAAGTGCTGGTATACAGCCATGACAAGGCTGTTATTGCTGCCGCCTACACGAGAATTCTGGCATGGCACCCAGATCGCTTGATGGACAGCATGTAATCGAAATACCAGGGCATTTATTTCCATCCAGTGTCGGGGTAATTTTATATCAAAATCTGGAATTGATGATGGCAAAATCAAACCGCTCCATAAAATATTCTCCAGCACATCTCATAGACTTTCAATAGGGTGAAAGTCAGAATTCTGGAGTGGCAATACATATGTGAAAATGACTCCTCATGCTCCCTTGAACCCAGTTTTTAGTATCTTGAGAGTCAAGGCGGGGGTGGGGGGGGGGGTCCATTGATATGATAACCTGGTCATTCGGTACATTCAGGTCTCCTGCTGACTTAATTTTATTGCCACATGAATGTTGTTGAGCCTTGACATGACCAGCTACTGCAAAACTGAAATGGAGATTTTATGGTCTCATGAAAGGCTGAAGGCAATTCAGCAAACGATTGGCATGTGGGATTTTTTTTTCCTGACTGAAATTGTATCATCACTAACTGGACTTCATATTTTTCAAATGTTCATCCTGATCTTCTTTTGATCTCATCATTCCAACAGGTATTCACGAGGAGTACCAGCTACCGTACTATGAGCTTGTGCCCTCTGACCCTTCCATAGAAGACATGAGGAAGGTTGTGTGTGACCAGAGGCTACGGCCCAATGTGCCCAACTGGTGGCAGAGCTACGAGGTATAAACCCTCTGCATCACACTGTCGATTTAATTCTCACCGGGAGTGTCACCACTGTTCTCTCTCTCTCTCTCTTTTAAATCCACTCATTTTTGGGTGACGCACCTCTTTTGAAAGTTCAGTGTGTTTTAGTTCTGATGATTAAAATGCCATTGTGTTTTTTGAAGGCCATGAGGGTGATGGGGAAGATCATGCGTGAGTGCTGGTACGCGAACGGAGCAGCCCGACTTACGGCTCTTCGCATCAAGAAGACTCTGTCGCAGCTCAGCGTGCAGGAGGATGTTAAGATGTGACGAACACACACGGGCCTGCTGCTGCTCCACCCCACCCCCACCCCCTTCCCTCCCAGAAACGAACCCTCGGAGCAACCTGCCAGTTTCAGACACAGTTTTATAAAATTGTGATTGGGACTACCTCAACTTTTTAGCCAAAACTACTGAGCGCAAAGGCCACTTCAGCTTTTCCTCAACCCCTCCACTGACTCCCAGTCCAGTCTTTGCGTGTCCATCTTGGTCATGTCGATGCTCCGCACCTCTACTGCATGGACCGTTCGTTTCGAAGGCAGGAGTTACTCAGTAACTGTAGTGGGACTTTTTATAAAAACAGTTTTGCCTTTCAGAATGGACTGTTGTGTGCTAAAGAGCATGGATGTATATGTGTTCTTATTTGGTGTGTCTCTTTTAGTCCATACAGTATGTTGTATTCTGGTTTATAGCCTGTTCTCCACTGTGGTGGTTGGATTCTTTCCTGATCTGCCCCTCCCCCATCCACTGGCTGTCTTTAGCATAGAAAACGCATCAAGCAGTCAGACTCTGAGTTTCACGGTTGGGTCAGATTGTGGTGGTGGTGTTTGCCGTCTTATGATTAAATGGAATGAGTTAAATCATTGCTGAGATACCATCATGTGACTCAAAACTCATTTATTTGACTAATGATTATTATTATTGTGCGCTAGGCTTAGTTACTGTATAAAATGGCATGGTTCTTATACACGTAAACATTTGTGATTGAATGTCTAACAGGGAGCTCCCCCCCCCCCTCTCTTTATCCCCAATTAATTAATTTAATTTATTTTTTTGTTTGTTTTTTAATGTATGATGTAGCTGTTCTGGACACTGTGAGATTAGTGGTCATTCAGGTTAGGCTATTAATGATACTAATGATGTATACAATTTATAATGCTGTGCAACATCAATTTCATGCAAAACATGTAGCATAATTATCATTCTGAGCCCACCCCCCACCCCCCCAATGTCTGAGCATGCGCGACGCCCTACTGGTCTTCTGTCACTAGGAGTTTATGGACTGCACCATTTGCGGAAAGTGGCAGAAGATGAATGGTGCCACTTTAAGAAGCCTCCTGTAAAAGGTTCATGTACAATAATGCCTTGATCTATCTGCTTATTTATAATCTACAACTTTCTAAGATTGTTTTAATCATGTAATTTTTCTTGCTTTTAATCCAAGCCACTGGGGAAGGTACTACTGACTGCTCAGCTCTGTGCATGAATGAAAATCTGAAAGCTTGTAAGGCTCGTCGTTATCTGTCTATGATCCAAGTCGTTTTTTGAGTGTCTGAGACGTCGATCTCTAGTGAAATGCAGGAGTCTACACACAGTCCGGGTTTGGTTTGTATAATTCTTGAAAAAAAAAAAAAAAAAAAAAATTGTGAGGCGCTCCACCGAATGTAGGCGCTTGTCGCAAGTGACGTATGGTGCTTGTGAGACAAAGCGCGGCTTATCCGGATTTCCGATCATTCAAGTGAGCAAGTGAAGGTTTAATACTAAACAAATATTCAATGTGCACTTGCTCACTTGAAATATCGGAAGTCCGGATAAGCCGCGCTTTGTATCACAAGCACCATACGTCACTTGCAACAAGTGCCTACATTCGGTGGAGCGCCTCACAATTGGTGTGCGAGTGTGCAGGCTTGTTTTATGTCTGAGATTTGAAGAGGTGATGAGATGTATTACAGTTGAATAGGTGCAGTGGATGAATGCTCACTGACACCTGATGATTCTCGATAGTCTGGATGCATTGTGTTTTTTAAGCGAGATTCCTGGACAGGTTTGTTTTATCCTGAAGCAGTTGATACTCCTGTTAATCTGAAGAGTCTTAATGGGGGGGTGGCTCTGGTTAACAATTGTACAATGTTGCAACACTATTATTGTGGCACAGGGAGTTTGGGTTGGTAATCGTACAATCTTTTTATTCTTCACACCACAGTGTGGTAGCGGTTTCACCAAAATGATACTAGTACAGTAGGCCCTTGACTATTCGTGGTTTTGCACCCACGGTTTGAGTATTCGCTGACTGCTGAGCAACCGGCATGTGATTTAAATTCAGCCAATGGCTGTCATCCTTTCTCCTGATTGGTTGAGCTGATGTCCCACCCCTTTGCCCTCATTTGCGCACAAGTTGTCCATGAGCCTCTTTTTTTGTGTGTGTTTTAATTACCAGTTAAGCTCTATGATACCACTCAAACGCTATGCGTCTTCTCTGGCTAAGCGATAGAAAACGCTGGATGGCTCTTCTGAAGAAATAAGACTTTCTCCTCGGAAATGACTGTTTTCTCTGAACTGTTGTATTAAATATTATTCCAGTACAGTACCTAAGTTAATGTTTAGAATGTTTGTGCATGAGATTTTGTTCTGTAGCATGTTTAACAAACAATACCAAAAGGATGAACTTTTATTACAGTACTTATGTCCTTTTACATTGAACTTTGAGTGACGTCTACAAGATGGCACTGCCCAGAGGGCGACGTTGCAGAGTTCTCAGAGTCAAATTGTTTCTTTGTTCGTTTTAATCTGTTGTTTTGTTTGTTCATGTTTTGCACTATTTTTGTCTATGACCGGTCAACTCTACTACAACTATAAGATCGGAGTATCTTTGGGCGTGTATAACTAATGAAGCCCAGTTGAGCATGCTGTTAGCCGGGGTGCGGCTAGCACTGAGCTAATATGCTATGATAGCTCAATGCTAGCCGCACCCCAGCTAACAAGAAGCCCAGGTGGGTAGGGGCCGAACGACGACTCCGGCGCTTGGAATTGCAGGGGATGAAGGCCGTGTAGCCGGCTGGTGCAATCGCCTCATCAGGTGTACTCTCCTCAAGCCATATTTCACAGAAACACAGCAGCCCCTTTGCGCTGCAATTTGAGCATGAAGCTTGTTCATCTTGTTTCGCAGGGACTGAACATTTTCAAGCGGTATGACCAGAAGTGCTAACCAAGCGCCGGAGACTCTGAGAACTCTGCCTGGGCTACTTGTTAGCCGAGGTGCGGCTAGCATCAAGCTACCATTGCATTATGAGCTCCGTGCCAGCCGCATCCTGGCTAACAAGAAGTCCAGTTGAGCGTGCTTAGTTATACACGCCCGAAGATACTCCGATCTTATAGCTGTAGTAAGGTCGACCTTAAAACAAATTAAAACGAACAAAGAAACAATTTGACTCTGAGAACTCTGCAACGTCACCCTCTGGGCAGCGCCATCTTGGAGACGTCACTCCAAGTTCAATGTAAAAGGACATCATGAGTACTGTAATAAAATTTATCCTTTTTGTATCATTTGTTAAACATGCTACAGAACATAAAATTTCACGCACAAACATTCTAAATATTAACTTAGGTACTGTACTGGAATAATAATTGAAAAAGACTTTAATACAACAGTTCAGCGGAAACTGTCGTTTCTTCAGGAGAACGTCTTATTTCTTCAGACAAGTCATCCAACGTTTTCTATCGCTGAGCCAGAGAAGATGCAAAGCGTTTGAGTGATGTGATCTAGAGCTTAACTGGTAATTAAAACACACTAAAAAAAGACACTCATCAACAACTTGTGCGCGAATGAAGAAAAAGGGGTGTTGCATCATCTCAACCAATTAGCAGGAAGGAGGACAGCCATTGACTGAATTTGAGTGACGTGTCAGTTGCTTGGTATTACTCGAATACTCAAACCGTGAGTGCAAAACCGCAAATATTCAAGGGCCTACTGTATATGTCCGTCCATCTGTAATCATTTTAATTCCCAGTCAGACACTTGGCAGTTAGGTTTGTGAGGCAGTGCGGTTGCACCTTTTGATATTTTGGGATTTAATGGTTTTATTTTTTGATTTGTGTGTTGATTCTTGCTTTACAAAATTACTGCTCAACACCAACCCAAGTTTTCTTTTTCTTTTTTGTTATATTCTCCAAGTCATGCACTGGAACTTTAGATTACTGTAAGATAAAATGGACTTTTTCACCATCTTTTTTATTTATACCTCTCGTTTTCTACAGATGGAATTTTTTGCTTTTGATTGTGAGACGGGCTGCGTTTGCTTCTACATCAAATACATCTGACACGAGGTGGGATTTAATGGTAGATGTTAGTCAGGCTGCTTACTGGAAGAATCGCCCTGACGTGTGGACTAACCGGCCTTGTTTGGTTAGTCACAATGATTGGATGCTGTAATTTAAAACATGTGTTTAACTCGTGCTAAATGCAAATTCTTTTGGGGGAGATTTGTTGAACATGTATATAAATAATACATCTGGTTTTCTTATCCTCATGTCTGTGTTTTCCTTTGGTTCCGTTGATAAGAGCTGAAGATCATTTCCACTGGTGCGGTAAATTTTCTTTTGATAAGGAGCTTGTAAATGTGTGTGTGTGAGGGGGTATTCCTCCTTACAACACATTGTCTGAATGAAAGGAATTCCATTCAGTCTGAGAAAATGAGACTGAATCAAATTATTTTTAATTCCAAACAAATCTGCATGCATGTTGAAACTGCTTAAGAACAAATCTGAGACAAATCTCAAGGAAAAACTCTAAACCAAGACGGATCCCGTTTTATTTTTGGTAATGTCGGCTCACGTGATTATAAAAACTGGTAACCGTTGCAGTAATTCTGAGTGAACATTGTTTTTTGTTGAACATCCTTATCGGGATCCTCGCTCACAGAATAAATCCTGAGTCACACAATGTACAATTGTACCTGACATTCTTGGGGGGAAAAAAAAAAAAAAAAAAAATTCCATACATGAACCTGGCTGTAGTTCAGGCACAAAACTGTGCTATGTAAACTCCGATCATTACTAAACTACTATATGAACTGTAATCTTCATCGTGGAGTCATGTTTTGCTGCAATTTGCTCGGAATTTACGCTTTACCTTCACGTTCTGCGAGCACGTAAGCGGTTATGTTGCAAAGAGACAACAGCTCTTGTTCCAACATCATCCACTAGATGTCTCACTTGTTTTCATGAAGGGCCAACACGTGTACAACTTGAGCGCTTGGGTACTGAAAAACGGCCTATTGTGGAAGTTGTGCTTCTGAGAGGGCAAAAACTGTAGACGTACAATTGTACAATATACTTTCCCAACAGTATACCCCGCCTTACGAAAGACCCAACTAACGAAAAATCCGAGTTACAAAACGCCTTTGCGTTAAATTTTTGTCTCTGAATATGAAAGAAAATTCAAGTTACGAAATGTGAAATCTCATTTTAATCACATCAATTTAATGTTAAGTTCTTTTGAATTTTAAGTTAAATTTATTAATTTCAGTGGAATCGAGTTGTGTGTTTATATGCGTGTGTCCGTACGTTTTCTTTGCATGCCTTATTCATTTTAATGGTTTAATAAAGAATTTTTTCCAAAATTGGTATACTTTTATGATTTTTTTTTTTTAAGAGTTTAGGGGTAGTATCGGGGGCTTGGAACAAATCAGGCCTTTTACATGTAAAATGTGACTCTACTTACGGGGGGGGGGGGGGGGGTCACGTAACGAAACCACTTTGGAACAAATTAATTTCGTAGGGCGAGGTATGGCTGTACTACAAAAATGTATTAAAAAGATGTTTGGTGAAGAATTCTGGGAAAATCACAATATCCTGATTTACATTTTTATATACAAGGACGTAGGTTCAAAATTGTAACTTTAGTGTGCAACAGTGCAAGACAGCGCCATCTTTAATTGATATACTTTTTAGTAGTAAAGTTTTTATTTTAACCTTTTATGCAAATTATGTATTTAATTATTCATAAACACAAATGCATGGTTTACATACATTTATTACAACCAAGTGACTAGAAATTAATCTAAGTCATACTATGTGATCACGTTGCTTGAATGTTGATGTCGTTTAGCCTTTTAGGGTTTTTTGCCTTAAAAAAAAAAAAAAAAATTTTTTTTGGGGAAAAAAAAAAGTTTTAAAAACGCAACTGCACTTTCCACAGCCCCAGAAGTCAGTGGTTCAGATATAAATAATTTAATGTCATTCATACCAATACATGGCCTCCTGCTCACGTTACTTCATCTTCACTCACCGAACCACTTTATCATGGGCTCCATCCTCCCCTATCTTAGCCGACTCAGGGTAAAGGGTGGGGTACACACCTAAACAGCTTTCCAACACACACACGCGCGCGCACACACACACACACACTCACCAAGTGAATATTTGAAACTGGAAGGAAATGGGAGTATCCAGATGAAACTCTTAAGAGCACAGCAAGAACATGCAAATACCCTCCCTGTGTCCCGGACTCAAACCTATGACCTTTCTGCAAGGCCGATGTGGTTACTAGGTCTCAGTCACTACTGTATGCAAAATGTATTTAAAGTAACATCAGCAACAAACCAGGCTAGAAAAGTCCGTCTGTATTTAAAAGGCATTTTATTTTTCTTTACAAGAATTAAAGCAAAGACAAAAATAAAATAAAAACTGAAGAGGGGGGCGGGTCATGGGTAGGTGTATATAAAGTGATGCAACCTCTGTCATCATCAAAAAATATGTACAATTCAAAATTATATCCATACAAAACATGCCACATACAATAAAAGGTTCATTTATCTTCCTCAAAGTAGCTCTGCTGTACATATGCAGCATCATTTAAAACAACAACAAAACAAAAAAAAAAGTAGGCTGGGCTTAAATGAAAAAAATTTTTTTTCAATTAAATTAAACGATATGATACTTTAAAATAATATATAATAAATTGAAAGATAAGGTCCGACTAAAATCTAATAATTGCGATTTAAGGTGGAAATTAAAACACGATAATCAGGTTCACCAGTTCTACTCGTCTTCAGGAGAAGATTGAACACGACGTCAGAGTGAAATTCTATCTGGAACAAGTTTGGGGGTTTCGTTACTGAATATGGAACTCAAACCATCAACTGCCTATATTGCCATTTCACAGGTTAGATAAACACGGTCACTTCTACGAGAAGGGAAACAATGACATTCATCATTTCATAAACAGGATTAGATCAAGAACCTTTACTGAGAAAGAAAAGGGAGGGGTAAAAAAAAAAAAAAAAAAAAAAAAAGGCGGGGTAAACAAACACTGGCAACCAATCAGCAATTCAAGGACCAGTATGAGTATTTCCGGTATTTCACAAGCAGTAGCATAAATAATGTTAAAAGAAGAAATCTGTGAAAAACATTACATAAATACATTTCTGTGATGCACCATATTCTACCATCGGCTTCCAGACATGATCAAGGGTTTTTTTTTGTTTTGTTTTTTTTCTTTTCCATGATAAAAAAATTTCAGGATTAAATATCAAACATGAAGTCGGATGTCTCATTCACCTCAAACACTCCTCGAGATCATTGAACACATGATAACCTTCAGTATTCTGGATACGGTCTTATAGCCAAAAACAAACAAAAAGGTCTAACCGAAAAATACAAAAAAAAAAAAAAAAAAAAGACTGAGTCATATACATAGATATTACTTAGCTTTCAACTTTACATATATTTATAGATATATACACATTTACTCTTTCTAATAAAATGATATCCAGTGGTTTCTCTTATTCCATCAATTTTATTTCTCTAGAATTTTGACTTTATTCATTAAAAAGGGGATAAACAGTTTTGCCCCCCAATATATACAGTTTGTACAAGTTGCATTACTTTTTAATATGAGGTCATAAATCTGGGGAGGAACGAACAAAGCTCGATACGGTTTGCGGAGACTTTGTTCAGCTTCCTTCTCTGAAGATTTTTTTTTTTTTTTTGTAACTGTTTTTTAAATTACTTTAATATGAATGAAAAACAAATGCCCTTTGAAAAGTCTTTCTCAGCCTTTGCTTCAGCCTCAATAAGACAGTGCCAACAGTTCTCACACCATGTTACAGGTTATTATACAGACTGCCCCGTGCTCCGGCAGAGAAAGGCTCACTACAGTAAAGTTTACAACAGTCCACTAAGTATTACAAAGAGGTCGAGATACATGAAGGGATGCTTGAAGAGAAAGGATGGAAATCTATAAAAACATGGGGCATGGAGAATGAAAATGGAAAAAAAAAAATAAAAAGGCAAACAAAATAGTAGTCTTGCATCATAAGTTAGCAAAATCCGTTAGCCGAGCGCCTCGAGCATCAACCTTTCGGTTGATTGGTGCTGACTTGAATCTTAAAAGAAAAATAAAAGGGGGAGGGAAAAAAAAAAAAAAAAAAAAAAAATCAAACAGCACCCTGGTTCACATGAACATCATTCTGTTGCTCCCTCTGTCTAGGTAAGAGTGGATTTGGTTGTGCGCTTAAATTAAATTTGCGAGGAAGGAGGGTAAATAATGGCGAGGTTTCTAGATGCAGACAGAAAGGAAAATGGCTACATGAGAACTACAGTCGTTTAGACGAGGTGGCCTCGTAGACTTAGACACCCATTTGGTTTTTGATTGCTCTGAATAATGCATGATCGTGCTTGAAAGACTGTCGTAGAGGCTCTGTCGTTGTGTATTGTGATCAGCTGTGATGGCTCACTACTGTAAATAAAATTAAATTTCAAAAAAAAAATAGCCGACACAGAGAGGAGCAAACCAGCTGCTTAAGTTTTTTCCCTGCTTAACCGAGAGAGGTGACCGCCGTGAGGACGCGTCTCCCTTCCCCTTTCCACAGTAGCACTTAACAGTTTAATACAAAGCAGTCACTTCCCACAAACTCAATGAGGTAGACCGGGTCAACCAAACCCACCTTTAAAACTTAATATAATAAAACATCTGGTGCCTTTTTCTCGAGCCACAAGTCAAATAGTATTTCAGCTTTATATTATTGTACATCTTTTCTTTTTTTTTTTTCACAACAGTTCGGATCTGAGCCACTCCAGGATTGTCTTGCCAATATCCATTTTGTCAATCTTCATTGCTGACTTGATGGGAGAGTGTAGTTCTGGGGTGACAATGTGATCGAGAGAGATAAAGAGAGAGAGAGACAGACATACACATACATATATATATACATATATATATATATATATATATATATATGTATATATATATATACATACACACACACACATACATATATATATATATATATATATATATATATATATATATATATATATATATATATATATATATATATATAGAGAGAGAGAGAGAGAGAGAGAGAGAGAGAGACTAGGTCCAAAAAGAAAGGAATTAGTTCATTTTTAGTATCTGAATGGCTTTAATCAAACGTTCGTCACTGAGTTCTACCCTAAGTGTATTGATATGATCCAGAATCAGACATTTTGGTAGATGTAGAGAGGATTGATTCCAGCCAGCTTATTGAAGAACAGTACAGGAAGTAGAAGGAGGTGCTTTTGGCAGAGGCGAGTTTCAGCAAGAAGATTCAAGCAAACAGTTGTCGAGCTCATCAGAAAAATTGTAGCTTCAAATTTTTTTTTGTTTTTCTCTCTTCAAAGCTTTGGCTCCTGATGTGAATAACAAAAAGTCTTTTTTTTTTTTTTTTTTTTTTTTCCAGCTGATGGAGAGTAAATGTTTGCTCTCCTCTTGCTTCAGAACAGCTTATGATCTGGGTAGTAATGTTAAAAACAAGGCTTTGGCGCAGAAGTCTTCTGGCACCAGAGAGCAAAGGCATGTCTCGCACATTCTCTCCCCGTCAGTTCATCCACTTTCGGCAATTCCAGGCTCCGCAGTGGCAAGGAATCTTGTGCTGATCGTCTTCGAAATCAAACTGATAGTCATAGGTCAGCTAATGTTAAATAAGGGCGTCGTACCACGTCGGGAGGTGGGGGGTGGGAAGAGGTTCAGATATTAATGGGCAACGTTTAACACATGAAGTAAATTATATTAAATAATTTAGTGTAACACACACACACGATCTTACCTCCTCACCCTTGGGGATTCTACGGCTGGAAATGATGATGATCTTGTCCTCTTTGTCAAACGTCACAACTTCGGCAACACAGTTAGGTGCACAGGAGTGATTCACATAGCTAGAAACAACCGAAAACAACCTGAGTGACGTGCAACTGGAGTCTCAATGTGGTAAAATTGAGAAATGGAGAATTCGCTCGAGTGGCTTACCGAGCAGGGCCGCCAGTAAGGGTGGCATCTATTACATGCTCGTTATTAATGCGGAACATGTAGATCCCACGATTCTGATTCACAACAACAAAGATATCAGATTACCACTTTTTTTTTTTTTGGTTGGGGTCAGCCATGTCGACTGTTGTAATTAATTTCACAAACCTGCTCTTCGTAGATTTTTTCCCGTCGATTTGCCACTTCATTACGAATGATGGTACCGATGTACTCGATGACCATAGTATGTTTTTCCAAATCTTTCGCCGCATACAGGCCCAGTCCCTGGATGCGGGATCGAGCCAGGTACACGTTGTTCTTCCATTCGGTCTTCAAACGCCTGTACTGTGAGGATTTGGAATGAACAAACTGCTTGCTATAGGGGGTGTTGATCTCCCCTGTAAATGTGCTCTGATAGGCTTTGGACATACTTGTGCTATTCAGTGTATGTGGCCTACAGAGAAAGAAAGGAGAAGAAAAAAAACTGCTCCAGATCACAGATATACACAAGGATTCATGTATTAGAGTGCAAAATTATTTACAGAATCACCAACGCATCCATTTTACCCAGAGAACTGTTCATTTTTTTCCAACAAAACAATGGACATAGTGCAATATAAATACAGTCGGCCCTCTGCTTACAAAAACCTCTGAGAAAAAAATCCAGGTTACGAAAAACATTTTCCTAAATTTTTCGTCCTCTTTTTACAAAAAGCGCCAAATGCGCCATTCAAAAATTCAAACGCGCCATTCAAAATTCAAACAATGCGCGAGTTGCTCTCTCTCATTGGCTGTCTCCCAACATCCCGCCCCGCTGGCCTCCCATTGGCCAGGAGGGAGCTGACCTGTATCCATACTTCCTGTTTGTCATTACGGATTAATTTTGTAAGCAGAGAGCCGACTGTATAAACAATTATAATAACATAATATAATATAATTTAGTGTAATTTAATTTATTACGGTTATCTACTGATTTATTTATTGTATTTATTATTATTATTATTACAGTCGGACCTCTACTTACGAAATTAATCCATTCCAGTGCCTTTTTCGTAATCTGGAGTTTTCGCAAGTAGCGTGTGATTCATTCCAAGTTTCCCAAGACTACCCCATAAACCCTTTAAAAATTATAAAAGTACAGTCGGCCCCCAACTTACGAAGGCCCGTGTACGAAATCCCCAGGTTACGTAAACCATTTTCCTGTGGTTCAGTCCCTGAGATATAAAACAACCCCCTCTTACGAAAAGAAATTCAAACGCGCCAATCGACGCGCGAGTTGCTCTCTCATTGGCTGTTTCTCAACATCCTGCCCCGCTGGCCTCCCAGATAGAGACAGAAGGAAGCTTCACTCTTTAGTTTTTTTTTTTAATTTGTTTTAATTCAGTAAATGTTTAATAAATGTGGGTGCATTTGAGCTCATCTGGAATTCCGATCCCTCAAGGAATCAAATTAAAGTTGAGTTTGTCAAGCAGGAAATGTGCTTTGAATTCACGTCTTGTGGGCGTGGCCCGCAGCGAGTGCACAAGAGAGAGACAGACAGAGAGAGAAGGAATAATGCTTTAGTTTTTAAGTTGTTTTAGTTCAGTCAATGGTCAAGCAGGGAATGCGCTTTGAATTCACGTCTTGTGGGCATGGCCCGCAGCACGCATGCGAGAGAGAGAGACAGAGAGAGAGAGTAGGAATAACACTTTAGTTTTTTTAAGTTGTTTAATTCAGTAAATGTTTAATAAATGTGGGTGCATTTGAGCTTATCTGGAATTCCGATCCCTCAAGGAATCAAATTAAAGTTGAGTTTGTCAAGCAGGGAATGCGCTTTGAATTCCATGTCTTGTGGGCGTTGCATGAAGGAGAGATAGAGAGAGAGAGGGAGGTGTGTGTGTGTGTGTGTGTGTGTGTGTTAATAAAAAATGTGTAATAATGGTTTAATTAATAAATGTTAATAAAATGGTTTAATGGTTTAATAAATAATTTTCTTTTACATTTAACACATATTTCATACAAAATCGGTGTACTTTGATAATTTTTAAAGGGTTTATGGGGTTTATCCAGTCCAAAGACTGGAGCCTTGGAACGAATTAGGCGTGTAACATGTAAGATGTGACCCCTACTTACGAAATCCCTGCCATATGAAAAGGGCTCTGGAACGGATTAATTTCGTAAGTTGGGGGCCGAATGTACACCAATTTTGTATGAGATATGTGTTAAAAGTAAAAGAAAATGATTTACCTTTTTAAAAATCTCTCAAACCACCCATGCGATGCTTTAAAGTCCAGGGGTTGCTGGTCTGAATAACCCTCACCCCTACCCCCTTCATGAGGTCCTTAAATATGGCGGTTGCTTCTTCCGAAATAATCCCCTCCGTCACTGTATCTCCGCCTTTAAGGCCTCCTTCTGCTTCAATATCGTCCCGATTGTAGAGGGTTTCGGCCATACTCCTTTGCAATTTCGCTCAACCACATCCCACTTTCGTATTTTTTTATTATCTCCTGCTTTACTTTGATTGATAACGAAGCCCACTTCTTTTCGGTGTCACCGGGAATCACTTTCTTAGGGTCGATGATAGATAACAAAATATAACGCTGCAATGATCACTCTCAAAAACCGCACGAGCCAACAGTCCTGTTCAATTCCCCTTCACGCGTGTGACAAACAGGAAGTATGTGTACAGGAATGGACACAGTTCAGCTCCCTCCTGGCCAATAGCGGAGCAGGCTGTTGGGAGACAGCCAATGAGAGAGCAACTCGCACATTGTTTGAATGTTTTAATGGCACGTTTGGCACTTTTCTTAAGAAGAGGTTGTTTTGTATACAGAGGACGAAAATTTAGGAAAATGTTTTTCGTAACCTGGATTTTTCATATTCAGAGGTTTCCGTAAATAGAGGGCCGACTGTATTCTTCTTATTACTATCATCATCATTTTATTTTTATTACTTTTATTATTATTATTATTATTATTATTATTATTATTATTATTATATTGTTTACTGGGTCTGTGTAAGGTCCTTTAAACATAGAATTCTTATGTATTTATTTTATAGCAATTTGCGTGTTGTTGATTTGAGCCTTCTTTTCTGTTTGTAACTTGACTCCTTGAAACAACCTAGGTGGCGCTGCTCGTCGGTGACAGACGTCGCAATAATACGACGTAACCATAATTTCCTCCGGGATAATAAAGTGTTATCTTATCTTACCGTTTGCAGTGAGTGAGAATCTTGGGCTCAGAGCGTGCACAACCAGTAGGATTAATCATAAGAGGAAGCTCCATGAGAGGATGGCGGCCATATCTGAATGTGTAGTACTGACAGTTCTCCACTCCTGGAAGCTGCACAGGAAAATAAGAGGCTTGTTACATTTTGGGGCAAAAGTGAACCACCGTTCGAATTAACCGCTTGTAATATGTGCTCAGTGTTGAAGATGATGTCATACCGATTCAGTGATGCGCATCACTGCATGGACAGTAAGTCCATACATTTCCTCGCCCTTTACATGATCGGCAAATAGCTTCAGCATGGCGGCATTTTCTCGCAGCTTTGCAACTTGCTGCACAATGCTGTTCCAGATGCCTAGCATTTAAAAACACAACATGAGAAGACGGATTTCCACTCACTCATACACGCATCCGGTATAATACAGTCCAGCTCAAAACAACTTAAAGCTATTTACCATCTGGACTACTGTCCCGAAAGTGAAGATCTTCCTGTCCATGCTCCAGAACACGCACTTCAAACAAGGGAAGGCCATCCTGCTCACTGATACGGCATCGATATCTACACCGCCGGTTTGGCACACGGGTGCTCCAGTAGATGCGTGTGGCCTCATAACCTGCAGGGTAGATGGCAGTCGGCGAGTGAAAAGCAGCCATCTGAGAGGGTAAGAGCTGACCAACAGCATGGAAGATGAGTCCACCAACTCGGAAGAGGTGTATACGGTCACCACGCTGTAGGATGCTGGCAATTTGCTTGACTTCATCTCGCTCGATGTAGACTCTTCGGAAGACTGCAAAGCTACTGAGCTCCTCCTCACTTGGGCCTTTCAGTTTGTGCTGGATGCACAACATGGTTTTATCCTTGAAAAACATGCACCGTGCTCGGATTGCACAAGCAAAATGGTAGACATTGGGGCAGCGGAGACGGTTACAGCTATTGGTAGCACCAGTCCTCTGGCAGTATGCGCAACGCATGCGAAGTCCACGCCGTAGGGCCACTTCTACATTAATTAGTGCACCACCCTGAGTCTCATAGACTTCAGTAGACCACAGGGCGCAGTTGAGATGCACCCACAGATCCACATCGATGTTAAGAAGCCGAGCTGGACCATCCGTAGCTCCGTCGCCCTCTTCATGGCAAAAGCAGCATTTGCGCTTATCACGTGGGAGCTTGTCTGGTCTTAATGTGACGCGCAAACGTTCCATGAGTTCCGACACCTCTCGACTATTCTCCTTCTTGGAGCTGCCCTTTCTAATGGTAATGACCAAATGAAGTCGTTTCCAGCGTACACCTTTCCACTTCTTGATTTTGGGAGGTGCCACTTCATCCTCTGAGAAAGGTCTGCGCTGTTTATTAGATTTGAGGGCTGTCTCTATGTTCAGAGACTCTTGAGATGCTGAGGCTGAGGTTAAACCTGAAGCTGGTTCATCAGCTGGAGTGATTGGAGGGGCTATTGTGGTCTCCTCAGGCTCAGTCTTTACAGAAGAGCTCTGATCTGATATCATAGGTTCACTTGGTGGTTCTGCTTTAATGGGAACGCTAGGGGTAGAAGCGAAAGGTGACTGGAGTTGAGTAGGAGGCTCTGATTCAAGCTGTTGTTGTAGTTTAGGGTCAGACTGTGTGACCAGTTCAGGTTCAAGACAGGCAGATGGCGGTGGTGGAGGTGAAGGTGGTGGAGATACCTCAACTGGGATAATAGGAAGATGGCGCACATCAAGGTCTGAAACGTTGGTCATGTAACAGTGTTGAGCTGGTTGATTATCTTGCTCAGCATATTCCTGGGGGATGGGGTTTGAATGCCATGAATAAGCCATGTATAGTTTGAAACCTTATAAATAGGTTTTAAAAATAATGATCCTTATATAATTTGATTGAACAAATCAGAAAACCAACCTGTTTGATCAGAGACAAGATGTCGACTTGTTTCTTTAGTGTACAGCCTGGCAAGGTTACATCAAACTGCTTCAGCCATTCTGCATCTTGGTTTACAGATGGGTCAGACTTTACATAAAGAGGTCCTAATGCAATTAAAAATCACAAAACAAACAAAAAACCCTTAAAAAGCATATTTGGAATCAACTTGGCTTTATAGTTCTGGTAAAGAAAAGTTACTGGCATTAACATTAAGAGTATCGTTAAAAGGTATGAATGGGACCACTGTTTAATCGCACAGTGCTGGGTCACTTGGGAACCCCTGCAGTTTTCTTCAAAATAACGCCCCAGGTGGTGAGTGGGCACTATTTTTTTTTTTTTTTCCCCGAGAGACAGACATTCAGTACTCCTCAGCTAATTCCCGTGATCACCGCCAAGTAACCTCTGAATGGCCGACGTACTGCTATTCAAGATCACTGTTGTTAAAAATGAATAAATTAATTGATCCTTTTTCACCTTGAAATGTTTTCATGGATATCAACATATCTACAGCTGCACACAAACTAAAAAGAACGAGTTATTATAATGCTGGTTCATTGGATGCAAAAAAAAAAAAAAAAAAAAAAATTCCTCATTGCATCTCCTCAAAAACATGAAGTTCTCTTCCAAAATGGCACATAAAATAACGGAAACTGCCAAAAATAACCGAGGAGGTCCAGAATAAGTCCTACATTAATCTAAAATAAATAAATAAATACATACATGGAAACGTAATTTTGCTTTCCAGGGTCACTGCAGGTTTGCTTATTAGAGATGTATAGGACTTGAATGACAGAATTATTTAAAAACACTTGTTTAAATTCTTAACCAGATTACATTAACTATGCCTTGAGACAACGCCAACTGTAAGAGTGAGTGAGTTCCTTTTGGCCTTTTCCCTTTATCAGGGGTCGTCACAGCTAATGATTCGTATGTTTGATTTGGCATAGGTTTTTACGTTGGATGCTCTTCCTGATACAACCGTTTACCAAGGGACAGAAACACACTGATGGCTTTGCAGCTACTCTTTATGATGTGAGGCATGTAAAAGAACCATTGCTGACTTTCGTAGACAGTGAGAGACAAGGCCCGCCTTTGATAACCCAGTTAGCTTGCACTGGAGGGGACAGTGACAACCGTGTGGAGAGAGGGACTCGAACCCCCAAACTTAGGATCTGCGATACAGCGCCCTATACCACCACTGCCCCCACCACAACACCAACTGTAGAAAGTGCTAAATAAATACAGTGGTACCTCACTTTACGAAAGTCTCACCAAAAGAAAAATTCAGGTTACGAAACGCATTTTCCTAAAATTTTTGTCTCTGAATACAAAACAAGTTCACATTACAAAAGCGCCATCTCAAAAATTCAAACGCGCCATTCAAACAATGCGCGAGTTGCTTTCCCATTGGTTGTCTCCCAACACCCCGCCTTGCTGGCCTCCCACTGGCTAGGAGGGAGCGGACTCTCCATAATACAGTACTGTACCCATAATGCTTTTCGTGTGCCTTCGACCCATTGTTCGACACATGCGTGAAGTAGAGTTGTACTGTTGGTTCATGAGTTTTTTTGAGTGCGCTCATTGCAGTGTTATTTTTTTGTTACTAATCATGAGCCCCAAGAAAGTGATTCCCGGTGACACCGAAAAGAAGAAGCGGGCTCCATTATCAATAAAAGTAAAACGAGATGATAAAAAAAAAAAAAAAGATGAAAGTGGGATGCGGTTGTGGAGTGAAATTGCAAAGGAGTATGGCTGAAACCCTCTCTACAATCGAGACAATATTGAAGCAGGAGGCGGCCTTAAAAGCGGAGATACAGTGACGAAGGCGATTATTTCGGAAAAAGAAACCGCCATATTTAAGGACCTCATGAAGGAGGGTGGGGGTTCATCGGACCAGCAACCCCTGGACTTTAAAGCGTCACATGGGTGGTTCGAGAGATTAAAAAAAATAAAAAATAAATAAAAAAAAGGGTGAATAATTTTCTTTTACTTTTAACATATTTCATACAAAATTGGTGTACTTTTATAATTTTTGAAGGGTTTATGGGGTAGTATTGGGAGCCTTGGAATGAATCACGCATTGTACATGTAAAATGCGGTTCAACTTACGAAAAATGCAGGTTACGAAAAAGGTTCTGGAATGGATTAATTTCTTAAGGTGAGGTACCACTGTACAATAGAATTGAGTGGAATTAATTAGATAGGCATCAATTACCTGGATTTGTAGTTTCGGGTGTTTTCCCAGGGCCAATGCCACCTGCTCGACTAGGACTCTGGGGGAATGCCACTTCATAGGACCCTGGCATACGCATATGCAGTAGCTGGGCAACTGCTACCATCACCGAGTTCAGATTCTGATATGAAAACATTTTCCAGGGTTAAAAACAAGATCATGATAATTTGCCAGGGAAGCAATTTTAAACAGCTTCAGTAATAAACACCTTGGCTGCAGCTGCTGAGAGGGTGAAGGTAACAGATACTTCATTGCTCTTGGCCTTTTCCCAGGAACCAGATGAAGAACCAGCCTTCCCTTCTACTGCCTCAAATGGTTTAGTTTCTGCAAAACCTAAACAATAAAGTGAAAACATTAGGATGACAGAACAGCAGACAATCTTTGGAGATGGTGAGAAGAAATGCGGTAAAACATACTAGGGATAGAAGAGCGTGGAATCATGGGAATAACAGGAGAAATGGCTCTATTTTCTTCCTCTTCTTTTAATTCCAATAAGTGAGGGAAGCGTGACATGTCATCCCCCAACTGACTCTCAGGTGATGACGCAGGAACAATGGCGTCTGGAACATCACTGTCATCATCACTCTCCATCCTGAAAGTATTACATTCATGAGACTATCCCTACAAATGATTAAACATTAAAATTAATAATCTTTCGGAATACTACTGCATACCTCACGTCTTCATTTTGATTATGGGGAGGAGTTGGAAGTGCTGCTAGTATGTCTACACTCTTCACTTCTTCATGAACAGAATCTGAAGAGTACAAAAAAAAAAAAAAAGGTACTTTCATTTATGCAGACAGGCTCATGTGAAAATAATCCAATGAATATTAACTTGACTTTCACATCATCCACTTAATCTGTGGTCAGTTCGAGGGGGCAGCAGCCTAAGCTTTAATCATCATTAATCACCTGAGGTGTTCCTTGAAGTGTCTCTCTCTTTCTGGTTCTCCGCTATTTCCTCTACTGCAGTTACGCCATTTAAAAGCTTGTGCTGCACCGAAGGCGGTGGAGTGGGGGGAAGTGATGAAGGTGGTGTGGGAGGGTTGCTGAGATTATTCTAATTTTTAGAGTAAGAAAAATGCATCAATAATAAACAGCATAAATGCATCTCATATGTACAATAGTGGCTGTAACGTTCAGAAATACATAGTAGTTTAAAATGAAAGTTGTACCTTAGTAAGAAGCTGGGAATAGTAGTCAGGAATATTGTCAATTACTGCATTTCCAAAAGAACCCTTCAACTGCATTTTACCATTGGCTGGACTGCTGCCAAAGGGAGCAAACAAATCTAGGCTTGCGGTGATGGAGGGCTCCATCAAAGGGAGAAGAGACAGTCCCTGAGAGGATTTGTGGAAGAAAAAAAGTGATTACTGATACTTCTCAAACCAATTATAATAAAGTAGTAAATAATTGTGACCGCCCACACACACACACACACACACACACACACACACACTAAGACTGGTGTGTCAGCAAATTCCATTGTGGAAAAAAATGGCTCCTGAAGTCGACTCGCTATTTGATTCTCCAACTATTTTTCAACAAAATCCATCGGAATATCAACCTTAAAGACTGAGAATCAAACAGCAAGCTGGCTATAGCACTTGCACTTGTGTTTGCCCTTTCCTCCGTAATGTAATTTGCCGGCAAGCACCAGGTTTCATGTTATACATTAATAATTACTGCAGTATTGGATTTGTGAGACTGAAGCCTGCACTATTCAGCTGAAGACAAATCAGCGCTGCAGGCAAATTTTGGGATGCGCCTTGATAAATCATTCTTTTAAAGTGTCCCATTTGTAATCATCATCATCCTCCTCCTCCGCCACTTAATCCGGGTCGGGTTGTGGGGCCCAGCAGCCGAAGCAATGAGGTCCTGGCACCCCTCTCCCCAGCCACTTCCTCCAGCTCTTCGTTGGGGGGTGGGGGGCAATGGAGACTTTCCCAGACCAGCCGAGAGACATAGTTCCTTCAACATGTTGTAGGTCGACACCACTGGGTCTCTTCCCGGTTGGACATGCCCAAAACAGCACATCAGGGAGGCGTTCGAGAGGCATTCTAGCCAGATGCTTGAGCCACCTCAACTGGCTCCTCTCAATGCGGAGGATCAGTGGTCCAGCTCCTGCCAGATGGCGGAGCTTCTCACCCCATCTCTATGGGAGAGCCCCGCCACCTGGTGAAGGAAGTTCCTTTCAGTCGCTTATATCCCTGACTCATTTGTGTACAAGGCAATATAAATACATAATATTTTGTTTATATTGTGCAGCCCTAATAGCCACCCCCCCACACACACACTGTTCTTACCTGTTTCAACTGCTTCATTATTGCTTCTGTTTTTCCAACCTCATCTTTTTTGTTCTTTTTTCGAGCATTTGCCCCCCGCTCTCCGGTTTTTGTGGTCCGCTTGGCTTTTGTTACTGGCGGTCTTTTAGTGATTGACTGGAGATCCTACCATAATAAAACAGTTAGAAAAAAGACCTGAGATCAGCTGTTGATTCAAAAATACACTCTACGTTATTGAAAACCTATTTGTTTTTACCTCCATGTTACGTGGTGTCTCCTGAAGCTTTTGCTCCAACATTGCAAGCTTACTATTAATGTGCCCATTGATCTCATTGTGGATACCATCAGTTGTCCGCTGAGATGGCAACTGAAGACTCTTCGTTCGAAGAAGTTTCTGAAGAAGTTGTTGGCCTGTCTCATTTCTGGTAATTTGACCCATTGTGTCACCTGATGGATTTCCGGGGTCTGAGATATTACTGGTATTAAATGAGTCACCGGTGATCTCTTGCTTAATAGGTGCCGAAGATGCCTCTCCACTATCTCCTGAATCACAATTAATCTCTCGAGGCTCCTGTTTTATATTTTGCAGCGTGATCTTGCATGGATCCCTTTCATGACACACTTCACCTTCAAATACTGCTGATGAAACTAATGGCTGTGTCATGTTTAACTTTGGAGATGGGCCATTAAGTGGAATAGTGGATATTGACTTTGGGGGACATGGACCCTGAGGCTCAGATTTGAGGCCTGATACTTCCTGTATAGTCTTAGGTACAGGTGATCTTAATGGTGAAGCTGCGGTCCTTCCAATATTACTAAACTGACTACTTTTTACAGCACCACAGTCTGATCTTGATGCAGGTGATGGGTGGTTAGAGACAGAAGTGGTAACAAAATCTTGTTTATTAAAAGATGCTGGACTGGAACCAGCTTCTTGAACAGAGCCAGCAGGTGAACTAACATGAGAAGGAGAGGCCTGAAAGGGACTAAGCGCCCTCACACCAAGACATTGTCCTTGACCTGGTGGAGTCTGGCGCATACCCATTATTTGCCTTTGCTGAGCAGAATGGGGGCTACCAGGTGATCCTTGACCCACAAGTTGACGAGGAGACATTGGTCTAGCCATGTGGCCTAGAGGAGTTGGGCGTATCTGACTGATCATTGGTCGTGCCAAAGGTACCTGACCCATCATCATTTGATGCTGCTGTTGCATCATCTGCTGTTGTTGCTGGGTGGTTGTGCTGTATTGAGGCGAGACACCTTGAGGGGTCTGTTGTGGATGCAATGCTCCAGTGTCCTGAAAATGTGGCGCCACTGCAGAGGACTGGTTTATTACTCCTTGCTGCTGTGAGGAGCCAACTGGACCTTGTTTAGTTGCAAACGCATACGGGTGCTGCTGCTGTGCCTCAAGTCCCAGAATTCTTGGGCCAACAGGTTGTGTGCCTTGGGGACGAACTTGACCTTGTGTCTGTCCCTGCAACCTTAGCATCTGACCCTGTTGTTGAGCCTGCCTCTGAGCAATTATTGCCTGAATTTGCTGTAACTGCTGGTTCGGGGGCAGGTGACATAACTGCGGATTCTGTGTAATTAAGGCTTGAATATTAATAGGAGTTCGTATTTGCCCAGGAGGTGCAACTGATCTCTGAGGCATCATTATATGTTGACCTCTATTTAGTTGTTGTTGTTGTTGTTGTTGTTGGGTCAATGCATCTTGTTGCTGATTTGAATTACCGGATACAACAGCCTGATTCTGGCTATTCTGCTGTGCTACCATGCCCTGAATTTGTACATTTTGTCCCCCCTGTTGCTGAGCAACATAACACAATTGCTGACCTTCCTGTTTTACTTGTTCTGTTTTAAGTGAGTTTTGACGTTGTAGAGCAAGTTGCATTTGTTCTTGAGGTTGCATCCCAGTCTGCTGATTGTTTATATAGCTATGCTGTTGTGATGGTCCAGCATTTTGTCCTGGCTGTTGCTGTGTAGCTTGCTGAATCACATAAGCAACAGCTGCAGGCTGTGGACCAACTGCCCCTTGCAAATCTGCACTTGTCCCTTGTTGCATCTGGTTTGGTGTTGAGGAACCCGTTTGCTGGGGTGGGTTCTTGGGGCTAAGGATTCCAACATCTTTAGGAGCCGGGCTTTGAACATCTTGAGAGAGGCCTGGAACTCCCTGCTGCAAATTATCAACATTACCTTGAATGCCACTTGAAGAGGGTGTCCCCATTGTCCCTTGCTCTGGTGCACCCATTTGTGTCAGTTGCCTCTGCTGTGATATTTGCTGTTGTTGGAGCTGAGCAAGATTCTTTGCTGTATTCTGTTGCTGCTGTGAAAGAAGCATGTGCTGTGCCAAAACACTCTGCTGCTGAGCAGTAAGTTGGCCCTGAGGCCCTCTAAGAACATGCTGTGCTTCACCGGAAACCTGTTGACCTATCAAACCCTGAGGTCTCTGAAGCTGCTGAACTGGTTGATTTCCAGCCATGCCTTCTTGACCGGTCATCATACTTTGATTTGTAGTCATTGGCTGAGCCATGATATTTGATTGTGTCTGTCCTACTGCCTGGTTTCCCATTATGCCTTGAGGAACCTGCATAAGGCCTTGTTGTTGTTGCTGTTTAGATATCAATCCGGGTTGTAATTTTGGTTGCTGCTGCCCCATTAATGCATTGCTCATCAATAATTGAGGTCCCTGACTACCTAGAGTTCCAGCCTGCTGATTCATAACACCAGGCTGTTGGTTTTGATGTGTCATGGGTTGCTGTCCCATCATTAATTGCTGTTGCAGTTTTTGGACCATCTGCATCCTTTGTTGCAGCTGCCTTTCCTGAAGAAGCCTTGGATCTGGTCCTTGTGGACCAGACCCTTGTGGAAAAAATCCACCAGGTGGCCCAGTGCCATGTGCTCCAGAGTTAGGAGCTTGACCTGATGAAAATGGATGCACTTGTGGCATTCTAACTGGCATTCCACCTTGAGTAATACCTCCTGGGATTTGACTTATCATTGGCCCCCCTTGTTGACCCATTATCATTTGTCCAGGCATCTTAGAAAGCATATGAGATCCCTGACTTGAAGGACCAGGTGGTAGCATGGAGGAGCCTTGCTGATGTTGCTGCTGCTTACTTCTGTATTCAGCAATCAGATTGGTGTGCTCTTTCTGTTGCTTACGTACCTAGGGGAAAAGAAACTTTGTAATTTATGACATATAAAAGAGATGTAAAAGATATAAACCTATGTAAGAATTCTCACCTGATCCAATTGTTTCTGTACTTTACTTTGTTCTTCAGTGACCAGTTTTAACTTTTCAGCATCAGCTTCTGCAAATTCACGCCCTGCTTTCTTAGCTGTGCGTTGCTTAGCACAAAGTGCTTTACGAGATTTACGGTGTGCTCCTATTTGTTCCTCCAACATTTTTAACTGCATTTGGAGCAGCTGTTGGGTGTGTACAAGCCACTCTTCGTACTGGTGTTGTTCAGCATCATCTGATGTGCAAAAGAGATTCAATTTGTTTTAATAACAAACACAGGTAAAAGAAAACCAAGCACAAATGTCACAGAATGCAGAACATACTGATGATGCCTTGCACAAATTGTGGAGGATTAGGTCTTGGCTGAGCCTTATCACTGCCTTCCCCTTCCTAAAATTAAGAAAAGCATGATCAGTCAAACTAACACTTCCACCCTAAAATAAACAACAAGCAGAAGGGAGCAAGGACAGTTCACTGACCTTTGATGATCCAGAACCAATGTGGGCCTGAGCATCAATGCTGCCTGGTGCTGAAGCTAGCCTCTGGGCCAAAAGTGACACCTGTTGCCTAAAAAGGTAAAGAAATCAGCATGAAGGTCAATTGTGACTGTAGAGCAGAGTGTGAAAAAGTGGTTCTACAGCGAATGAACAGATGCTCCCCAACTTACGTTCATTCGTTTTATGTATTTTTCGATTTTACGTTTAAAAAAAAAAAAAAAAAAAAAAAAAGTCAAATTTTGAGTGGAACGTGCTCTCTGTAGTACGAGACGTACCTACGTAGTATGCTGACACAATGACGCTGCGTCCATTGTTTACAAACAACAGACTGAATGTGCCCCTCCTTCCTCCCAGTTCACTGCATGTTGGCCTTGTGTTAAGACGTCGTCTCTGTGATCTTTGTGTTTACACTGTTTTGCAGACTTTTGTAACCCTAAGCAAATATGGTTGGCCAGAAGCGTAAGCCTACTAGTGATAATCAGAAAAAGCAACAAGCCATCTCGTTAGAAACGAAGATGGCTATTAAGAAAATTGATGCTGGTGGAAAACACGTGACTGTTGACATTTCTTACAAATGGCTCCGTCAATCATCAGAACCATTTACAAGCAGAAAGATCACATCATAGAGAATGTTAAAAGGTTATATTTGATACTGTATTTGATGAGTGAATTTGATTAAAATTTATTTATTTGAAATTATTTTGCTTTAATTTCAAATAAATTAAATTCATGTTGATATTATTTGATATTTTACAATGTTATGTTTATAATAATTGATTCAGGGGTGTTTTATGAGATACAGTAATGGTATTTATAGATGGATAGTACAGTATGATCATCATACGTCACTGGAACATGCAGTAACAACTTACTTTTTTTTTTTTACCTTACGTTCGGCCGTCTAGAACCAAACAAAAACGTAAGTCGGGGAGCGTCTGTATTAATTTTCTAAAATTAAAAAATTACCTATTTATACCAGGAGGAACATTCATGGGGTCTTGAGTCAACACCCTTTTTATGCCTTTCAAAGCCACCATCTTTGCTTTGGTTATAGGATCCATGATGTCATCAGTCATAAATTTTTCCAGATCTGAAAGGATAGAAGATCAATGTGCCAATCAAAATTCAATGTGCATGGGTGCAGAATATTATGCAAAAGGCTAGGAGATAAACAGAATATTACTCTACCTTTATCTGGGAAAAAGTTGGTAGAAACAGTTTGTGGTTTTGGATGGTGTTGAGGTGCTGTTGGCTGTTGCTGTGGATCAAGAGCAGGATGAATGCTGCCCGGCTGCCCAGGTCTTATCATGGCTTGTGGTTGAACCACTGCCATATGAGAAGGTGGCGGCATTGGAGAACTAAGCATCCTCTGCTGATGTGGTGTGAGCATGTGGGGAGGCCTTGCAACCATTCCCGGTTGAGTAACAAGACCCTGAGGTGGACGATGATGGGATAGTAAGATCTGCCCTGGTCCTCCAGTAGGCTGTTGCTGATTCTGAATACTATGAAGATGATTGCTCAACCCCCCCTGTAGAGCATTTAACTGCTGCTGTTGTTGCTGTTTCTGAAGCTCCTTCTTTTCATGCTCCAGTAGGTCCTGAATCAAAAGAGGCAGTTCACTGGCCTCCAGTGAGCTTTCTACTTTATCAAGGTCAACGGCAGGCGAGTGCTGGCCACCACCATCTGACAGACTAAGTGGATCTTCAGGTAGATCTGGATGTGGTGTAGCTGGAGGAAATGTAAGGGTATTTGTTGGTGTGGAGGGGGGAAATGGAACACCACCTAATCGGACAGTACTCAACGATGCAGAAGAATTCTCTGGCTGAGTTGAGATCTTGGATGGTGTTCCACCAAGAAGCAGAGAGACAGCTTCACCCATCTCATCTTTCACCACAGTCTGTGTGGATTGTTGAGAATCAACTGCGCTCTTCTCTTCAGGTTTTACTGTGGCATGTTCGCTGGTATCTGAGGACTCCACACTTGGAGGAAGAGAAACACTAGACACTGTGGACGTTTCAGATTTTACAGGTATCTGTGTGGAACCTGTGGGTGATGGCTTGGCAGTTGCACCAATTTTGGGTTTTTCTTCCACCTTATTGCCTGAACCCTCTCCTTCTGCTTCAACAAGACGTAACTGGTCAGAAAAAACATCCTTAGGGTCACCCTGATCAAGCTCTGGGTCAGTGTATGCAAGAAGGTCAAACTCATCACTATTAAGCAGATCATCCAAATGAGGATCATTTGTTTCAAGATTGTCAAGGTTCCCTAAATCATCATCCGCTTTATCGGTATCCAAGTCGAGTGCAAGATCATCCTCATCCTCAACTCCAGCTTCTGCCCCAGCTTCTCCAAGGTCTTTAGCTGCAAAAGGATCCTCAAGGTCAGCCTCTGGCAAGTCAACAGGTTCTTCCGCAGGCTGCTGTTCTCCTGGAACATTGTTTTGAGAACTCTGCTGCTGAATAGTTGAGTGAGAGACGGCTGTATTTGAATGGGTAGATGGGGCTGCCTGTGACTGTAGTTGAGGTTGAGATGGAGGAATATTGCTCTGTTGTGTTATTATTTGGCCCAAGTGGGCTTGTGGCAACCCCAGTCTAGGACCTTGCCCACCTTCTCCCTGAGTGGGAAAAGAAGGTTGCAAGGCTGTTGGAACAAATCCAGCAGGTACATCCTGCTGTGGCATAAATATTCGTGGTCGAGGCTGAGGTGTCCTTGCCAAAAACTGGGGTCCAATTGGTAGCCTTTGGGCATTATGTTTTAATTCGATGAATTGTGGTGGTGGTCCAGACACAGAGTGTTGCATTGTCTCAGGCCCAGTGCCTTGTGACAAAGCAAGGGGATTCGGCATACTTTGCATCCCTTGCATACTAAGAGGGTTGTTTAAAGGAGCATTAAGGTGGTGCCTAGGTGCCATTTCCATTATAGAAGGTTGTGGAAACCTCCGTGGACCAGCAAGCTGACCTTGCCACTGTGTAGGAAATGGTGGACAAGGATACATCCCCTGGGAAACACTAGCACCAGGTTGCCTATAGACAATTATTTAGAAATCTAAAATGTATTATTGCTGCATTTTTTGCTTAAGAAATTGAAAAAAAAAAAAAACCTTATATATTCAAAACAAATGATACCAACATACCTTTGTACATTAGGGTCCATGATTCCAGGCGTTCCAGTCGGAGGAGGAAGAGGATGGGGATTAGGAGCATGGTGTCTAAGCTTCTCATCCACTGTTCCCATAGGCATAGGTAGCTTGCCTTGGATAGCCACTTGAGCAATGGCTACTCGGTCCTAATCGCCATATTATATATGAATCAATCAAACAACCAAAATTAATAATGCATATAAAGCACTCCTAAAAATTTGACAAGAGTCCAAAAATAATATCTTGGATCAGAATATCTAAAAATAATGTGCCAAAGGCAAAGTAAATGTCAATGATGGAACGTCGAAGGAACTCCTCACTTTTGTGACATTCACCATGCCTGAGGCAAATAATTGTTATGCACTGCCCAGAACCGTACAGGAAAGCAAACCAACATGAGATTTATAGTTTATTTTTATATTGTGTCCATTGCAGAAACAGATCAGCTGAGTACCACATGCAAAGCATAAGTGCTATGCAGTTAACGATGCCTTTTAAAACTACTGTACTTTAACATTCTAGTGTATGCCCATTAACCTGATCAATCACTGTTTTTGGTAGAAATGACACTCCTAAATGGCAAATACTGGCAGGTGTAGAAGTGTAATCGAATCCAACAGAACCAACAGTCATGACATGCATACTGCTAATTCTGTACAATTGGATGATTGGAGAGGAGAAAACAAAAACAAATAAAATGCGGTAAATGATCAAAGAAGGGATATCATTACCCATAAATACTGTTACAATTAGAGGACACCTGTGTGAAGCCAAGCTATTGGCAAGAAACCCCCGCAAAGTCCCACAGTTTGTCAAACGTAACATAATCACTGAATTGAAGCCACAATACACTGAAGAAAGTAAAGCATGGTGGCACAAGCATCATGATATGCGAATGTTTCTCATACTACGGTGTCAGGCCTATTTATCGCATACCAGGGATCAGTTTGAATACATCGAAATACTTGAGGTCGTGCTGCCTTATATCGAAGAGGAAATGCCCTTTCCAACAAAACAACAACCCCAAAACATGTCGGCTCATCCCTAGACCTTAATCCAAAAGAAAACTTGAAGTGACATCAAAAATTCAGTTTTTGATGCAAAACCAATAATATAAGAACTGTGGAATGTAGTTCAATCATCCTGAGCTTTAATACCCAGACACAGATGTACAGCAGTGCTCAGAAACTGATTATACAACTAAATATTAGTTCAGTGATTAAAAAAAAAAAAAGTTTTCCTTTGAAACAGTCTAATATTCACTTTTCAATTTTTTAAAGGAATAACAAACTGTATATACTTTTCTTCATGTTTTGATTTGGAATTGAATGTGTAATGTTCCCAATGCATTTGTGTGTCTGGAAATAAAAGTGATGAGGATTTTTAGCTTTATTAACTTTTTAAATACAGCACATTGCTATTATTTTGAACACGAACACACACATTTTTAGTCAAATTTGAATAAATATTAAAGTGAAACAAAAAGGACCCCCTTAGTGAGGACACTGCCTACTAAAAGTGGCCAGATTGATGTGTGTGTGTCCATCTTTTTGATTCAAGTACTATCCACTCGGGCTAGTTTTCGTTAACACTTACAAAGCACAATACAGGGATCCCTCGCTACTTCGCGCTTCAATTCATGCGGCTTCAGTGCATCACATTTTTAAAAAAAATAAATATTCATCAAATTAAAAAATAAGGAAATTAAGGAAGACGCCACAAAAACAAGGCCAATTATGCCAAAAAAAAAAAAAAAACCCTAAACAAAACAAAAAAACAACCCAAAATCTCCCATAAAAACTGGATACATTGTTGCATCTGTGCATGAATGCGCATCTGCGCGCGTCGTCGTCTTGTCATGCAATACCATCTGTATGTGTGGGTATTTATATTTACATCTTATGTTTTTTAATGTTTAATTGTTATTATAAGCATTTATAGCATTGAATATGTATTTATTGATATTATATACACATGTACATATACGTCAGTCATTGGGGGGTCCTACTTCGCAGATTTCAATGGTCACGTGGGGATCTCGGTCCCAATTAACTGCGGAAAGTGAGGGATTCCTGTGATTATATTTCCATGTATGACAAACTCAGACATCATGAGACACATACAGTTAATTCACATCTCAGGTGTAAATATGAAAGAAATACCTGTGGATAAGGAGGGGGCGCGCGCTGGGATTTATCTTGTTGAAAAACACTCATGTCACCTTCTTGCCAATTTGGAGCATTACTAATGGATGTATTTACTTCTTTCTCTTGCCGAAGGGAGTTCCTCTGCATTTTCTGTCTGATCAAAAATTCTCTAAGCCTCTGTTTCTGTAGTAGAAAATGAGAGAAATTGAAAAGGAATCGGGAAATAATAGTAAACAAAACTTGAACAAATGGCTCTGATGATGTACCATTAGTTAATCAAGTTGTAGAATGACCTCTGTACCTGTCTATGCTTTTCAATTTCTGATTGGCCAAGGCCAAGTGACTGATCCTGTCCAGCAGAAAGGTCAGGCGATTCCTGGGTGCTTGGTATGACTGCTAGATGATGTGCATCTTGATTTCCAGCTGGTAACTGTGTCTTAGAGTTTAACTCTGGAGCCGTGGCTGGTGGCATTGATGACGATTGCTGGGGTTGAACCTGAGCTTGCTGGGAAGTTATTACTTGTTTTGAGCCCACTGCTTGTGGCTGGTTAACCTGAAGGGGATCCATGCAGGGGCTGCAACTAAAACTAGTAGGTTTTCCACTTAGTGAATCTCCAACTGATGATGAACAAGGAGGCTGCTGGTTGGAATGAGGTGATCCTCTAAAGGGAGCTTCTGTAACTGCCGAGGCTGGACGAGGAGGTTTGTGCAGTGAAGTGAAAGGGTCTCTTGACTGAGGCCGTGAAGGTGGCTGTGAAGTAGGGTCTGGAGACTGAAAGCGTGGGGTAGCTGGTGAGTGCACAGAAAGTCCATCATTAGAGAGAGCTCCTGGTGTATGAGGAGAACTACCTTGTGACTGAGGGCTTGAGGCAACTTTTGGATAGGATTCTTGCTGGGGTATAGGCAGTCTCTGAATCAAGGTGGATGAACCATCTCCTGACTGCGGCCGGGGTGTGAGAGGAGATTGGACACAGGAATCAGAAAAAGAAGAGGGGGACTGACGATAGCTCTCAGGAGGATGATTAGGAGATAGATTAGGGGGAAGTGGAGTAGATGAGGTCCCAGCATCACCTTGATGCATACGCGGTGTCATAGGAGCTTTGAATAAGCCATCTCCACAATCTCCCGTTCCTGCAGGGGAATTTAAGCTTATCCCGGTCGAGGCACGAGGAGAAGGAGCACTCATGTCTGCCCTGTTTTGCAACATTCCTCCTGGAGAAGAAATAACGGTAGAGGGGGATGAACAGGACACGTACTCTTGTCGGCCACGGATTGGGTCAATATGGTGAGTTGCATGGGGTGGGGAAAACATAGGAGAGTCAGACCCAACTGCTTTTAGTCGAGGACTCTCAGCCAGGCCAACAGACTCCTGAGATGCCTGTTGGGGTGGAAGGATCTGCTGCTGAGGTTTGAAGAATGGATCAACTTGCTGAGCCTTGCGAGGCATTCCTGGCTGCATATCATGGGAACCAAGATTGGTCGGCCGTCCCTGAGGAGCACCCTGTAGGCCAGGTAAAGGGTAACCTGAGGAGGCCTGCAGAGGGCTAAAGGAAGGCTGTGAATAAGGAGTTGATGGTTGAGATTGAGCACGTGGGGACTGAGACGGAGGTTTGGAAAAGGAGTCAACGTGAAAGTCTGTTGAACCTGAGGCCTTAAGGGATCCATCTGGTGAAAAAACTGAAGATGCAGTATCTGGGGTAAAGGGAAACGCGATTTCAGCAGAGCTTGGCTGAGAGGGAGTGGAAAGAGAGCCAGAGTGTGGTGGAATTTTAAGGTGCAGGCTGGGGCGCTCTCCTTTAATCCGTACGGGCTCAGTTTTAACAGGTCTCAGAACCTGACTTTCTGCTTGCTGTAAATAACAGAGTAGGAAAAATATAAGACGTTCTTTCTCCAATTCCAGAAAGGTATCGGACTTGATGTTAAAATTATTACCTTCTGTGCTTTGCTGATTCTCTGAGCTGCTCTGTTATCTTTGGCCTTTTGCTGGAAGAATGAAACAGAACGTATTAAAAGAAATAAGATTTCATCTTAGGCCAATGATGTTATATTACATAGGTTTGCTCTTACCAAAAAGGGAACCTTGTCAGGAGCTGATACTTTCCTCCAAATCTTCATTATCTGCTTGCAGCGGCTTGCCCAATCTGTTACATTTAATATGTTTAGTAATCATCATTTTAAGTAATTATTAAAAAATATTGAATTTAAAAAATATTATAATAATTAAGTATAATTTTTTTCATGACAAAAGATAGAGAGTTAAATTGCACACTTTTGTCATGAAGTTTCTGTAAAATAATCACTAACCAGGGTAGTCCTGCTTGAGATTGGGGAAATTGATATTAGCGTAGAGCACAGGGGAAATCGTTGATAGACTTCCAAGTTCTTCATCTTTTTCCCAGCGCTGTAAACTTCGCTGATTGTATGACAGGCCATCTCCATCCTGTTCTGTAGGAGTTGGAGGAGTAGTAGGAGTGGCTGGAGTTGAAGGTGTTGCCCAAGGGCTTTCCTCATCCTGATCTGGACTGAAGATTCCGCCACGATCACTGGATAACAAAATTATCAATATATATGTATGTGTGTGTGTGTGTGTGTGCATATATATATATATAAATGTTATATTATTACAATAATATAGTTAGAAAATCCATAAACCGTTTTGCAACAATCAAAATAAAATTATCTTGTCCTTACTGTTGATCAAAAAATGGGGACTGGGAAAGTCCCTGAAAAGTTTCCATCACACTAGATGAAGGCAATGAGCCAGATGTGGAAGCACCTGTAAAATAGTTTAACCGATAAAGTTCAAATTGCGTTTATATGTTTTAGTCAGCTGCAAACACATACTAGCTGATGTCTGGTCTCATCTCACCATGAAGGTTTCTTAGGGGCAAACCAGAGCGATTACTGTCCCCCTCAAGAACAGGCCTCAGACTGGTTGTTCCACTTAAAGTGCTCCCTTCTGAGGGTCCAAGTACCTGACGGAAGAACTGCTCAGAATCTTGCTTCTCCGTCCCCTGTGGAAGACCTAAACCAAAAAGAGGGGGGGGGGCCTTTCAGCTCTTTAAAAAAAAAAAAAGAACACCCACACACACTGTATGAAGAGTTGAGAACTAGGTTTTTACCTCCATTCTTCTGTACGTTTAAACCAGGGGTGTCACCTAAACTCTGAACACTGAGAGAAAGCTGTTCACCTGTTCCCACATTTACTAAAATAATGAAGGTAGCAAATGCAATAAATGTATTAGACATTAAAACACTAAGATACGTATTAAACGTTACAAATATAGAAAATACTGAAAAAAAAAACAAACAAAAAAAATAAATTGATCATTCTAGTTCTGATCACTTGAGCTTTACAACTTACCTTTTGGCTCTCCTTGAGGATTTAAACCATCACCCTCTCGTTTAAGCCGCAAGGTCGCATCAGGTGCTCGGTTTTCAACCTCTACAACAACAGAGTGCATGTTAATGTTTACACAGTGTGGCGATTAAGAATTCCTTACACATTAGCAAATTCCGACTGAGGATTGCTATACCTGACTCTGAACATGAAGGTTTACAACCAGGAGCAGGTAATGAGGGTCTGGGCATGCCCTGAGAATGTCTCTGGGCTGGAGGAGCCAGAAAAGCCTTTTTACTCAAGTCAAGTAACGTCTTTCCAAAAAAAGCTTCCTGCAGATATGCGGGAAACATGTCTTCTAATTTGCTTTTCTTTCTTCCTCTACGCTTTTTGGCAAGTTCACCATCTCCCTCTGTTGCTTTAACATCAGGCGGGTCCATGTCAGGATGAGGGCCTTAAAAGAATATATACGTTAGCCATTAATATCTTGGTCTGACTATAATTGTATGTTCCCGTAGTTGACAGTTAAAAACTGGCTTTACTTGCCTTCTTCAAGTTTTGTTTCTGTTGCCTGGCCTTCAGACACACCATCACCAGATGCAGACAGGCTCTTTCTCATCCGCGTATGACATTTTCTCTGTCGGACCATGAACCCTCCAATGCCTATTTCCAAAAAAAAAAAAAAAAAAAGTCCTTCAACACACATGTAACCTTCTGTAGTACAGAAGCACAGAACAGTAATATTACATAGATCCCAGTGATGTTTAGAAAAATAGAGGAAACGGGTTCTGAAATAGAGGAAATTAAATATTTCAGCTGGAGGTCAAAGGGGCCGCAGGGCCCCTGAAGCTGAAAAAAATAGCGGAAATCTGTTGATCCCTAATATTAGAGCAGGCAGTCACCTGGCCTGTATGGTTTACGCTTCCTCTTCTTTCCTTCTTCTGTTTCATCTGTGCCTTTAACAGCATCACATTCAGGCACCCCCTCTGTACCTCCATCAGTCCCTGGCTCTTTGTCGACACCACCATCACGATCTGGGCTGCCAGGAGCTTCTGGTTTAGGGTCACACTCCATTGCTTCAGTACAGCCTGAGAATGAACATTTCGGACATTTGGACCAAAACGAACAAGTTCAACTTGGTATTGATGTAGTTACAGACTAAGGATGGGCATACATTGAACTCTTTCAATTGTTAAAATGTACTGGTTGATAACTTTATGATTTTTACTTAGTTAGGAACTTTGTGTATTTTGGAAGGACCAAAACAAACAACATACCTTTCCCCTCCTCTCCTTCACCATCGCCTTCTTTCAGTTCTAGGCCATCGGGAGCGCCATCAATACAGATGGTACCCATTCGGGAACGTCGTTGTCTGCGCTTATGCAGGGGTGACATGGAAATACTACGTAGTAAAGACATTCCTGTTTCTGTAAGCCAGACACCTTCCAGACGGTAAAACTGAGGTTCTGAAGGAGAAGCATTTAGGAATGGAGCAGACATTTACATAGGATGGCATCACACTGCGATAAAGACAGTGAAAGTATAGTATGCATGTTCAGCAAATAAGACATACCGGGTTCCTTAATTTTGAAAATTGACATCATTGGGGACTCCACTGTAGATTAAGTTTGAATACAGAAAGCAAAAAGAAAAGGGTTACGAAATACCTCACTAACCAATAAAAAGCGGCAGATTACACATGCAAATTACTTTACTTATACAGTACAGTACTTATACAGTACTTTCACAGAACAAAGACTCACCAACACGCCTAGGAACATAAGGAGTACAAGCTGTACAGGCAAAGCCTTCATCAGATGCTTGCTCAACCTCATCCTCTGTATAAAGACTCTCACACACAGCATGTACCCACCTACAAATAATTCAAATTCAATTTCGTGTTCTTGTTTTTAACATAAACTCTTTTGTTATGCCTTCCAGAAATGGATGTATATACCTCTCACAGTGCTGGCATTGCAGAAGCAATTCTTCCTCCATGAAGTTCTCATGACATACGGGGCATGTGACCAGACTGGCACAAGGGCCACAGTGGTTATAGTTATTTTGCCACTCACAATGAAACCCTGGTGAACTGGCCCCACAGTGCATGCAGCACACACACCTAGCACAAAAACATGGAAAGGAAGTGATCGCTTTAAATTTTCATGTCCACATCAGCAGTGACTAAGCAATAAAAACATTTTTGTTTGATGATCCAGGGGCCTAAAATGTTCCAGACAAGCACATTAAAGGTCCGGGCAGACTTTTACTAACTTCTGGTGCTTAAAAAAAAAAAAAAAAAGTTTTCTGTCAAAGCGAAGCTAAAAGCAGAAGACACAATTACCCTGGAGAATCAAATCAACATGCCCTGTAGGCTAATTAAATAATTCATCAGATCTTCTTACAAATTAAAACTTACTATAATTGTCATTATTTCACAAGTAATACTCCAAAACAAACCGCTGAGGGATAATTTGTGTACCATTTGCACTTCCAGCCTCCCTTTGGCACCGTGTGCAGCGGTGGATCCAAACAGTAGGTGTGATAGCTGACATCGCAGTCGTCACACAGCAGCAACCGTGAAGGATCAGATGCCTTCCCACACACCTCGCAAACAATACACTCAAGACAACGCCAGCCTTTTTTTAGCATCATCTTAGTGATCTACAGAGGAAGGGATATGTTGGGAATAAAAATAAAGAAATTCTTAACATGAGCACAAAGTGCAAGTGAAAATAACATCGGTCCTAACATGCTTACCTTGCTGTTTACACAGTATGGATGGTAACACTGGGAGCACTGAGCACAAGCTAGCAGCTGGCCCTCCACACCTCGTCCAAAACTGCCACATACCACACACATGTCCTAGGAAGCAGGCAAACAAAGCCCTGTGAAATTGTGCGCCTGTAGTGTCGTGAACATGAGAACTGAACTGAGAAACAAAACAAGTCATCTTACCTGTAAGAGAACAAATTTATCCGTGCTGGAAAAGAGCACCACTGTATTCTGCATTGTGTCATCCTCCTCCTCCTCCTCCTCTTTGCTCAGTCCAGTGTCTGCATTCATGGTTTGCTTTAGAAAAGACAAAAGGTGTTTTGGTTATACATGCAAAACATTTGCCTAGTTAACCAGGTTTTCTTCATAGAGTCATTCTGAGCTCACCATATGCTCTAAAAATACCTGAACTTAGCAAATTTGAGATTCTGGACAGTCTGTAATTGTACTAATTATACAATATTAATACAAATCAAATTATCTGTACATAAACATTTTCTAACCCCAAAAAGGTCAATATATTTGATATCAGCAACATACAAAACTGAACTGCTTATTTGGTTAAACTCCAACACAAAGCACAGACTTGTCGGCATTACATCATCTATATGTGCCAGATCTGCCAAAAACTTGCAAAAAAAAAAAAGCAACGATGTGTAAACTGTTGACTTTAGAGGCAGCGCAACAGAGCGTAAACATGAGTGAAACTCACTAAGAAAGCATCAATGCAAGAAGCCATAGCTTTGAGACGTGACCGCCCTCGTCCTCTTCCGCTTCCTCCACCTCGTGGCCGCCTCTTTCCTGGAAAACCACTGCCCCTTCCCTGCTGCGTCATCCACAAAACAGAGCATAAATATGTATTTTCTCAGATGCAAAAACTATACTGCTGTATGCAAATGATATAAACTCACTCCACCTGTTTTACTCTGGAGCGACCTGGAGATCCTCGTCGCTTTAACTTCTCTCCATCAGACTTGAGAGGGTCAAAGGGCAGAAACTCATCACTCTCTGTGAGCAAGGAATCGGAGCGCGCCCTGCCTGTTAGCCCAACACCAAGGTCCATCTGAGAGTCCACCTCCCCTGGTGAGCCGAGGAAGCCACTGCTGCTCTCATCACCGTGGCTCATGTTTGACATCTCATCCAAGAGTAGTTCTGACTTGATGCTTGTCTCCTGAGCATCAGCCTCCTGTTTTGGAACATCATCGGTTTGACTTTCATCCTTACAGTGCGCCTCCTCTAACAGCTCTTCCTCCTCTTCATCGTCCTCTGACTGACCAACTCGATCATCTGTGTCTGACGCAGAGGGTTCCACCTGAGGTACAGGGGAAGAAGTCCTGTCTGATACCACCTTATTCTGCCCCTCTGACCCTGTTTCTGTGACGTCCATATCAACAGGCACTGCCTCACCAAAAACAGCAGATAGAGGGGTTTGAGAAGGTGATGAGGAAGAGCCTGGAGTTGGTTCCTTTACGGTGATGTCCACACTAATGCTTGATTCCTTTCTCTCCTGTGTGCTAACTTCCTCATGTAGCCGATCATCTGCATGAGGCTCTGCTACTTGAGGTACAGTTTCCAGCACTGGGTTAACAAGGCTGTCCACTGTAGCCTGAATTTTAGGTTCATCCTTCATACTAACAGCACCATCAGCAACAGCGTCACTACAGCCTTGTGTGGCTCCGCTGTCATCACATACACCTATTAAAATGAGATAAGAGCAAGCATAGTGAGGTAATGTCTGCCAACGAGATACAACAACTGAAAGTTTACAGAAATCGTCCGTCCGAAGGCTTACTACAACTCACAATTTAACTACAACTACACAACTTCCACTGCCAAAAACCTATTCTGCAACAGTCTTACAATCTGACAACTGACTGTCAAAAATGTGTACACAGGGATGGGATCACAACAGTCTTCAAGCACTATAAATTGTTGAAAGCACAAGACTTGCATTTGGTTCTACTGTTATGGGCATGTAAACAAATGTATAAATGTAAATATAAATATCATGAATGTATAAACGTTGTGTGTAATTATATTCAGTTGGTGTGCTGTGGATGGTGGCGCATGGTATTGCTTGGCTGTTTTTGGGTCACTGTTGTTTTGCCTGCGTAGTCTAATTGGGTCTGGAACTTTCCAGCATACCAGGGAAACTTTGAGATGGACCTAGTTGCACAAGCGCCCTGTGAGGGGTCAGGTGATTACTGTGTTTCCCTGAAAATAAGACAGGGCTTTGTTAATTTTCATACCAAAATATGATACTAGGGCTTATTTTTAGGTGATGATGTATTTTACATTTTTCTCTATTACATGTCTTATAATGTATCTTTGTCTTTATATATTCTTATTTCGTTATATTTCTTTATTTTTAAAAATATTTTAACCAGAACCGAATCGAGCGATTTTTATGGACGCAAGTGTCTGTCCTCGTTTTAAAGCAGTCACTGACGTCATCGACTGAGCCTCAATGCGCAAGGATTGATGCTTTGACAGCGTACCTTAAGTAAAGCTGCCTAATAGATGAGTCAGCGCTTTCACCTAGAGCCCTAGATTGAGCGAGTAGCGGGCCAATGAATTGCTGTAGCTCTCAACTAGGGCTTATTTTGAGGGGAGGGCCTATATTAAAATCATCTTGTAAAATCACGCTAGGTCTTATTTTGTGGTTAGGTCTTATTTTCAGGGAAACACGGTAGAACATTCGAGAACAGAACTTTCCCGAACTTCAGAGAATACATATAAGGACCCATTGGCGACCGGTTTGCGCAGAATTATCTAGGTGAATCATTCAACGCGCTTCATTCAAGACTTCATCACCCAAGTCCATCATTCGTGTTCATCCACAGGCAGCGCGAGGATTTTCATCATTCGTTTCTTTTGATACGTGGGATTCCAACCTTTCCACAGCCAGCACGCGCGCCATCTCTAAATTTACCATACTGCAGCTGCTTTGTGATCATCTTTATTTTGTGAGCCTTGTTCAATTTGTATTTTGTTTAAGTCTAAATTGCAAGGTATTATTTTGTTCATATTATTAAATTGTATATATTGTGTGTCGTGGTTTGTCTTGTTCTGCTGGTTTCACAGGGCACTTTACATATTCTAAAATTCCATACGTAACACTACACAAAGAATACCAAAGGCAGCGCTCTAACTTCAATCCATGACCTGTGTTACAGATCTCAAATATTTCTCAAGGCGGCACATTGGTGTAGTGGTTGGCAAGTCTGCCTCACAGCAGGTGGTCCAGGGTTTGATTCCCAGCTTGCGCGTTTCTGTGCGGAGTTTGCATGTTCTCCCCGTGTCTGCATGGGTTTCCTCCAGCAGGCCAGAAACATGCACAGTAGGTTAATTGGCTGTTCTAAATATCCCCGAGGTGCGAGAGTGAGTATGAATGGTTGTGTGTGTTGGCCCTGTGATGGCCTAGCAAGCTGTCCAGGGTGTAAGCTGCCCTCGCCCAGAGTTGGCCGAGATGGATGCCAGCCTCCCCGTGACCCTAATTAGGATTAAGCAGTTCAGAAAATAAATGAATGAATGAATATTTCAAGAAAATTGAAACCATGTCTTGTGTACACTTATCTTGCTCCAGGATTACCTGAAACGTCGACCACAGATGTCTGCTCTTCAGTAGATTTTTGACTATCCAGGTGCGGCTCGGTCGAAACCACCGTCTTCTCTTGTTGCGATACCACTTCTGTAATGCTCTTGTGAACTTCTTCCACTTCAACAACCTCAGCTTCTGTTTCTAAATTAGAATAAAGACACTACTTACACAGACGGTGATCAGCAACTTAACAAACCAATCATATACAGTTCAACCAAAGTACATACGCAACTCCATGGGCTCGTCTCGATCGGTTTTTGTATCCAAATGTGTAGATTGCAGCTCCATCTCAGAGACGACAGTCTGTGCTTCTCTGCAGATCACGCAGATACATTTTTCATCCGGAGACTCTGAGACTGAGGCACACGCACTGTGTACCCACCTGTAAAAGGCAAACAAAACTTTTACTAAACCTCTGAAAAAATTCACGATCGTTCTATTTTGGTGTGCAAAAACCCCCGAAAAATAATACTTTCAAATTTTAACAAAACACAGAACATTAAAGAACGTACAGTGGGCCCTCGTTATTCGTGGAGGTTCGGTTCCGGCCCCTCCCACGAATCAAGATAATCCGCGAGTTCTGTACCCGGAACTAAAACCCCATGTATCACATTACATGTGCGAATGAGCAACCGGAAGTAAAATACTATGTATCTATTGCATGCGCTAAAATATGCTTCTTAAACACATTCTATAGACAGTCTTACTCATCAATACAGCATTAATGTAGTAAAATGTAGTAATGATTAAGAAAAACTTTTTTCAGTTTTTATTTGTTTAATACTCAACGCGCATTTGCTCACTTGAAAGATCGGAAGTCCGGATAAGCCGCGCTTCGTCTCACAAGCTCCGTGTCACTTGCGACAAACGCCTCGCATTCAAAGGGGAAGGACTTAAGCAGTGCGCTTTAATTGATGTGAGCGTGCAGTTTGTGTTTATAGGGAGTAGATGAGATGACTTCATTCAGATGTGAACTGCATTCAGCCCCAGCAACTCAGCCACGCCCCTCAGCCAGAGTCAGGAGAAAACAGACACACAGAAACATTCTAAACATTAACTTAGGTACTGTACTGGAATAATAATTGAAAGAGACTTCAATACTACAGCTTCAGGCACTTCAGAGG
The DNA here is from genome assembly GCA_024760905.1 of Plotosus lineatus. Taxonomy (NCBI): domain Eukaryota; kingdom Metazoa; phylum Chordata; class Actinopteri; order Siluriformes; family Plotosidae; genus Plotosus; species Plotosus lineatus. Next base: position 42,197,182 of record CM045738.1, on the reverse strand, counting down.
AAACTGTCGTTTCTTCAGGAGAAAGTCTTATTTCTTCAAAAGAGACATCCAACGTCATTGCCTTTTTCTGGCACTTAGCTGGCAATTGAGTGGTATCATAGAGCTTAACTGGTAATTTAAACACACTAAAAAGGGGGCTCGTTGACAACTTGTACGCGAACGAGGAAAAAGGGGCGTATACATCTCAACCAATCAGCAGGAAGGAGAACAGCCACTGGCTGAATTTGAATCACGTGACCATTGCTCGGCAATCCTCGAATAGTCAAGGGCACGAGTGCAAAACTGCGAATAGTCAAGGGCCTACTGTACACCAGACTAGCTCGTCTAGTCAATTAAATTCACCAAACTACTTTTTTCACCAGTTATGTATCTGTTTTTAACACTTGTGCATTTTTAAGCACTGCAAATGTGACTGTTCTGTAATGTAACACATTTACCATCATCCTGAACTAAGCAACGACCATGACAGCGTATACTATACTCAAATCACCTGATACTATCATCGCACCCGAGCTGACAATGTTCCAGTACAGACGTCAGAAAACCAGTACCAGCAATTTCTGATCAGGTTAGCCATAATACAAGCTAATAACAAGAGCACTCAGAGTACAAACCTCCACCAAGCCCATTAAATCACCCATATGAACCAAAATGTATACATGCATACACCCATACATACACACAAAAAAAAAAAAACCAACAATCCTCTCACAATATTAAAGAATCCTTTAAAAAAGTCCCTGGATCCATTATTTTATCTAGACCATCTTTGGTGAATACAACCACCAGAGCAACATGTCCACATATAAAAGCTGAATAGTCTTGCAAACAAATGATTGAAAATGGACCCAAATAAGGCAAAGTGCTCATAAACAGTACGTCACTACAGCTTCCCCCTCCATTGGCGCACGGAAACCATCTTGGACTTTGAAAGCAGTGTTGGGGACATTCCCCCAACTTTTTCTGAGCTACAACACCAGGACTGTGGTCCAATTGATATTTCAAACTGGGGACTTGAAAACCCCCAACTTCCCAATACAGAGAATATAATATACAAATATATAGCATTCCAACTTTATTTTGTGTGCAAAATTCAAGACTGCGACAAGAACTGGGCCCCACATACGTGACAATTGTACTACAAATCTTCAAGTGGTCGGCGAGGAAAAGGAAAATCGATGCTTTTTATCCTGCCAATGATTTGGAGAGAGCCAGCTGATCATATCAACCATTGTTACTTCTGCATGGTATCTCCACTTGGTACAAGCATGAAATGGTACCGTACAGTTCATTTAGGGAATACAACAGACAGGCCAAGCAGTGCCAGGTCAATACTGAATAACAACTGATCTGTGAACATCTATTAATAATGTTTTTCCACTTTTCTTCCAAAAGTAATTTAATTTATTAACCCTTTTGTTTATTTTTAGAAGTGTTACAAAAAAGAACAGGTGAAATACAGAGATCCCTCACTTTTCACAGTCAATGGGGACCGAGACACACCCCAGACCGCCGATTTCCGTGAAGTAGGATTGACCCCCTTGACTGACGTATATGTACAGGTATGCCGTATTCGACGTGATAAGCGCTTAAAAAAAATGGAGTGGGTGGGCGGTAATTAAAATGTTATAAGCGGAGTGGAACGGTACGTGTTTAGTCCCATCGAGGTGTAAAACATGAATAATAACAAAACAATAAAATAGTTTTGCTGGTATTTGTGTTATTCATTTTGTGGTATCAACCAAATCACTTACATGAAAGCTGAAAATAAACAGAAAAATAGCATAAATTTTTAATAAAAGACCCCTTGCATTTCCCTCCCAGTGCTGTTCCGCTAAACATTTTCACGGATAAATTCGAGCCAATCAACACAAATGTCAACGTTAGCACATGGCACGTTGAACCAATCAACACGAACATAAACAAAAGCACATGTCGAGGAACGTGCTAAAATTTATGACGTTACAAGACAATCGGGTGAAAAATACTCGTTATCACTTTCTGGTACGTCCATATCTGGCTCATCGCATCCAGAGCATCCCATAGTTTTGCTGTAGCAGTTTCCAATGGTTTATCGGTTGTTGGACATTTACAGAGAAGAACACAGCAAAATATTTTCCTGTTTTTAAAAGCACGGCAGAACAATCAAATGTATTGTTACTGATGAACATTATAGACATTCCCCAATGGCAGTGGTCTTGAAATACCGTGTAAACTCCCTTTTACAGGCAGTGAACGCCTCATTTTACTGTTACAGAGACTGACTGAATAAAATTGTCAAGTTTGATATACTAGTTTCCTCCCGGTACACATGGGCGTAAAAACCTATGCCAAATCAAATGTGCGAATCAGATGATTCGCTGTAGCGACTCCCGAGAAAGGGAAAAAGCCAAAAGGAAAGAAAGAGAAAGAAATACAGACCCACACACGCACACAGATGCACACCTCATAAAAATATAAGTAAATGTTGTTGGGTTTTTTTTTTGCATAATTGGCCTTGTTTTGCAGCATTTTCCTTGACTTTTTTCCCCTATTTTTTTTTAATCTTTTGATGAATATTTTTGAAAAACCCACGATGCACTGAAGCCGCAGAAACTGAAGCACGAAGTAGCAAGGTATCCCAGTATTATATAAATAATAGAAACTAGGATTTGTAGAAATTAGAATTTAAAATTATATAAAAAAACTATGCTTGTTTAATCTTTCAGACTCAAATACAGCAACCAACACATTTATGCAAACCTCAAATGTAAAAATACTTAACAGTAGCTAATTAGCGATTTTTATTCCAATAGTGGACTTCAGCATACCAAAACCCAGAATCATTTTCACAATGAATTTCTAAAGCAGACAAATTCATACAGGACAAAAAAAATCTTCCTCTGAGCAAACACTGTATTTCAATGTCAGCTAATGAACGTGTCAGCATCAACTAATGACCTTTTCCAAATTGATTGTTGCGAAAGGAAGAAAAAAAGAAAAAAAAAACAATAATTCAATTTTTTTTTTTAAAAAGGTACCCGAGGAATGATGCAAACATATCGAAGCAATAACTTAAATTATGACAGAAAGTTCATATTATCCACAACCCTTTACACAGACTCTTGTAACTTTTCAGGTTTATTAGAAAAAGAGCAAATGACCCGAAAATGTGGATTACCTGAAATTCCAGAAGCTTAATAATAATAAAATCAAAAGATAAGAGTTACACGCTCACCTATGACAGATGGAACAGCGGTGTTGTAGTGTGACAGGTGACTCGGTGACCTTACTGCAAACCCCACAGACAGACATGCGCCGTCGCTGACAGCTTTCACAGAGTGAATAGCTCTCAAACCACTGCTCAGAGCCGGGGAGACTAAGTCCTCGAGCCCCGCAGTCAGTACACACACGACACCGCTACAATGAGAAAATGCAAGGGACCAAAAAAAAAACAAAAAAAACAAACACTTTTTTTAAACTGCTTCAATACTTAAAAATGCAAAACTAACACCCAAATGATCTTATCAGGTGCTATGGCCAGTGTTTGAAACTAACACCCAATTGATCTTATCAGGTGCTATGGCCAGTGTTTGAGATTGTATAGATTATCAGTTTGTCATAAAATTACTAAGATGACATGTGCTTGATATTTTGTTTATAAGCTGGGGAGAGGTCATTATATACACTTAAATTTGACATGCATCTATTTTATTAATTGTATGATTTATTTTGTTACTACCTCATATATAAATACCGAGGAACTCGTACATATTCACAGCTTTTTTTTTTTTTTTTTTGAGTACATCCATTTTGAAACTTCATAATCGACCTCATATTGAAATTTCATTGGATGTGCCAACTTGTCAATTCTTTATTTTAAAATACACATTTAAGAAGGATTAAATAAAAAAAAAAAAATAGCTGTAACTTGCTTTGCACTTCCAGGAATCGGGGGGAACAGAATCCATGGCTGGCTGCAGACAAAATGTGTGATAGCCCTTGTCACATGCATCACAGACCAGCATCTTGGTATCTTCCCCCGGTTGCCTAAACAAAAGACACATTTTTAAAATCTGTGAAAGGACCAGCAGTTCATCCAATATAAACTAACCTCACATAGATGATTCTGTAAGATGAGAGTGCTATCTTGAACATACCTGCAGGTTTGGCACACCTTACAATCTGGACATTGCCAGCCAGAACGCTGGAGAGGTGTGGCACTGATCTCAAGACAGGCATCATGGTAGTGTTGCCCACAGCCTGTGCAGTACAGTAACCCTGGGAGCTCTCCTGCAGAGTTCGAGTCACATACTACACAGCGTGCCTCCTCTCCAGCTGAAGGGGGGCGCAAGAGAGAAATCGTTCAGACAAATCCTACACAACTATGGTTACCTCCTGTTTCCTTGGTAGTGTTGTCTTACCCATCTCTTCTGCTTGTTCTATGTGCTCAGGACACAGAAGAGCCAACTGCTTCATGGACTGAAACGATCCACTCGCAGCCGAACAAGGAAAGTGGTAGGCCCGTGAGCAACTTTCAGCATGGCACCTGATGGTCGCGCCCAACCTTTTACAATAATCACACGGCTGAAACACAGATTTAATTTTTTTTTTAATTTCAGAAGACCATATTATTTCACACTCCGTATCCTTTCAAACCGCCTCTAAGTGGAAAGTGATTTTAGTCCACCTGCTGTATCCCTGAGATGACCGCTTTATCCACATTTATCAGTTCTTCACCCTCGCCCTTCTGCACCCCTTCTGACCATACTGCACACCAATGGTGAACCCAACAGCTCCCTGTATCAAAAGATATGACAAACCATATTTTTAAAAATGCACTCAGGTTTCATTCAGGGGGGGAGGGGGGAGTCTTTTCTGTATACCCCTGTCATCGAAGAGCGATACGGGACTGACGGGTTCGGAGAAGCCAATGGAAGACAGGTCATCATTTCCAGCTAATGGCAGTGAGGAGGTAGACGGCTCCAGATTAGGCCAATGGGAAGAGGAGGCGAAACACCGGAGCTCCCTCTGTCCATGAAGACTTCTCTCAACACAGTTGCAAAGCGCGCAGGCTCTGACAATCTCTCTGGACACACATTCAAAAATTGGGATAGTCATCTACTACAGTCATGATTGAAGATACTCAGAAATCACATCATTTGTATTTGCAGTTAATTTACTTGCAATGTTCTGGTCATTGATGCCATGTTGTGCATAATAACAAAAAGCTTATAATTGCCAAATAAACCATGAAATTGACAAGAAAAAAAGTTTTACGCTGGTGCACTGGAAGGGTCCACAGTAGTGCCTGAGATGTCCTCTGCAGCAAAAGGGGCTTCCGATTTCCCCTGAGAAGGGACAGTCTCATTTGAACAGGCACTCTCATCAGCTGGGAAGCACAAGAACAGATATAAATTCAATTACAACACAAAATGCTCTTTTTACACCAGCCTTATGAATAACTACCAAGTAATTATTCAAAGCAGAAACTGATAAATCACAAATGCAGCAGAAACCCATTTCTAACTTTGCACCTCTCAAATGTTGTGAACAGCTAAAAAAAAAAAAATCAGTTTCAGGTCCATATAAAGTTCAAAGAAAATCAGGGCGTTATAGAAACTCACAAGTGCATCATTTTCTATAGAAAAGTAAACAGAAAACGTACAAAGAAAAACATACACGCCAAAACAAGTTTACATTTGCTTGCTAACCTGCTTTTTCTGAATCATTTTCTTCGCAGTTTGATTTCTGCTCGTCCATTCCTTCTCCTGAAGAGGATCTCCTCAAAAGAGATCTAAAAAAAGCAAACATTTATATAAAACATTGTAGAAATCCTTCGGTCATCACTTCTGAGATTTGAGTATTTTAGTTCAACGTGATCTATGAAGTTCCAAACAGAAAGCAATCGACACAGCTGACCAGTTTTCTAACGACCTGCAAAGTTAATAGGTGAAGCTGTTGATTTGCAAAATTACGGTGAAACTATTTCATGAAAGTATTAATTAAAAGATGTGTTAAATTAATACGTTGCTCACGTCATACTGTACAGTAAATATTACAACAAGACAAATTGTGGAATACAAACCATTAAAATCACTTCCCTGTCCTCAGCTCATTCTCTTAATTTATAACGTGGAGCCACAGTCGACGACAAACAGCAGCAAATGATCTCTGCGTGTATGTAGGGAATAATGTTCGTTTTATCCGCTGGTTAGCTTCAGATTACAGTACATATAGCTAGTTTATCTTAGCTCGACCGCTAGCTTGCTAGCCGGGGTTAACAAACTCTCTGCACAAAAATTCGGTCACGGCTCACCAAACAAGAAATATAAAATCAGCAACTGCATTGCGATAAAGTCGCTAAGAGTAACGCCAAGGCAATACATTATTTAAAATGCGTACATAATTAACACGTAATGCTACTTCCTCCATATAAAACAACACTAAACGGAGATACACAAAGAAAACACAACTTCCGAGTAGCCCACTTCCTGTGACGGTCCATAACCATTCCGGGTTAAAACAAAGCCGCTGCTACTTAGTTCCCACAAATCAGCACGCAAAACAAACACTCAAAATAAAGAATTAAACGCAAATTATATAGAGTAATAATTTGCCAGTCTTTTTTAATAATATTTTCTATGTCAGTCATATCTCAACCCTTAAATAAAATTGTTATATCTTATTAATACTTATTTTAAGTTAGTCTACAATGCTTTAATGATAATAAATAATGCTTTTGTATGATAACCAGTTGAACAAACCAATCTGAAACTTGATTGCTAACAGATCAGGTTGGAGTGTTTAATCATTTTCTTTAGCTCAGATTTGACAATAATCAAAATTGTAATTCATCTCAATGGTTTGTATTAACATGCTCTATTATGTTATCATCTGAGTAGTAACAACTCATTCGGAGACTTGCAAGGTAGATTATCTAAAGGATAATAGATTAAAAGAATGATGTGTTCCAATATAATAAATGAAACATTGCAATCATTGATAAATCACTGTGGAAATGTTAAAAAATTTCACAACAAACTGATGCAATAGAGCTTGACAGGAAGCTACTCGGTGTTTTATTCCTTTTGTAATTAATATGCTAGATTTAATCATTTGAGTAAAAAAATCATGATGTATATGAAAAATGTGAGAAATAATCTAGCAAATAATGGAATAATTATGCCATCAGGGTATTCAAGGCACATAAAACTATACTGTTAAAAATCGTTGTTCCCCACATCCCTCGATTTACATGTGTTTCCTCATATGACAACACACATTTGGGTAGAGGAAACTGAAGGGAAATTGTACTGGTTAGATGTTTAAAACTTTTCTCTCACCCTCTCTCTCTCTCTCTCTCATTCGTGGTATTTCAGATCCAACGGTTGTTGGCAGTGTTTT
>CM045738.1:42152296-42184796 GCA_024760905.1 Plotosus lineatus | reverse complement strand
CACACACACACACACACACACACACACCCCATTGCAGCTATGTGAATCAGAGGTATAGCAGATGCACCCCAATTAAAAAAAAAAATTCTTTGTTCAGGTTGATATGAAAAAAAACCATTGCATGGATAAACTTAAATGTACAAACAAAACAAATAGATTCCAGTTTATTCAAGCCACTATAAAGTGTTTTAAGGAAAGCTTTTAGTTACTTTTGATAGTTGGCATCCTGATGTTTGAAAGTAATTACTGTACGTATACGCTTTGATCCAGAAATTGTGCTGTATATTTTCTAAATACTGGCAAACTAACTGAAATAAATACGCTGATATATTTCTACAATACAGACTATATGATGTGCATTATAAACCATCGTCAATAACTAATTATTACCTTGATATATTACTAATTGGATTGTATTCAGATGCTTGCGACACACAGAGCTCCAGGTCACTGGAAAACAAAAACAAACAAACAAACAAAAAAACACTAGGATGAATATACAGTACTGTACTCGTGCGTATTCTCAGGATTAGAATTAAGCATGGGGTCTAGTACATCCAGGACCTGATTGGTTAGCCATATGCAGATGAATCACAGAAGGATTTTAGGTGGATTTGTGCCCATCTGCACTCCCCATCACCAGGATAATCCTCTTTAATGCACATCTCAACAGCTGCCCAAAATACTGGGAAAAGAACACGGGTTACTGCTGTAACAGCGAGTTTGATTTTGTTCAGGGTCTGTCTAGACTCCACGAGTTTGTATATTTCTCACGTTTTAAAAAGGCATTTCCTTATGCCTATATACAGTACATTTATTTAAATGATCTGAACATCTCCACTTTGGTGACACGTGTGCTCCATGGAGACCCTAAAAATCTTGAATGTTGTCTAATTTGATTAAAAGGCTGAAACCAATGCTGTTTGTTTACATCGAAAGACTTTTAGATTTGAGCAATTAAAGGTCATCGTGAATAATATTGAACACAGTAGCTCTTGTTGTTTGTAATGCAGATTTATAAAAGAACCCCTTCTAATATTAGTGGGGCCGGTGGTGTGGTGGTTATGGTGCGGCGCTCATGGTCGGGAGGTTATGTGTTCAAATCCTAGTGAAACCCCCACTGTGCTAAGACCCCCTGGGCAAGGTCTCAACCACAAGTGTGACTCTGTTCACCCAGCAGTATAAATGGGTACCAGTGAAAATATACTGGGAAGGTAACCTGTGATGGACTAGCGTCCCATCCAGTAGGAGTGGAACTCCTCATCACTTCACGCTATGGAAACCGGGGATAAGCACCGCCCTGATGAGCCACTATGGCTCGGTGTAAGAAGCCCAATGGACTTTACCTTACCTTACGCTTCTAATATTACCTGGTATTCTCCTAAAAAACAAAGCTCAGGACTATGATTACTCGAGTGATTGTGTTTTGTAAAACCCCTGTTTGTTGAACTTGCACTTGGAAACAACCAATTGCATGACGGTGGCATCCGTCAATCATGGCTGATCATGGGCCTGTGCTTGGTTCGGGTCTATAGTGGTGCCAGAACAGAACCTTCTGTGGGAGTGCAGGCCGATCCTGGAGTTGCAGTCCCTGCTACACAGGCTGCAATGGGAAAGGGGAGGCTGCCGGCGGGGCTCGAAGGCTGTTCTTGCGCTGAGCCCGCTTTTCCTCCCAGGACAGGCGGAGTTCTGCTTCACCTCGCTTGAGGCTGCAGGTCATTTCAAGTCTCCACTGGTCGCGGTCTTGGGCCAGATCCTCCCACTTGCTGATGTTCATGCCAATTGCCTTCATGTCCTTTTTACAGACATCTTTGAAGCGGAGCCCGATTTACAGACCACCTGTCAGACTTTTCCCAAAAAAGCCCTCCACACCCAGTAAGGCAAATGGCCTGTGATGGGGTAACACCTTACTGACCAGACGCTGCCTGGCTTGAAGCGGGCGGTAGCTACCCAGTGGGGGTATGATGCCTCCTCCCACTGACAGAAGTGAGCCCCTAAGCGTGTACGCCAAATTTGAGCAATGACACACGGTAACTGATTCACTTCCCGCGTTCTGCTGCATCCTTTCGGAGGCGCAGGAGTAGTCCTCTCCAGGGCTCAGAGCCTGGGCAAGACCGAAGGAGGACCGGCTGTTGACGAAGCAGTTTACTCCCAAAGTCTTTCCCTCGGTGGGGTGAACCGCGAGACAGTAATGGTTTGAAATCAGAGTTTACCTTCTCCGAGATGGTTGAACCGCACTTCGTCTGGACTTCACCTAGGACCTGTTTGCCTTGGGTGACCCTACAAGGGGAATGCTCCAGACAACATAGCTCCTAGGACACACAAACACCTCCACCACAGTAAGGTGGCGATTCAAGGAGGAGTAATTAATAAACATTGATAACGCGTTAATATAACATTAATAAAAGTTTATGCTTTAGATATAATTAGTGTATCTATAATGCATGAATACTGTGTTAGATCTTTTGTATGTGCCGTCCATAGAAGAGACCAGTTCATGAATCGGTCAAGGCTCCTTGTAAATGCGCATTTTGTCCACAAGGGGGTGCAAAATATTAACTTTCTGGTAAAAGAGGTGTCCAAAATAAAAACATTCTCAGCATCTTACCTCTAAAAAAATAATAAATAATCGGTTCCTTCAAAAATTCTGTTCTTTTTTTAACTTTTCAAAAGTATAAAATTAACAGTGCAAGAGATCACAGAAATGAAAACAAACAAACAAACAAACAAACAAAAAAACCCATCAGTCAGGAAGCATCAAAATGTTCACAAATTCAAGTTTCAAAAATTAGCCACTGCTTGCGAAAAACCTTTGTAGTTTATCTTTTTAAAAAAACCTGTTGTTTGAGTTTGAAAAGGATTTTGTGTTGTATTATTATATTTGTGCCAAAATCAGATACACCAGACAGGCCAACTCTCATTATTATTATTATTATTATTAATAATAACAACAAAACAACAAGCAAGAAGACCTGGGTTTGATTCTCATCTCGGCCATTTCTGTGTGGAGTTTGCAGGTTCTTCCCCTGCTTGCGTGAGTTTCCTCTGCGTACTCTGGTTTCCTTCCACCGACCAAAAATATGCACAGGAGGCAAACTGTCTGTTCCGAATCGACCCTTGGTGTCAGTGTGAATGGTTGTGTGAGTGCTGGCCCTGCCATGGCCTGGCAAGCTTTCCAAGATGTACGCCACCCTCCCGCAGAGTCGGCTGACACGGACACCAGCCTCCCCGACACCCTAATCAGGATTAAGCGGTTTAGAAAATGAATGAATGAATAAAACAAGAATATATTCATTCATTCATTCATTCATTCTTCCTCTTATGCTTATTATTAGTATTGTTGTTATTATTATTATTATTATTATTATAGTAACTGTCCTGCCAGTTCAGGAATTCAAAGTTAGTCATTTGCAGCCGGACGCTAACAATGGACGGCTAACAAATATAACAAAGCCCTGTTATATTTTTGACAAATTGCATCAGCAAATGCAACCCATGGAACATTAGTGTAGCCTACAGTTTACCGTCAAACACACGGCTGTACTATCTTAAGGCCAGGTTGGGGGGAAAAGAAGACATGAATCATAATATTAATTACAATAGCTTTCAAATGTTTATATATTATAAATCCAAAAATATAAAAATAGTTTTTCTTTCTCAGAAATTTTCCCTCTTCTGTATAAAAAAAGGTTTACTCTGAATCTGACATTAACTTGTGCAACAGTCAATAACAAGTGTTATGCGATAGAGTGTACTTCAAATCTATGAATGTCCACAACAGGTGATTTAATTGTACAGTGAAGGAAATTAATACGTAGTATTATATTACATATAAGTTCATCATAATTTGTATTTGAGTTTTTTGAGGGTAAGTAGCCTGTTTGGTTAGAATGTTCTGACCCTGACAGAAAGTCATTGTCTGTTCATCTTCTGTTTATCGTCTTCAGTCACAAAAGTGAGGTTTCCAGAAAATCTGAGAAATTGTACATAGCAGTTTTGCATACCAGTGAACCCCGACTTTTGTGCCAACCAGACAATCAAAATATAGCTTAGAACGATGTTCGTTTAAACATGTACTGTTCATTTTGTTCACTTCATTGTAAACTACTCCTGAACTATTATGTATCACATTCGTATGTCCTCTGGAAAGAATTCGGTATGACGGATAGGTTGCATGAACCTCAGCAGCTCCTTGCATCATCAGTGTTAGTGGATTCACTACCACGAATACTTGTGACAGTCCAATCAGGAAACGAAGAGGCCCGAACGCCCAGTGTGCCAGCCTCTGATCCTCAATAGACGCATAACTGGACACCAACACACCATCCACAAATAGGTTGCCATGTTCAGTCAGAGGAGCGTATACCCCAATTCTTTCTTCTTGTGAGATAGAAACAATTTTGGAAGGATGCACATGACCATCCCTTCCACAAACTAGTACATAGGATCCCCTTGTGACTTGACTAGCAAAGCTGGCATAGTACTCATGGTAATGCAACCGGAGGGTGGGAGCCATGAAGATGAGGTGATTGGGTGTAATGGTGAGTTTATGCCCATTTTCTGTGAAGAGAACCAAAAAAATGGACCTGTGCTCAGCGTCCAAATGTAGGAAGAGGAGGACACGGCTGAAGATCATGCCACCGGACTCAGACAATGCAAGCACTGAGTCTCCAGGCTGCAGATGAGACATAGGCTTTTGCACTCCCTCAGCTACCGTCACGAGTGCTGAAGCTGAGAAACAGCCTCCTTTCTCCACTGCAACAGAGTGATCTGAGAAAAGAAGAAATAGAACAACAGCAGTAGTTTTCAGTAAAATTTAAATATTCTGACATAATATGCATACAAGTAAAAAAAAAAAATAATAGGAAAAACAGTGTGCCTGTAATACTATGGAAAGACATCAGCTGGAATTATTTGGGTTTATTTGTACCCTGACTACAAAGGAAGACATCCACAGCAGACTAGGCAAGGCCAGGAGCATTTTCAAGGAGAAGAACAACATTTGGAGATCCACACAGTACAGCTTCAACACCAAACTCAGGCTGTACCAGAGCTGGGTCATATCTGTGCTCTTGTATGGATCTGAATGCTGGAGGATGATCTTGCTATGCTGAGATCATTCCACACTACATGCCTTCGAAAAATCCTCCGAATCTTCTCACCTGAGAAGATCTCCAACAAGATCCTGCTGAGACGATGTAAGCAAGTCAACATGGGTACCATCATTGCAAGAAGAAAATGGAAATTGATTTGACATGTGCCGCGGAAAGACCAGCAGTCTATAGCAAGAACGACATTGCACTGGACCCCAGATGGAAAGAGGAAGAGAGGGAGACCAAGAGTAACGTGGAGGAGGACAGTGGAGAGTGAGATGGAAGCCATGAAGCATTCTTGGGGTTCTTTTGAAAAGGATGGCTCAGGACAGGCAGGGGTGAAGGAACTTTGTTGCTGCCCTACTGCCACTGGGTGTAATGGTTAAATGATGATGATTTGTACCCTGAAAGAGAAACATCACTACCAATGAATATGGTGATCTTCTGACTGACCCCAATGGTGCTGAGGCCTCTGGACAAGGTCTTATTAAGTGTGCCTCAGCCACCCAGCAGTATAGTATAAATGGGTACCAGGAAAAATACTGGGAAGGTAGCCTGCAGTGGACTAGCATTGCATCCAGGAGGTGTTGTACTCTTAGTTGCTTCACGCTACAGAAACTGGGATAAGCTTTGGCTGTGATGAGCCACTAGGGCTTGGGTGTAAAAAGACAGGCTTTACTCTTTTTTTACTTTCAGCTAACTGATCAGCTTTATCCTATGATGAAAAATTTACAGTATTCACCATGCCACCTTATGAAGACCAACTTATACAACTGAACAGCTGAGGGTCAAAGGCCTGACTCAAGGGCCCAGCATTGAAAGCTCGGTTTTACTGCGATTTGAACTCGCATCCTTCTTATAAGTTTTTAAACTTATTAACCACTGAGCTACCATGCCCAGCTTTAATATCCCAGTGAGATTGATCTCCTCCAGGGTGAGTCCGTCCCTATCCACAGACCTTAAGCACTCATTAAATCGTTAACTGAGTATGAAAAATTATATTCATCAGCATGTTGAGGCCATAGATGTTGTATGGTTTAGAATCAATGGCATTGGGGAAAAGACAGGAGGCAGAGCTGGAGGTAGCAGAGATGAAAATGTTGAGGTTCTCTTTGGGCGTAACGAGGATGGATAGGATCGGGAATGAGGACATCAGAGGGACAGCACATGTAAGAGGTTTTGGAGACAAAAGTCAGAGAGGCTAGATTGAGATGGTTTGGACATGTACAGAGGAGGGATAGTGAGTATATTGGTAGTAGGATGCTGAGGTTGGAACTACCAGGCAGAAGGCCGAGAGGAAGACCAAAGAGACGATTTATGGATGTGGTGAAGGAGGGTGAGATGGAGGCAGATGGTTCACTGTGGCGACCCCTGACGGGACAGCCGAAAGGAAAGGAAGAAGAAGATTCATCAGCAAATATATTACCATATCATCATAAAAACAACAATTAAAGGGACAGTGTATAATATTTAGCAGTACACAGCAGTACCCTGTGGTGAGGCTCCAGACCGCAAACAAGTGAAATTTCATTCACAACTCCTCCCCTTCAAAACCTTCATGGTTCTGGGCTGCTACAAATACATGCAGGTGTAAGATGGCAGTCTCTCAGCCAAGACTGGGCGAGGGCAGAGTACACTATGGGCAGCTCGCCAGGCCATTGCAGGGCAGAAACAATGGAAATGCAGCCTAGTCTTTATAAAAGTCAGTAATGGTTCTTTGACATGCTTCTCACCACAGACAGTGAGAGACATAGTTGGCCTTTGATAACCCAGTTAGGTGTACTCGAGGGGACAGCAGTGATATCCCAGTGATAGTGAGACATGAACCCCCAATATCTGGATCAGTATAAGCACGCACCCTACCACCGAGCCACCACTGCCCCAGACTAGATTTTAAAAAAAAACAAAATAAAAACATTTATTTATTGAAGATATACATATATATTTTCTCCTAACAGATCCTCCCAAATTAAATTGTCCATACCTTTTTAAGGGAATATCTGTTACTAGGATGGCATCCATTGCTCCAGCACAATCCCAGAGACATATAAGGTCTAGGTCAAAGTGCATTAATTCCGGTCTGTCGGCTTAACAGTGGAATGACTCATTACGAAAACATTTTATGCACACTGCCTGGTTAAAAAGTTGCACACTTTAATATTTTTGTGGAGTGTATTTAGAATGTAATCCGACCTCAGTATGTCATTGTTGCTCCAGTTGGTCCGGTCGAGGCTCAGCAACATTAATGTGGCAATAAACCGAAGCCGCTGATGAGCTGAATGTACTGAATGAGCAGGTTATCACATCAATGCACTTTTTCCGACCTGATGCCTCGGCTATAAAATGGGGACTCAGATAATAAAAGAGTGGTTCTGGGAGCATGATTAATCATTTTCACATATGTATTGGCACCCCAGAGTCCATGACTTTAATCCTATTGAAAGTGTTCGGGATGTACCGGAGAAGACTTTATGGAGGGGTTCAGTTTTTCCCTCTTAAATTCAAGATGTCTGTGATAAATGAACTTATGTTGCTTCAGTTTATTGAAACAATTGCATGAGAATTACATGCTGTAAACAAAGCTAAAGGTGAAATAACAACATATTCATGTGTGCAACTTTTTTTTTTTTTGTCCAGGGAGTGTATCATATCATGTGTATGACTTCCACAACCATAAAAAAGTCATATAATAAGTATATTAATCCCTCCTGAAAGTTCATATAAGTAAATTTAAATTGAAAGAGATTTACCAGCTTTGACAGAGCAGTGCACGTGATACTTGGACTCATAGTATACCCAGTCAAAACCGGCCTCGACAGCCAACTGAGCCAGAAGTCCATACTTTTTTATGTCTCTGTCTGAGGTGGTTATATCCACAGCACGACCCTCATAATGAAGAGAGCCCGAAGGATGATTATCGTCCTCATCCCATGCTTCGGTCACTCGTAGTCGAACACCAGGCCATTGGTTCATAACTGCAATGGCCAACTTATTGATGCAATCCTTACAGCGCTGCCAGAGGGAAAGAAAAATTATTCAGAGAAATGGATTGAACAATAACAATGCGATGAATCCACCATAACGCCACACCTAGGCATGATTCATTATTCTCGGGGCAGATTCCACATTCGCATTGCCTTCAGAAACCTACTCCAGTTGAATAAAGACTAAACATTACAGTATTGGGATGTGTTTTGTCTTTCTGCCTTGGTTTTGTTCACTGGTTGACATCAGCAAATTTTGTCTGTACATTCAGCTCTGATAAAGGCCATCTACAACCCCCTCCAAAAATACCTCTTATAATCAAAACAAAGCTACTGTAACTAATCTCCAACATTCTTTGGCCATCTTCAGCTATGTTCGAGAGTAAATTCAAGGTCAGTGTTTTTTTTTTTTTTTCACAACACAGTAATATTTTCACTCAGCCTTTTATGCATGGTTAGTCAAATAGTGGTGTTATTACAGTATCCATTCTGACTTCCGCCTATTCTAAAGGATGTACAAACTATGCATTGGTTCTTTATGCTTCAGGGGAAAAAATGTGGTGTGTCGTGAGAAATCTAATGTTTTACAGTGCAGTGAATTGAGACCATTCAAAAGGAGTGGGAAAGGGCAAGTGAAAGAGACAGGGGGGGTCAAGAAAAGGCAAGTCCAGAAGAAAAGGCGAGACCAAATTTGACTGAGAGAGAGCAGACTGGTGGAATGTTTGGGCATGCATTTGTGAATATGACAGAGAAAAGTGAGAAAGTAAGCTGGGCAAAAAACAAATCAGGCCCATTTTTCTCGCAGTGAGGTTCGACAGAGGCGTTTCATTGTCAGAACTACAATAGAGGCTTTTCCGATGCTGAAATTACTTCAGCTGGTGGGAATTCTTTACAGACAACCCCGCAGAACTACCAAAACATACACAAAGGACAACTTTCAGTGCAGGACAAGGAGAGGGCACATACACCAACTCTTGTCTTGGCATCGGAAAAGGCACCTGTGACTCAGCAGGACAAGCATAATGTGTAGGATATGTGTATAAATGTCCCAGTTATGATTTGACGGTACCAAATAAAGATTATCTCCTTTTGGCTTTTTCCCTTTTCTCGGGAGTCGCCACAGCGAATCATCTGATTCGCACATTTGATTTGGCAGAGGTATTTACGTCGGATGCCCTTCCCGTCACAACCCTTTTAGCAAGGGACAGAAACACGCCGACGGCTTTGCAGCTACTCTTTACGAAAGTCAGCAATGGTTCTTTTACATGAACCTCTCACCATAGACGGTGAGAGACATGGCCCGCCTTTGATAACCCAGTTAGCCGCACTGGGGGAAAGATTATCTCCTGAGAAGTCTAAATATTACTATTATTTAGGTAACTGTGAGGAAGTGTTCTGCAAATCACCTTGAAGTGAGCTGAAATCGTCACCGATTCCGTTTTACTCCCCAGTAAGTCTTCATTAACCCGTTTTACACATTAATGAAAAGCCATTTACTCTTCCACTAGGATACTGTATGTTTAGGTTAGTAATGAGTTCGCACCTTTTTAATCATTAAAGGAATTTGTTTGAGTTGTGGATTTCAAAAAGTTCACTGCCTTATCTACTGTTTTAATTACACGAACACAGAAGGGAAACAAGAATTTAATAATTTCTCAGCACTAAAGTCCTTGGTTAAAGATTACTGAATGGCTGCATACTGAGCATAGACTTGTTAATCCATTTTGATGTGATTAGACCAAAAAAAAAAACAAACAAAAAAAAACGGTTTGGTATATTAAAATAATAAGCATTTAAATATGTTATTAAGCTCCACAGACTGCCATGGAAATACCTGTGTGAATTGTCCCCATGTCTCCTATTTCCTACATCACAACAGTGAGTGCTCGGAGTGCTTACAGACCATTATGGATGCATGTTGGAGACAAAATACGGCCATTAAAATGTCAAGTAATCCAAGCTAATACAGATGTTCGTTTCATTTTTGGAACCACTTAAACCTAAAATTAGGGTCACAGGGATACTGGCGCCCATCTGAATCGATTCTGGGTGAGGACAGAGTACACCCTGGACGGCCCGACAGGCCATCGCAGGTCAGATACAGTATTTGCTGATGGCAACTCAGTGGCCTACTCTTTACAAGTCAGCAATGGTTCTATCACATGCCTCTCAGCAGAGATATTTGATAAACCAGGTGGGGGGGGGGGGGGCACAGGGGGGCCGGCACAGGGGGGACGGCAGTGACAGCCTGGTGATAGTGGTGCTATCTTGAACTCCCTGATCAGGGGATCAGTAATCCAGCACACTACCAGTGTTGCACCACTACCACTAATAATAATAATAATAATAATAATAATAATAATAGTGTAGTGGATGACTTCTGATGAACTGCAGGGATTTGCAGAATCCATACCTACAAAATCCATGTAAAATGAACTACACTTGAAAGTTCATTAACCATTACCCAGAATTCCCATCACCTTGGTCATGAAGCGATCCGCCTTGGTGCCCTCCTCGTCTTTAAAGTCAATGTCAGGGTTGTAGTTGCACACCAGTTCGTTGAAGCGCTCCGAGTGACGCGCGACCTTCCCTTCGGCCCTGCCGCTCGCGCCCAGGTTGTTTTCGGAGACGTTGGGCACGTGCTGCTTGTAGGCCAGTGGTCTGAGCCGCCGTGATCTCGTGAACACGTTGTATCCTGGACCGGGCCCGCAGCCGTGCACCAGTAACCACGCGCAGGTGCACGCTGCCGCCAGTAGGCCGAGGCGGGGAGCCGGCGTCATTTGGTGCGCGCGCTCAGGACGGCCCGGGGACTCTGAGGCGCGAGCGCAAAAAAGCACGAAGCACCTTTTGTGCTTTTCAGCGCGAGACAGTCTTGTCCACGACCGGAACGCGAGCCCAAATTAGCACTGCAACGCTCACCCGGAGACTGGAGGCTGTAAATCATTCAGCAGACTGAGCGGCGCGACGGATCAAAACTCACTGTCATTTAAAAATGACCGATAAAATATGACAAGATCAAAGCGTGCAGAAAGTCAGTGTCCCCTCCCACCACAGCTACACGTGCATTCAGGGACCATTCCTATGTCGCGTCCATTGATCTCTCTCATGCTGACAGCAGGTCAGACAATCTGAGTTACCTGCCTTCCCGTCATCCTCTGGGAGATGTGCACAGCCGCAGGTGTCTCATCCGAAATCCCAGCATCGGTGTCCTCCTCCGCACCTTGGACAGCTCCGCATGAAAATCAAGTCTCGCCCAGCCGCCCCACTTCGATATATTACCAGGCCGACGGTGAGCGTGCTGGAAATAAATGTGGAGATTTCGCGTCGGCGCCGGAGTCCCGAGGATTTGCCGGTGTGTCGCGAGCGCTTTTAAACAGCTCCACTCTGACCGCATGCTTATGTGAGCGGACAGGGCAGGACCGCCCCCTCCCTTCCTGCGCACTGTCCACACACGCGCCTTTAATTCACTGGGGCAGAATAAAAACTTAATCCTAATAATAAAGAAAGAAAGAAAGAAAGAAAGAAATACAATCACATATTCTGTATGTAGCACTCTTAGGCTATACATTTTATCTTTTTATAGTGTGTGTGTGTGTGTGTGTGTATATATATATATATATATATATATATATATATATATATATATATATATATTGAGATGGTTTGGACTAGATTGAGATGGTTGGGACATGTACAGAGTACGGATAGTGAGTATATTGGTTGTAGGATGTGTGTGTGTGTGTGTGTGTATATATATATATATATATATATATATATATATATATATATATATATATACACACATATATATATATATATATACACATATATATATATATACACATATATATGTGTGTATATATATATATATATATATATATATATATATATATATATATATATATATATATATATATATTGAGATGGTTTGGACTAGATTGAGATGGTTTGGACATGTACAGAGGATGGATAGTGAGTATATTGGTTGTAGGATGTGTGTGTATATATATATATATATATATATATATATATATATATATATATATATATATATATATATATATATATATATATATATATATATATTGAGATGGTTTGGACTTGATTGAGATGGTTTGGACATGTACAGAGGAGGGATAGTGAGTATATTGGTAGTAGGATGCTGAGGTTGGAACTACCAGGCAGAAGGCCGAGAGGAAGACCAAAGAGACGATTCAGGGACATGGTGAAGGAGGACATGAAGGCAGTTGCTGTAAGAGAAGAAGATGCAGGTGATAGGGTGAGATGGAGGCAGATGATTCGCTGTGACGACTTATTTACGAGTTATTTAGTTATTTATTTTTGACATACTGTACTTGGAGCAGTGGGCTGCCACATACATGAGGCACCGTGTTCATGGGCACTTCAGTCAGTTATGTGGACAAAGGGAAGGTGCTGTTTACTCCCACCACACATTTTTCCAGATGTTTTCGGAATCGAACCAACCACCTTTCAGTACCAAAGCCACTTCTGTAAGCATTTGGCTACTTCTGCGCACACACACACACACACACACATACACACACACACAGAGCAGCAGCAGCAGCATGGTGGCGTAGTGGTTAGCATGTCCATCTCACAGAAGAAGGCCTGGGTTCGAAACCAGGCCTGGGCATTTCTGTGTGGAGTTTTCATGTTCTCTCCGTGCTTGCGAGGGTTTCCTCCGGGTAGTCTGGTTTCCTCACACAGTCCAAAAACATGCACAGTAGGTTAATTGGCTAAATAATCTGCAGAGAGGGCTTCACTAAGTTGGATAACTTGTGCCCAATCCCTTTCTTCAATGAATAAATTATGTTTCAACCAAAAACACACACACACCAGTCTAAACATAATTTACAAAACATCACTGTAAAAACCTATTCATTCATGTGCCAAACCTTTCACCTGGGTCGTGGGGAGGCCAGAGCCTATCTCAGCCATTACTGGACAAAGACAGGGCACATCCTGAACATCTCATCAAACCATCACAGGGAAACACACACACACAACCATTCACACTCTGACTCACACCTCGGAGCAACCTAGAATAGCCAATTAACCTAATGTGCATGTCTTTGGTCTGTAGGAGGAAACTGGAGTCCTTGGTGGAAACCCACTCAAGCACACAGAACATACAAATTCCACACAAAAACACCCTCGTCAAGAAAGGACTTCAACCTGGGAACTCCTCATTGTGAGGCAGACATTCATTCACTCATTCATTTTTTAAACAGCTTAATCCTAATTAAAGTTGCAGGGGAGGCTGGTATCCATGTCAGGTGACTCTGGGTGAGGGCCATGGACAGCTTGCCAAGCTATCGCAGGGCAGAAACACCCTGAAGGCTATGCAGCTACTCTTGATGAAAGTCAGAAATGGTTATTTGACATAAACCTCTCACCACAGACAGTAAGAGACATTACTGGCCTTTGATAACCCAGTTAGGTGCACTGGGGGAACTCTATTGACGATCACTAACAGTGCGGCCTATTTTGCATTGTCTTCAGAAATAAATAGGAAAAGACTTTGGGAGCTCACTGTTTAGTGACATCTGTCCATCAATGGATCTTTGTCATCTTGCAGCTCTGATTGGTTATTGCTAGAATCACCTGCTTGTAAGTACAGCTCTGTTTAACCACATGCCCATCCAAGTAGCATTACTTGAGAATATTTAGCTTGTTATTTCTCATTTTGTTGGTGTTCACTAACTTTGCATGGTCGCTTTTTGGCCCATGACCTCCTGTTTGAATCGAGCTTTACATGGTTAAAGGGTGTTATGCGTATTTGAACAAAGTAGCCCAAATGTCTTGAATGGTGTCATTGAATAAGACGTAATCATTCATATACAGTGTATATACAATCATTCATATACCTCACCTTACAAAATGAATCCGTTCCAGAGCCTTTTTCTTAACCTGGATTTTTCGTAAGTTGAACCGCATTTTACATATAAAACGCGTGATTCGTTCCAAGGCCCCCAATACTACCCCCTAAACCCTTTAAAAATTATAAAAGCATACCTATTAAGGCCTCTTTCTGCTTCAATATCGTATCGATGGTCGACGGGTTTGGCCATATTCCATTGCGATATCATGAGCCCGCTTCCTCTTTTCACTCACACCGGAAATCACACGCGCACACAAGTGCGCATGCGTGTGTTGACCATGTCTTCTTAGCAGAGTTATAATCTTACAAATGTTTATGGAAGGTTAAAAGCCTGAGTCAAAAAACAGTAACTGTATTTTACACGAAAAGCATTATGAGAAATGCAGCTCCATAACAGCCAATGGTCATCCCTGCGTCATCCCTCCGAGCCAATGGGAGGTCAGCGGGGCATGATGTTGGGAGATAGCCAATGGGAGGGAGCTGCATCACCCCTCCTAGTCAATGGGAGGTCAGCGGGGCGTGATGTTGGGAGATAGCCAATGGGAGGGAGCTGCGTCATCCCTTCTAGCCAATGGGAGGCCAGCGGGGCGGGAGGTTGGAAGATAGTCAATGGGAAAGCAGCTCGTGCATTGTTTGAATGGTGCATTTGAATGTTTGAATGGCGCATTTGGCTCGTTTTGTAAGGAGAACTTGTTGCGTATACAGAGACAATGCCTTCTTCCATTTCTTAACACTTCATCTCAGACTTTTCTGCTGCCTGCAAATCAGTGTTGCACTGGCAAGTTATTGCAGTGCACAAGATCCTTCCTCACGAAGTCTTGTTATTGTTAATAGACACACATGGATTATATTGACAAATACAAAGGACCAAAAC
Source organism: Plotosus lineatus (assembly GCA_024760905.1). Lineage (NCBI taxonomy): Eukaryota > Metazoa > Chordata > Actinopteri > Siluriformes > Plotosidae > Plotosus > Plotosus lineatus. Next base: position 42,169,943 of record CM045738.1, on the reverse strand, counting down.
AACAAGCCCAAGAACTGGGGTAGATTTGCCAGGAAATCCTGTATTCAGTCAAAATTAACTGACAATACAAGATACAACATCTATACTATTGGCTCATGAATCGGTACCTTTAAAGAATTCATAGAGTCCAACTCTAAACAAATAAGAGTATTATTCTGATTCAAAATAGCATATATAGGGATCCCTCACTTTCCGCGTTTAATTGGGACCAAGATCCCAACGCGACCATCAAAATCCGCAAAGTAGGATCACCCCCCCCTCCCACTGACGTATACGTACATGTATATGTGTATATAATATCAATAAATACATATTCAATGCTATAAATGCTTATAACAACAATTAAACATTAAAAATAATGCATAAGATGTAAATAAAATATAAATACACACACATACAGATGGTATTGTATGGGAAGAAGACAGTTTTGATGTGAGATTTTGGGTTATTTTTTGGGGGGGGTTGTTTGTTTAGAGTGTTTTGGCATAATTGGCCTTGATTTTGTGTCATTTTCATTAACTTTTTCCCATATTCTTCCTTAATTTCCATATTTTTTAATTCGATGAATATTTATTTAATTAAAAAAAAAAAAAACGAGATACACTGAAGCCGCATGAATTGAGGCGCGAAGTAGCGAGGGCTCCCTGTATTGCTGTCTCAGCCTATACTGTAAGCCTAGGAATGAATATTCGTAAGGAATGAGTTGAGAAAATCGAACAGATAATCATCTAAATGTACAGATATACAAATATCAAACTCATGAATATTTAGCTTTTCTTCTGCAATCTCTCTAAATCCCTCTCTATTTAGCAAATAGAGGTACGAGCTACTCTATAACAGACACTGTGTGGCGTTCCCTTTCATTGTGTGCTCCTTTTCAAAAAGATGCTAAATAACTGTGATCCCTGTGCATGAAAAAGCTTCTCGATGGACAACACCCATGTGACCCAAAAACATCATATATATTTTTAATTTTCTCAAACAATGGATTCAGATGCCTATAAGATTCTTACTGTCACAATGTAAACAAGAGGAGGAAGAAAAATAAAGCCAATAAAGATATTGCAGTGATTTCCGCTGACCGCCAATATGCATCCAGAACTTTGCTAACTAAGATAATTCATTTAGGCACAAAATGACAGAAAGGACAAAGGTGAGGGATTGTCCTTAATATCTCCAGGAAAAGATACTTTACTGTCTTTTTACTGCTCGTGACTTTCTGCTGAAATACTGTATTGTGTTGTGAGAAGGTTACGGGAAAAAATGATGTCCGTCTGAAAAATAATTTATTCATCCATCTCCAGTAACAACTTTATCCTGGTCAGGGTCATTGCTGACCTGGAGCTTATTCCTGCAGTGTTCAGTGTGAAGCAGGACATGGTACTAGTTCATTACATAGCACCATAGACACACACACACACACACACCCACACACACACACACACACACACACACACACACAACGGTATCTTGTGAAATAGAACTAATTAAGTAGAACATTGAATTATATCAAAGGTTGAGCTGGTCATGACTTGACAGATCCATGATGCCTACAGCTATAGGGTAAGAAGCTCAGCTATCCAGAAGGAGCAACTGCTGCTTCTCCACCTTTAGAGGAGCCAGTTGAAGTGGATCGAGCATCTGATTAGAATGCCTTCTAAATGCCTCCCTGGTGTGGTGTTTCTGACATGTCTCACCTGGAAGAAACCTCTGGGACGACCCAGAATACACTGGAAGGGCTATGTCTCTTGGCTGGTCTGGAAACACCTCGGTGTGGCTGTGGAGAGGAACTTCTAGACCTCATTGCTTAGACTTCTGCTCCTGTGATCTGACCCCATAGTAGAGTCTGTTGGGCTTTTTGCACCCAAGCCTAGTGGTTCATCAGGCTGGTTCTTATCCCCAATTTCTGTAGCGTGAAGCAACCAGGAGTTCAACTCCTCCTGGATGGGACGCTAGTCCATCACAGGTTACCTTCCCAGTATATTTTTACTGGTACCCATTCATACTGCTGGGTGGACAGAGGCACACTTGTGGTTAAGACCTTGCCCTGGGGTCTTACACAAGTGGGGGGGCCTAACTGAGATTTGAACACACAACCTCCCGATCATGAGCACAGCACCCTAACCGCTATGCCACCGGCCCCACTTCTGCCCCTGCGATCCAGCCCCATACAATGTGGAAAAAGATGATGATGCGTATATTGTACCTATAGAAGGGTCATCAAAGAGAAACCACAGTTAGAATTATCACCTTTAAGATTTGTTTACTTTCCACTAACAAAAAACCCAAATGAGTTTTATTATCCATATATTACTGCCATAATAGCGCCACTTATAACAAGCAGCTGTTAACTCATAAAGACAATTAACAAATCAAAACAAATTCATAAATCTTTGTAACAGTCATGTTACCGAGAATCACAAAGTCGTCTGTCATGCTGACAATGTTGAAAAACTCATTCATTCATTAATCTTCCGAATTGCTTAATCCTAATTAGAGTCATGGGGCGCCAACTCTGGGTGAGGGCAGGGTACACCCTAGACAGCTGACCAGGCCATCACATGGCAGAAATACGCCACCGGCTACACAACTACTCTTGACGAATGTCGGAAATGGTTCTTTTATAGAACTGGCCTTTGATAACCCAGTTAACTGCACTGGGGTGACAGTGGCAACCTGTTGAGAGTGGGGCTTGAACCCCTAACCTTGGGATCAGTGATCCAGTGCCGCGTCTTCATCATTATCATTATGTCTTTAAAACGTAAAAATAAACCGTAAAAATCTAGTTTAAATAACTTTTCTTGCGTTTCCACATAATACATAAAAACTTAATTTTGACGGAGTTTAAAAATGAAAATTCCAGTACATGACGTACAGTGGTACCTCACCCGATGAAAGACCCAACAAACGAAAAATCCACGTTACGAAACACACTTACCTAAAATTTCCGTCTTAGGATACGAAAAAAATTCATGTTACAAAACGCGACATCTCAAAAATTCAAACAATGCACGCTCGGCTTTTATTTTGAAATTGGTGCGATAGAGTTGCTCTCCCATTGGCCAAATTGACTCCACACAGAAGTGAAAAAAATCTATGTTAAAATAACAAAAAGGTAAAGTCCGTTGGGCTTTTTACACCCGAGCCATAGTGGCTCATCAGGCCGGTGCTTATCCCCGGTTTCTGTAGCGGGAAGTGACTAGGAGTTCAACTCCTCCTGGATGGGACGCTAGTCCATCGCAGGTTACCTTCCCAGTATAAATATATATATATATATATATATATATATATATATATATATATATATATATATATATTTTTTTTTTTTTTTTTACTGGTACCCATTTATACTGCTGGGTGAACAGAGGCACACTTGTGGTTAAGACCTTGCCCAGGGGTCTTAGCACAGTATGGGTCTAACTGGGACTCGAACACACAACCTCGTGATCAGGAATGCAGCACCCTAACCACTGTACCACCGGCTCCACTTTGTTAAAATAATAATACTATTTCTTAAATAACATTTCTTAACAAAATGAAGTATAAATAATTGTTATTATTTGCCCGCTCCCTTGATCTTGACCTCTCCCTCTTGGGATGTACTGACGCCACCCCACCTCCCCCCAATTTCAGGATGGGAGTATGTGGTGCCATGAATGGCTATGTTTCCTGAGCATAGAAAACGTGATCTTTCTTGCCAGAGTTACCCCGGCTTGCTTTGTTCACCGTCATAGTGGGCTTGTGACTGTACCTGAGCTCAGAATAGTATTCTGCTGTTGAGCTGATGCCAGCATGCTGAACTTCGGTAAAATTAGATGTTGAGTCATTTCTAAAGCTCTTAGTACCACCGGCTTCTAATCATCTGTCACGAGATGTCCATCAGATAAGATTTGTAGCTGAAATTGTAGCCATAACATACAACTGTGCGTTTGTATATGTAAAATAAGAACTCGCAAATCTAGGACTGGTCAGAGGATGTATGTTAGACTGGAAAGCTAAAAATAAATGCTGATTAGACACTTTGAAGGATATTTATTTCCTGACAGAGAAGCTCATGGCAAGGACGGTCAGGGAGCAGACTCTCCTCGCAAAGCAGTTCCATCAGGTTAGTGTAAGCCTTTTCAATTCTGTTATCAGTGCAGGAAAAAACAGGCTGCTGTATCCAAACACGAGCACGAGCTGAGGATTTGTGTTGGGTATCAATAGCAACAACATACGATCTGTGATGACCTCACATAACACCCTTGGGATAGCTTAACGCCATGAGATACAGGATGACAGAAGAGGATGAACTGTAAGTGTGTTTATGACAGTAGGCTGTGAAATATGTTATACCACGCCTGGGGCATCCTTGTAGCCCTTACATCATGTGTCTAATATATAGAGCCACTTTTCAACACGAGAGTTTGATTTGCCATCACGCTGAAAAAGGCGGGACAATAGCTAGCCTGGGTAGAACTTCCTGGCCCCAAGGCAAGCAGGTTAGAGGTCAAAAGATATGTATACTGTATATGTATACTAGCACTCTCCTACGGAAGGATCTACTCAGAAAATCCTATATATATATGTATATATATATATATATATATATATATATATATATATATATATATATACACACACACACACACACACACATATATATATATATATAAAAACAAAAATAAAAGGACAGGACAAAGACTTTCTATTGAAACTCCATTTATCACTACAGATCTGTTTCGAGGGATGGTGAAACCATCCTCTCTCTTCAGGTAATTATAGAAGAAGAATATATATATTCTTCTATAATCACCTGAAGAGAGAGGATGGTTTCACCACCCCTCAAAACAGATCTGTAGTGATAAATGGAGTTTCAATAGAAAGTCTTTGTCCTGTCCTTTTATTTTTGTTATTTGCTCTACCAAAAAGTATTGAGCACTCTCCTACGGAAGGATCTACTCAGAAAATCCTCTCTCTCTCTCTCTCTCTCTCTCTCTATATATATATATATATATATATATATATATATATATATATATATATATATGAAAGACATTTAAATATATATATATATATATATTTAAATGTCTTTCAGTATGAAGGCCCATAAGACCTGTTGTTGCTTTCTTTCCAAACAATATAGAACAATTGTTTTCTATAGAGCCCTACGATGGCCTGGTGAGATGTCCAGGGTGTACCCCACTCTCACCCGGAGTCAGCTAAGATGAGTGCCAGCCTCCCCGTGATGCTACTTAGGATTAAGCGGTTCAGAAAATTAATGGATGAATGTTTTCTATACAGTATGTATTGTCTCCAAGGTTCAGGATTGATATTGGACAGCGGTCTGATTTTCGACTCATCGTTCATTTTCTGTAACTGCTTAATCCTAATTAGGGTCGCGGGGAGGCTGCCACCCATCCCAGTCAACTTCGGGAGAGGAGAGAGTACACCCTGGACAGCTAGCCAGGCCATCGCAGGGCAGAAACACGCTGACGGCTTTTGCAGCCTACTCTTGTCAAAAGTCAGCAATGGTTCTGTGTAAAAAGATCATGGGCCAGGATTTTGTGTTACAGAAAAAGCAAACAAGATTCAAACAATTAAAATTTACCTCAGGGGTCGTTACTTTTTTCATTACGGCTGGGGTGCCCTTTCCAAACTGCCAGTTTGTGTACGAGGTCTATTTGTTCGTGTTTGTGAGGTCATTGGTTGCTTTTGGGATGTTCTTATTCTTGTGAAGACCAACAGCTTCCCGATAAGCAGCGAGTTCTTCGTGGGACTTGATAAACTCTTTATTTCTTGAAATATTTTCTCTATACATTTTCTCATACATTCAGCACTACTCTTAAAGTTGGTAAAGCTACACAGTGCAGGTAGCTATTGGTTAACATGCTGTTCCAAAATAATCTACTGCCTGTAATCAATAATATCATTGCTATTTTATAAGCAGGGGGTCGTATTTGTTATTTATTTATGGGTGGCATAGTGGTGTCGGGGCTAGCACATCCGCCTCACAGCAAGAAGGTCCTGGGTTCGAGTCCAGAACTTGGGGATTTAAGTGCAGAATTTGCATTTTCTCACAGTGCTTGTGTGGGTTTCCTCCTGCAGCTCAAAAACATGCATATTAAGCTAACTGGCTGTTACAAATTGCCCCGTGGTGTGAGTCTGAATGGGTTGGTGAGCTGTTCAAAGTGTCCTTGCCATGTGGGCTGAGATAGGCTCCAGATCCTTATGGGATTAAATGGTTTCGCAAATAAGTAGGTGGTGATGAGCAAAACTACTTATTTTAAAGCTGAAATGTGCACATAGGTCGTTGTTAAGGATACAGTGGTACCTCACCTTATGAAAGACCCAACAAACAGAAAAATCCAAGTTACGAAACGCATTTACGTACTTAAAATTTCCGTCTCTGGACGAAGAAAAAAATTCACGTTACGAAACGCGCCATCTCAAAAATTCAAACAATGTGCAAGTTGCTCTCCCATTGGCTATCTCCCAACACCCCACCCCGCTGGCCTCCTGTTAACTAAGAGGGAGCTGCATCTCCATAATACCCATGATGCTTTTCGTGTGCCTTCGACCCATTGTTCGTCATGGAGATGCAGCTCCCTCCCATTGGCTAGGAGGGAGCTGCAGCTCCATAATACCCATGATGCTTTTCGTGTGCCTTCGACCCATTGTTCGTCATGGAGATGCAGCTCCCTCCCATTGGCTAGGAGGGAGCTGCAGCTCCATAATACCCATGATGCTTTTCATGTGCCTTGGACCCATTGTTCGTCACGGAGTTATAATATGCGTAAAGGACAGAGTTACTGTTGTTTCGTGAGTTTTTCAAGTGTGCTCATTGCAACTTTATTTTTTGTCATTCATCATGGTCCCCAAGAAAGTGATTTCCAGTGCGAGTGAAAAGAAGAAGCGAGCTTGTGGCATGCGGTTGAGTGATATCGCAAAGGAACACGGCCAAAACCCGTCTACCATCGGTACGATATTGAAGCAGAAGGAGGCCTTAAAAGGTATACTTTTATCATTTTTAAAGGGTTTAGGGGGTACTATTGGGGGCCTTGGAACGAATAAGGCCTTTTACATGTAAAATGTGACTCAACTTATGAAAAAATCAGGTTACAAAACCACTTCTGGAACGGATTAATTTCGTAAGGTGAGATACGACTGTATTTTACCTTTTAAAGACATGCTTTACACATCTTTGTTTTTTACCTTTAGTGAGATTATTCTTCCTTTGTGAAGTGTGTGAAGTAAGTGTGCTGTGAGTGTGCACTGAGGGTGGGGCCACGCACCAGCAAGTGGACAGTACGGTCCATTATCAGTTGATTAGGGAGAAGTCTCGCCTTTTCCTGCCACCAGATTTCTATTCGCCTGTAGGAATAATAGCTGCGAGTGCACTTTGGCTCTCACTTCAAAAAGCTGGCTGTCAGAAAAGTTTAACTAATCTAAGCCCCCCCTCTCTCCCCCCTTCATTCTTGTGTTTTGACAATAAAGATAGCCTATCACATCCCAGGAACAGTCGGCCGTCTCCCACTTTGTGTCTGATATCCTGAAGTAATTCTGACCAGTCCAGAGGTCTCGGTTACTCTAAAGCTATGATGTGTGTGTCCACCCTTTACACCACATTCAGGAAGAGCAATACAATGAAATTGTGACAAGGACTTCTGTCCCCCCCCACCTCACAAGATAAACTGAACAGGATAGAGCATGCATGCAAAGAACAAGCGTTTCCATACTTTCTATTATTTGGAACTATGAATATGAACATGGTGCATTTTAAAAATGTACATAAAATAAAATGGGACATGTACACTCTGTCTGTGTGTGTGTGTGTGGATGAGACTCTGATCACACGCACAGAGGAAACTCAGAAAGAAAACAGCTGCAGTGATCAAAACTATCTTCAATTAAAACAGCCAACAAGAAACAGCAATCAGAAGACCGGACATTCTTTTTCTATTTTAAATGATGGACAAAGAGGAAAAGGAAATGAACACTGGCCACAGAAAACGGACACCGGTGGTGTAGGGGTGAAGTGGGGAGTGCACGTGGCTGGTGATGATGATGATGTAGAGGTTTATGTGCCAGGGGCATCTGTGTGGAGGACAGCAGAGGATGGAGAAGCAGCGGCTTCCCTTTCTCCAAGCGTGCTGACAGACAGTAGACACAAAGAGGCTGTTGATTAAAGCTGGACAGCTCAGCATAGGGAGTAGGCGTAGAAAAAGACACGCAAGCCCAACAAAACGAGGATGCCATCAAAAGAAGTGGCATAGCGCATGACAGGAACTCTAGTCCTTTTACATAACACTTCTGGAAAGATGCACGTCAACTGTTGCCCTTTGCAGCCATTCAAGTAACTAACAATCTTCCTACACAAAGAACAAAAGAGGCAGTGTTTAGAAAAACAGATGGATATTCATTTATTGTTCTTTTGTGTGATTCAGTAATTCATCAGCAGACAATGTAAACAATGTGTTTGGCTAATTCAATACCATTATATTCATGTCATTGCATTGGTAGAGGTGTTTTCATTTATTATTTTTTTAATACAAACTTTTAAAGAAAATCCTATTTATCATATGTACACAATTGGATTTTTTTTTTTTTACCGTGTAATTTCTGATTAAAACAGCTCAAAATATCTACACAGTATAGATGCATAATGTGGAAACAGTGAGCTCATCATTGAGAAAGTAGTGTAGGGGGGAAAAAAAAGGAAAAAAAAAAAAAAAAAAAAAAAAGGATGTGCGCCAGATGAGGAGAAAATCATGTCAACCAAATTTTTTGTTAAGTGACTGCTCCCTTGTGGCCATTATTTGTATAACATTTGTTTAAAACATGCCGACACAGCATTTGAAATAAAAGTAATGGGTATAAATAGCTTTGTACTGTATTAAAAAAAAAAAAAATTAAATAGTCACAAGATATGATAGTCAGTTATGCAGGATAATTATCCTTGGAAATAAAAAAATAACATTTGCATTTCACTGACCAGAAATTACCTGACATGTTTAGGACTGACTTTCATGGAACATAATCGAATATCAAAACAGTCTCTGAATATATTATTGCACATCATTGATCATAAAATAATTCACAGTTACAATGGTTCAAGACTGTTTGTGAGATCTGAATTCACCAGGCAAGTTTGAAATAAGGTGCACAAGAAATTCAATTTTATAAAACTAAAAGAAAATCAGAGTTTTCTGAACAATGAGGTAAAAACACAAGCAGTATCTATTCACTCTAATGAGATTGTTTCATTTGAACGTAAGGAGAATCCTGTATCCTCCCTCTTTCACTCATCAGACCAGGTTTCCTGCACCAGCCTTTTTAACAAAAGTGTCATTAAGACCCATTGGCAAGCAGCAATGGGATGGATGCACACTGAAAATACAGGTGGATGAGAGGCAGGTGTCTTGGCTGAGCGCTACTGCACAGAGCTCATCGAGAAATCAACAGTTGGGTTTGAGGTCAGTCTCTGAAAAGCTTTTCTCGGTGTCAAGGGTCACACCTCGGACAACCAGCATGCATTTTTAAAATATTGTTCAGGAAATGTAAACACATGTCTGGTAAGAAATGCAGCTTTGACTTCGCTTTAAGAATTTAACCCATTTGTGGAATCATGTGAAACACCACCAGCAAATCTTCGGTTCTCTGGGTCACAGGCAGCTGTTTCGACCCTCTTCAGACTGCATGAAACCTCAGTCCTCCACAAGCCTCTTGGTGATCTGTTCACTCATTCACTGATTGACTGACCACATCCAGCCTCTGGTCAGAAATAGTCCATTGATTTTAAAAACACTTTCTTAATTTATCTAACAAAACAAAAACGGCCCCATTACTGGATCTTGGAGAGTCCACTTGCCAAAAGGAGCCTGAAATGTATTGCAGAGCGAGAGACGGTAAAAGGCAGCCGATGGAGACCTGTTGACAAAAAGAAGAGAACAAGCAAGAAATGTACTTCATTAATTACTTGAAATGCTGAGCAGAGTTACATTAACACCATTTAAAAAATGTAAATTATATTTTCTTGGCTCTATGTAAAATCCTATAAGAAAGCATTTGTAAATTCATTTTACAACCTTCCCAACAAAGTGTGTATACCCCACAAGCCCTTTTTAAAACAAAGTGTCCACCCCCCCTTTAAATAAAGTGTGTATCATAACCTTGATCTTCAAAGCAAAGTTTAAGGACAAAGCAAATCAAATAGAATCAAAATCATTCATTTTGATGTAAAGTATTCACGCCCTTGACTTTTTAATTATTTTGTTACAATATAACCGATGATTCAAATGTTTTTAATCTGAATTTTATGCGATAAATCTGGACAAATTGTCAAAGGGTGGTGAAGTGAAATGAGAAAAATATATACTCGCTACTTCGTGCTTCAGTTCCTGCGGCTTCAGTGCAGTGCAGGTTTTTTTAAAAAAAATCAAAAAATTAAAAAAATAAGGAAATTAAGGAAAAATAGGGAAAAGTTTAGGAAAATGCCGCAAAACAAGATCAATTATGCAAAAAAAAAAAAAAAAAACCCAACAAACAAAAATAACCCAAAACCTCCCAACAAAACTGATACATTTTTATGCGAGGTGCGCATCTGTGTGCGCGTTTGTATGTGTATTTATTTATATTTTATTTACATCTTGTGTATTGTTTTTAAATTTTTAATTGTTATTAGAAGCACTTATAATGTTGAATATGTATTTATTGATATTACATACACATATACATGTATGTATACGTCAGTCGGGGGGGGGGGGGGGTCGATCCTACTTCGCGGAAATTGATGGTTGTGCTGGGGGTTCTCGGTCCCCATTAACCGTAGAAAGTGAGGGTTATCAACGTGATTGCCTGAACTGCAAACTAAATTTTTTTTTAGTGTGTTTTAAATTATTATTGAACTCAGCACTTTATTCATTAATAAATATTATCACAATACAAAATTAAAATGTTTTTACTTAATCATTACTACATTTTACTGCATTATTACTGTGTTCATGAGTAAGACTTGCTATAGAATGTGTTTAACAGCATATTTTAGTGCATGTAACAGCATACATAGGGTTTTAAAACTACGTCAATAACTCGCGGATTTTCAGGATCCGCGGGCAGGGCGGAACCAAACCACTGCGAAAAACGGGGGGTTATTGTACCTTCAGATGTCACATGATTTGTGAAATGAAGTCCACCTGGGTGCAATCTAAGTGTCACATGATCTGTCAGTGGGGTAGTGGTGGCCCAGAGGTAAGGTGCTGGATTACTGATTCTAAGGTTGGGGGTTAAGCCCCACTCTCAACAGGTGAACATTGTCATCGTGCCCCCCCCCCCCCCCCCCAAAATGCATTTAAGTGGGTTATCAAAGGCCAGCCATGTTTCTCACTGTCTGTGGTGAGAGGTTCATGTAAAAGAACCATTGCTGACTTTCAACAAGAGTCGCTGCATAGCTGTCAGTGTGTTTCTGCCCTGTGATGACCTGGCGAGCTGTATAGGGTGTGGATGTGGATTTGAGCAAGACACCTAACCCCCAACTGCTCTCCGTGGCCCATCCCATCACCTCAAGAACAGCATCCCCACAATGAAACCTGGTCATGGCAGCATCATGCTGTGGAGATGTTTTTCAGCAGCAGGGACTAAGAAAATGATCCGAGTCGAGGGAAATATGGATGGTGCTAGACACAGGGATATTCTTGAACAAAACCTGTTTCCGTCTGCCTGTGATTTGAGACAAGGGCGGAGGTTCACCATCCAGCAGGACAATGAACTGAAGCATACCGTTAAAACAACACTCAGTGGTTTAAGGGGAAACATTTAAATGTTTTTGGAATGGTCCAGTCAAAGCTCAGACCTCAATCCAATTGAGAATCTGTGGTCAGACTTGACTATATCTGTTCACAGGCAGAAACCATCCAACATGAAGGAGCTGGAGCAGCTTTGCGTTAAGAAATAGGCAAAAATCCAACTGGCAAGATGCGGCGAGCTCATAGAGACTTATGCAAAGTGACTTGCAGCTGTAACTGCCACAAAAGGTGTCTCTACAAAGTACAGGGATCCCTCACTTTCCGCAGTTAATGGGGACCGAGAACCACACCTCCACCTTCCCACCGATTTCCACGAAGTAGGATCGACCCTTCTGACTTGATGTATACGTACATGCACATATTAAAGTCTATAAATGCTTATAATAACAATTAAACATTCAAAAATAATGTATCAGATGTAAATAAAATATAAATACACACAAATACAGACGTATGTGCACGCACTCAGATGCGCATCTCACAACAATGTAAGTAGTTTTGATGGGAGATTTTGGGTTGTTTTTTGTTTGTTTAGGGTTTTTGTTTTTTTTTGAATTATTGGCCTTTTTTTGGCATTCTGCTTAATTTTTCCCCCATAATCTTCCTTAATTTCCTTTTTTTTAAAATTCGGTTAATATTTTTAGAAGAAAAAAAAAAACGCAATGCATTGAGGCCGCATGAATTGAAGCGTGAAGTAGCAAGGGATCCTTGTGTGCGTGTCTATATATATATATATATATATATATATATATATATATATATATATATATATATATTACATAGACACACACACACATATATATATATACATACATACACTCTATATATATATATATATATATATATATATATACATACACACACATACATACACACACACACACACAATATATATATATATATATATATATATATATATATATATATATATATACACGTATACACACACATAAGTGTGTGTGTGTGTATGAAGGGCTGAGAACTTCTAACCTGTCTAGGGTCTAACCAACAGAAGGTGTTTTTCAGAAAAATTACATTAAAATGCTTTTGCAATATAGAAAGAATCAAGAATAATGCTCACGATATGATTGACAGTCGTGTGGAAAGATGAAGTGACTATTCTGGTACCTATAGACCTTATCCACACCTGTCAAAATATGACCACCTCATTTATCAGCTTCTGTGGGTTAGACCACTATGGCTCTCAGCCCTTCATGTATTTTCTTTTCTTTCAGTTGTATTTTTGAGAGAGTTAGTCATTATAAAGTGGGCTACAACTTTTACGTCCTTTTGAGGACGTCATAAAACTAACCAAAGGCACGGATGAGTTCCCTTTGTACGGCCCATGTGACTGTGTTGATTAAACAGGCGGAGGTGAGACCGGCAAAAAGCACATTATACAGGAAAACTATGTGGAAGTTTCCCAGCCAGTTGTACCTTCCAAAATCCCCAAGCAGATCAAACCTTGTGATTCCTAAAAAACAAATCAAGATGGGGGGGGGTGAATTTCATCATCCAGGAAATGTAAAAAATGAATGAATAAATAAATCATTACTGTCTGAGAATGTCAAACAAATAGACAAACGACACCAATTTTAATGCGGTGCTGCTCACCCAGAGTACGGGAGAACACCGGCAGAGCTGAACTGAGCACCAGGAGAGAAACACAGTTCCCTATGATCTGTTGAGACATACAAAAGGCCAAAGTGTGAGAACTTGTTAAAAAAATGACCATGTGAGTATTTCTGAACTGGTGAATCTGTATTTATGTGACGTGTCTGTACCTGTGTGAGGCTGGTGTCTTTAGCTCGAGGACGAAGGTTACTGAAGAGAGGAGAACTATAGAAACCCACCACTGAAGATACCATTAGATAACTAGCATTAGAATTAAGGACCAAAACACATCCAATACAAAAAAAAAAAACCACGATCTTATAATTCGAATATGAAATATCAACTGAGTAGAATTAGAGTTAAAACAATGTATTGGATTACTTGTATTGCTTGAACTTCAGGGTCGGTTCTCATATGCAACATAGATGTACAGTGATTGGTCTGAATGCACATTTCTATATTTGCTCAAACATGCATCGTCATCAATCGACATTTGAAAAAAATTGTTCAATGTTCGCCTTATAAACAACCCTGAACATGACAAATGCGCTGATGGTGAACTCCAGGCTTTAAGTGGACTGTACATACAACTCAATTTACAGTCAGAGGCTACTGGTGGAAACCTAAACTGTCACTGTAATTAATCACTGCTATTATACACCGCCCCCTTGTGGGCAGTGGTGAGTCTGGTGGTAAAGGTGCTGGAACGCTGATCCGAGGGGTTGGGGGTTCGAGTCCCAATCTTCACAAGGTTGTCACTGTCCACTCCCCCCCCCACCCCCCAGTGCAGCTAACTGGGTTATCAAAGGCGGGCCATGTCTATGGTGAGAGGTTCATGTAAAAAGAACCATTGCTGACTTTCGTAAAGAGTAGCTGCATAGCCGTCAGCGTATTTCGGCCCATTGCGAAAGGGTTGTGTCAGGAAGGGCATCCGACGTATAAATCAATGCCAAATCAAATATGCGAATCATTAATATGACTTCCATGAAGATGGAGGCAGATGATTCGCTGTGGCGACCCCTGAAAGGGAACAGCCGAAGGAAAGAAGAAAGAAGATACATCGCCCCCTTGTGGGTACTCTTCAGTTTGTTAAGACTGAGATAAGGAGCAAGGCAGGGATCAAGCTGAAGGTTCTGTGACAGGAGAACATCTACAACACTAATGATACCTTTAATCATGATCTCTTGATTATTGATACAGCATTTTTCCTGCCCGTGAGAATAGACGAGGCTTAAAGGAACTGTATTTGGAGTCAAACAGAGCTCCAGCAAGTAGCTCAGGTAAATTACAGTACTACACTTTGGACGAAAAAAGTTAAATTAAATGCATGCATGGACAAAGGATACAGGATAACAATAACTTGCATTGTTGCACCCAGAGAGCCAAACATAGAAAAGGAAGCCATACCCAGGTGAGGGTCCTGTAATTAAAAAATAAATAAATAAATACATTTTTACAATTGCCATGGTATTACACAGATGATAATATCCTAATATAAAGCAGAACAACACTGTAAAAAATAAATCATATTAAATAATTCATCCTACACATGTTGGTAAAAGAATTTTGAAAATAGACACACACACACACACACACACACACACACACACACACACACACACACACACCGATATACTGTATTCATATAGCCTTACACTGATGGTACTGAGTCTTGAACCCCTGACCCTTTGATCACTAACCCAGAGCCTTAACCACACCCACACACACACCCCCACACCCCCCACACACACACACACGCACGCACACGCACACACACACACGCACAAATCTATTTACAGTAAATGTTTGTTGAAATTTTCAAATCACTGAATAGATTTTATGTGCTTTTAATTTTACCTCCATTCCTTTGGGCATGGCGGACTCATCAATAAGCAGTTCCAACACGTGAAAACACACCATCAACACACACACCACCTGAAAATAAATATCACCAAACATTAGGCTTATATCATCACAGATTAACAGGAAAACGTTTAAATGTTCATCCTTACAGTTAAGGCTAAGAGCATCAGCATGACCAGTGGGTAGCCCAGGTTACGCTGCCACGCAGACGCCTTCCTCCGTGTCTCTGTGGTGAATTAACTGGGTGAGATACGGGATTTATGTAAACCTACAATCTTATGCGTGAGTTAAGGTTTCTTACCAAGAGCCATGCGTTTTGCATGTATGGTCACAAACTTTTTCTTCACTATATCCACATTCAGGGTCAGCCAGCAGGAGGCGCTTTTATCTATATAAAAATAAGACAGAGGGCGAGAGAGAGCACTTCTTAGTTATTTAAAAAAAAAAAAAAAAAAAGCACTAATCCAGGCTCATGCCACCTACAATCCCACACTTACTTTTGAGTTTCCTGGAGAGTGAAGCCTCTTCGAACATGGCACAGTTCATGGTGTCCTCCACATCCTCCAACAGCTGTGGAGCAAAACACAATCTTCAATTTCAACACTTCCAACTTCTTCAGCTCTTTTCCACTCTGGTTTACTTTTTCATGAAACACTTGTGTCTAAAAAGGCTAGAACTCCACACATCAGAGTTCAAGTACTGTACTTCTATCTCACCGCAAAGTTCTAAGCTTGTCATTTCACGGTACGTTCACTTCAGCATGCACTTGTCCGAGTAAAAGTACCGCACAGACTTCTCCACATCTCACAGAAATCGCACACAGCTCAAGCATGCTGCCCCATGTAACATCAACCATCCTCACAAGATCAGGCCCCCATTCGGTATGGGGGAAAGAAATTTCGTGCATGTTCTTTTTGACTCCGCCTTTCAGGAAACACTTATTCGTTCATTTTCTGAACCACTTAATCCTAATCAGCTGACTCTGAATGAGGGCAGAATACACCCTGAACAACGTGCCAGGCCATCACAGGGCAGAGAAACATGCTGATGGCTATGGATAATATTTCTTTTACACCCGCTGACCACAGACAGTGAGAGACATGGCCGGCCTTTGATAACCCAGCTAGCTGAACTGGCGGGGGATGGGGGGGGGGAGCGGAAACGACGACACACACAGATTTAGTTTACAATTTTTTTTTTTTTTTTTAAATTGTAGGCACAAACTAATGCAGCCCAGTCTTTAAAAAAAAAAAAAACAGGTTATGCTTTTGATTTAATTAAATCAACTGAATTAACAAAACCTTTTGGAATTTGGTGTCCGTTTGTCTTTAAAGCTGGGGTTGGTAGTTTGAAGTGCGAGCAAATTTTGAAATTAGCAACACTTCACGGTTCTGGCCCGCCTGCTCCTCCACATGTAGCTTCGACTGGTGCTTCGTGCATGGCAGGGTCACCCATGTGCAGGGGGATACGAATATCTGACTGGATATTTCCCAGAGGACCACAAAACACTGATTGGTCAGCATTTTTACAGGATTACAGAAGCCAGGAATGACCCCAACACGTTCGGGGGGCTTGCTGGTCTGAAGAACCCTCACCCCCACCCCCAGTTTCCTTTACTAGGTGCTCAAAAACGGCAGATACTTTTTCCAAAATAATCACGTCCGTCACTGTATCTCCGCTTTTAATGCTTCCTTCTGCTTCAATATCGTTCAATATCTTTTTTATCATCTCCTGTTTTACTTTTATTGATAACGGAGCCCGCTTCTTCTTTTCAGTCTCACCGGGAATCGCTTTCTTGAGGCTCATGATTAATAACGAAAAATAACGCTGCAAAAAGCACACTCAAAAAAACTCACGAAACTCAAGAACCAACGGTACAACTCTCCGTCACACATGTGTATCGCACAATGGGTCGAAAGCACACGAAAAGCAATATGGGTGCAGTACTGCATGATGGAGATTCATCTCCCTCCTAGCCAATGGGAGGCCAGCGGGGCGGGGTGTTGGGAGACAACCAATGGGAAAGCAACTCGCGCATTGTTTGAATGGTGCATTTGAATTTTTAAGATGGCGCTTTTGTAACGTGAACTTGTTTCGTATCCAGAGACAAAAATTTTAGGAAAATGCATTTCGTAACCTGAATTTTTCGATTGGTGAGACTTTCGTTAAGTGAGGTACCACTGTTTAGTACTCAACCTTCACTTGCTCACTTGAAAGATCGGAAGTCCAGCTAAGCCGCGCTTCGTCTCACAAGCACCATACATTACTTGCAACAAGCGCCTACATTCGGTGGAGCGCCTCACAAATAATGGACAAATTTACCAATTTCTCTACTTCTGCTAAAGAAATTAGATTTCAATGCATAAATTATTTCTTAAACCACACCC
>CM045738.1:42082296-42147296 GCA_024760905.1 Plotosus lineatus | reverse complement strand
AGACTGTGCAGAGCAAGCATCACAATGGTCTCGTGTACCCGGGCCATGACACCCTGCAAGAAAAAAAATAACACACGGGCTTGTTGACTCAATTGTCTGCAAGTCAACAAAATCAATCGGTGCAATCATGATGCATAATTAAACAGCTGCAGAGCTCATAACTCCGTTACCTTTTTGGAACCAACAAAGCCTTCAGACTCTGTAAAGAAGTAAGCAAAAGGCATGAGGAAGACCAAGGAGAGGTTGGAGAAGAGAAAGACTGAGTTCCAGAGACCTGTAGGACAAAAGAACATGTTAAAATCTGGTAAATAAAAACACACGGCAGTTTAAAAAATATAGTGTTGTATCAAATAATAATCTTATCAAAGTTTATTGTGGTTGACTTCATTAATATAATTAATAATGAGTAAGATTTGGTCAGTAGGTACACTAAAAAGATTGCACTGTAGGAACACACTGTCTTCAGGAAGCCCACTGGAAATTTTCTTAAACCATGTCTGAATTTCCCAGAATACAATGCAGTACGACTGTTATTATTAACACCTTGGCCATGTTGGTTCATGCAAATGCACACAAGTGAACAAGAACAAATTTCTGGCACGGTACCAAAAAAAAAAAAAATCAGCTGTCAGTCATCACTTTTATATGTGTGCTTTGAAATCCAGTAAATCAGTGTGCAGTGATGATGTGTTCTCGATGCTGACATGTTTATGCGTGTTTATGAGATGGTGTGTTTTTGTGTACCGTGAATAAGCGACCCGTTGAGCCACTGCATGTAGTAGTTGTGTGGAAATGTAAGCAGGACTTCATTGGACAGGATGGAGATAGGCAGGAGGAGGACCGCACCCACAGCTATAGACAAGGTGAACGTACACAACCAGAGCCTACAGTGGACACATAGCAAAAAAAAAGATAAATAGTGTATGTGTGTGTGTGTGTGTGTGTGTGTGAGAGAGAGAGAAAAAGATAGAGAGTGTGTGTGTGTGTGTGTGTGTGTGTGTGTGTGTGTGAGAGAATGTGTGTGTGTGTAAGAGAATGTGAGAGTGTGTGTGTGTGTGTGTGTGTGTGTGTGTCTGTGAGAGAGTGTGTGTATGTGAGTGAGTGTGTGTGTGTGAGAGAATGTGCGAGGGTGTGTGTGTTTGTGTGAGAGAATGTGCGAGAGTGTGTGTGTGAGTGTGTGTGTGAATGTGTATTTGAGAGAGTGTGTGAATGTGTATTTGAGAGAGTGTGTGTTTGTGTGTGTGTGAGCGAGAGAGAGAGAGTGTGAGTATATTGTCTTCTCAATAAAACAAGTCCAGCTGTAAAATGAAGGAAAAGCACATGGTGTAAAGCACCGCGGTGGAAGGCCAAAGGGCAAACCAGTGCAGATTATCAATCGGAACACGAGATAGTCAGAAGAATCAGACACGTGTCTTTATGTAACATAAAACACAGCAGTTTGAAATGGTCCACATCAAGCAGCTAATGAACTCACGCAATTTTATTCACAGTGGCATCCTCAGTGTCATCTGGAGAGAGAGAGAGAGAGAGAGAGAGAGAGAGAGAGAGGATTATATATTACATTTCTGTTATCAGTGTGTATCAGTAATATGTCAGAGTTGTATATACATATATCCACTTCTTTTCTCTACCTCAAAACTTTACTGAGGCATTATCACCGAATTTGAAACCAACAGAGAGACAAAGACAGACAGTAGCAGAGGCAGAAAGAAAATTAAAAGAGCATCAGACAACAACAAGACGAAAAGAAAAATCTAAAGAGAGAAAGGAAAATAGAAGCAACGAGACAGTCAGACACAGACAGCAAACAGTCCCACACGGGCAGAACTTTATAAATAAGACAACAGACAGCAATGGTGTTTGGAAAGAGAGAGCACAGACAAGACAATCAATAAAGACAAGACAAGACAAGACCATATGGACACTCAAAAGAAAGAAAGACAGAAAAATGCACCCAAAGTACAGAAAGCCAGATAGCAAAACAAATCCTGTGCAATTAAACGGTAGAAATTATTAATAAAGTAATAACTGGTTGCATTTGGAAGAGAACAAATGCAACAATATGCTCTTGGGTTAAAAATATAAACTACTATAATATAAACATGCTAAAAATAAGAGGACCGCTTCTGACACACCCACTCCTGAGATAAGCAGAATTTGCGCAATTCAATTTAGCCACGAGGCAAAATGTATGAACTCTGAGAACAAAAGAAAAAACAAACAAACAAAAAAAGTTGTCAAGCAGACTCCTGGATGAGCTCCTGCCAAAATGCCAATCAATCTTCAGGTGACTTGTAAAGTTTCCAACTGTTTTAACGGCAGCTAATAAAACTACTGTTTTTCCAAAATAGTCAGTGATTTCATAAGCAACATTCAGAAGAGAGGGAAAAACGTGAAGGTGCAATCAAGTTGTGTCGAGATAAATCAGAATAAGTGCTTTAGGGCGTTAGGAGTACGAAGCTGTGTGTGTATAATCTTTGAGGATCACTCATCCCAACCCCCAACCTCATCACAGGAGGTTGACAGGAGCATTGGGTAAAGCTGCTCCACAGGCAGTGCTACACTGATCCTGGCATATCATCTTAGTGTCTCAGAGTTCACATACATAACACCTAGTCTATATGCAAATCATAAATGCCAATCATAATCATTACCCAAAATATTTCAGACGGAATAAAGGGGTTTTCGTGTTTCTAAAATGCATGTGCACAGCAAATTTATGGTCCTGCTTTTTGAAATCAAGTTTTCATCGTTGGTGCAATGGAGACAGTCTTTAATTTTAAGAAAGTGCTCACCTGTAACGAACTCTGCATTCTTCTTAAAGTGTGTCAGAATAAGGTAGGACAAGATATACAGGCAGACAAAAAGCTGTATGCAAATCTGTAAAAAAAAAAAAAATTAATGAAGAATTATTCATAGGTGCTCAGGATCGCTGTATAATGACTTACAAAACAAAAAAGATTGCACATCATAAATATCGTGATTCTTATAGAAATATCCACACCATAACTTTAATTGGTTGATATACTAATAAGATTTCACAGCATATAGCATTAGTAGGGACATCGCAACAGAAAAAAATGGAATGGGACACAATTTGTGCTAAGCGACCCACTTAGGTGGTCAGCTAATTCATACTCCAAGCTAATTCCATAAAGAGCAACAAAATTTGAAATTTAAGTATTTGAAAAGAATGTTTTAATTTTTTCGCCACCAAACCCTGTCACTATGTCAGTGCCTCTCAAATAGTGAGGCGAGACCCCTTGAGAGGCGCAGTATGATGCGGGGGGGGGGGGGGGGGGTGAGCCTGGGGAACATGCTTTTTGCCATACTGTACTAGAATTAAGTGTAATTGCGCATCCTCTACAGTAGGTGGCAGTGGGACTCTCACCGTCTTCCCTATGGTGTCAGGGGAAAAAGCAACGAGCAAACGATATGAAGTGCAGTAAACACTATTTATAGGGGTGCTTGGGGGGGGTGGGGTGGGGCATGAAATGTTTTTTTTTCCCCCTTCCTATAGGGGGCATCACAGAAAATAATTGAGAAGCACTGCACTGTGCACATATATTAGTAAAAAGTGTCAGAGGAAATTGATCCATAACAAGAAATGAGCCTTAAGTAAGCTTACAATTAGGACCAATTATGGATTAATCAAGTAACCCGAAAAACCATAACCACAACTAAAACATAATTAACGGTGCAGTTCAAGTTGTGAAGGAAAATAAAACGTTATTAAAATAGCCCACCAGTAATGCTGCACTATAATTTGTTTGTTTGGTTCAAGGAAACAAATCCATTTCATCACAAAGAATCAGTAAAGCCTTGGAATAGTCTGCCCTCCCAAGTATTTAAAAAGTATATATATATTAATAAGTATATATTGCAGTATCTGCAATTTTAGCCAAATTGGCCTTTTATGTTTTTCTGACTAAGTGCAATCAGCTCCACCTAGTGGGCTCAATTTTCTCAGTTTCATGATTTTGCAGATACTGCGGTCTGGCTTGGGAGGGCAGAGTTTGACTTCATTGGTTTCTTCTTCTTTTCCTTTCGGATTTTTTCCCTTTCTCGGGAGTCGCCACAGCGAATCATCTGATTCACACATTTGATGTGGAATAGGTTTTTACGTCGGATGCCCTTCCTCTGTCACAACCCTTTAACAAGGGACAGAAACGCGTTGACGGCTTTGCAGCTACTCTACGAAAGTCCGCAATGGTTCTTTTACATGCCTCTCACCATAGACAGTGACAGACATGGCCCGCCTTTGATAACTCAAGTTAGCTGCACTGGGTTTGACTTCATTGGTTTATCAGTTGAAAACTAACTCCAGTTCCATCCAGAACACAGAGTGAATGCTGGAACCTCCTCCATCACAGTGTACCTACACCCACATCATGCTTACAGTCGCAAGCTTATCACTGCTGCACCACACTGAGCTCATTCACAGCTGACCATACACCCATGCACTTTATCAATATCGAATATGTGCAAATGTGCTATTCAAGTTCTGGGCAGGTCAGTAAAGGCATCTGGGACTAAAGTAGTGTGAGGAACACATGATACAAATGCAGTGGAAAACATGGCACAACCAGGAGAAAAGTACTGTATAATAGGGCACAGTTTAAATGATAGACAACTATTTTATATTATCAAGTCTGATGGAGCTAGCTTCATAGTAAATCATGTGTTAGTTAGCTTAATATTTACTACTTTGCTAGTGCCGAGACAAATAATATAAAACGTTAGTTAAAGATAATGTTAGCCGTTTGTTGACGTTGGGTTTAAAACCAATCATATTACATACATGACACTAAGCCACTTGTTTCAGCGAGACAGCTAATAACAGGCTAACAATTTAACAATTAATAATTAAAAGTAATAGTCGGGATAATAGTCGGGCAGTGGTGGTCTAGTGGTATAGGGCGCAGGATCGCTGATCCAAAGGTTGGGGGTTCGAGTCCCACTCTCCACAAGGTTGTCACTGTCCCCCCCAGTGCAGATAACTGGGTTATCAAAGGCGGGCCATGTCTCTCACTGTCTATGGTGTGAGGCATGTAAAAGAACCATTGCTGACATTCGTAAAGAGTAGCTGCAAAGTTGTCAGCGTGTTTCTGTCCCTTGCTAAAAAGGGTTGTGACAGGAAGGGCATCCGACGTAAAAACCTCTGCCAAATCAAACGTGCGAATCAGATGATTCGCTGTGGCGACTCCCGAGTAAAAGGGAAAAAAGCCTAAAGGAAGGCAGACAGACAGTCGGGATAAAGACATCTGATGTACAAGTGATAGGAAAGCTTATTATCAGCGCGCGTCTCTACTAATGTAATTAGATAAGTGGGCTATTAAATTGAATAGCTACTGCTATAGGACTACCTAAAGTTTGAATACAGTGATCCCTTGCTACTTCGTGCTTCAGTTAAGTGCATCGCGGGGTTTTTCAAAAATATTCATTAAAAAATAAAAAAATAAGGAAAAATAGGGGGAAGTTAAGGAAAATGCTACAAAACAAGGCTAATTATGTGCAAAAAAAAAAAAAAACCCCAAACAAACAACCCAACAAAACTACTTACATTTTTATGTGAGGTGCGCATCTGAATGCGTGCACGAGCATCTGTCTGTGTGCACGCGTTTGTATGTGTGCGTATTTATATTTTATTTACATGTTCTGCATTATTTTTGAATGTTTAATTGTTATTATATGCATTTATAGCATTGAATATGTATTTATTGATATTATATACACATGGTCGATCATACTTTGCGGAAATTGGTGGTCGA
This sequence comes from Plotosus lineatus, assembly GCA_024760905.1. Classification (NCBI taxonomy): domain Eukaryota; kingdom Metazoa; phylum Chordata; class Actinopteri; order Siluriformes; family Plotosidae; genus Plotosus; species Plotosus lineatus. The sequence continues at coordinate 42,141,525 of CM045738.1, read as the reverse complement.
GGGGGGGGGGGGGGGGGGATGTGTCCTCGGTCCCCATTGACTGCGGAAAGTGAGGGATCCCTGTATTAGTGCACTGCAGGAATTCAGTCCATTCTCCAGCCTTATGAAGGTGTCCCAATTCTGTTACACATTCTCCACATTTGAGTTTCAGAATACAACTTGTACTCTCTGCTTAACACAAGTTTAAAAATTTCTCCAGGATTTAAGTAAGAAAACCATTATCAAGTAAGTAAGTAAAAAATAAAAAGTAAAATTAGTTGGCATTAAAAATTGATTTGAGTCAGATACACTTGGTTACACAATGTATTACCATTTAATTTTATTACGGTATATAAATACTCAGCACAACATACTGTTCATGAAGCTCAACAGCGTAACTGAGACCGACTCTATATCTCGTTCTATGCGTGATCATTAATATGGATAAGTACTGGTCCATTTCACATGCATGCTTGAATAATTGATTATTCCATAATACAGTAGAAAATCTGTTTTCCTTTCTGAGGGAAAACTCTGAACAACTCTCAGTACTTATCAACTCTGTCCTGGCATAGAACAAACTGGCAAAGGTCAGAATGCCCTACAGCATATACAAACACATAAGTCTTGTGTTTATTGAAGGGAATAAAACAAAGTAATTAATTTCATGCAACTTGCAGGACTGAAAAGGCCAGTTTTGGAAATGCCAGGAATCTCTGCTAAGTCTTCATGAATGTGAACCAGGAAATGAAAAAGCAGTGACAGATGGAGGAAAATGAATATGGATCAAGTCCCAGTGAAAAGTAAAACCAGATGAAAGTGGCTGACCAGGATGAAAGGACTGGGTGCCCTGACAGTAAATCAACTTAAGCAAATAGTCATTGGTCTGTCGGGTGCCACAAAAAAAACCAAAAACCAAGTTTCTAATTTTTATTGTCCCACCCTCTAAATGTGTTCATAATATGAAAAGAAAAACAGTGCCAAAGTTTGGATGTATTATAATAATTTTTACTGGTAGCTCAATCGTCCCAAAGTTACGAAATTATGTGTAATATTCCGAAAACGTCTGAAATGGTCATCCAATGTTAAATTTAACATTAAAATATAAAACCGCAGAAATCATCAAAACTATAAAACTGCAGAAATCACTTGATGATTTGAAGGAAGTTTGCTTCCAGAGATTGTTTCCAGAATTCCTCCAATCAACCATATTCCATGCTCTTTCTTTGGCAGACTACAACTGGAACAAGCCATCATTTCTAAAAACAACTGTGCACCACTAGTCCAATACTATATTTCAAATTATGCAATGATCAGAATATACATACATATATATATATATATATATATATATATATATATATGTATGTATATTCTGATCATTGCATAATATATATAGTGGTACCTCTTACAGTGGTATGAAATTAATCCGTTCCAGAGGCGGTTTCGTAACCTGGATTTTTCGTAAATAGAACCACATTTGACAAATGCAGCCATGATTTTACATGTAAAACGCATGATTCGTTCCAAGGCCCCCAATACTACTCTTTAAAAATTATAAAAGCATACCTTTTAAGGTACTTACTTCGTGTTGGCCATGTCTTTTTAGCAGTTATAACCTTACAAATGTTTATGCAAGGTTAAAAGCCTGAGCCAAAAAATAAAGTTGCAATGAGCACACTCGAAAAACTCATGAAACAAGCTGCTGATCAAGGGAGCTGCGTCATCCCCCCCTAGCCAATGGGAGGCCAGCGGGGCAGAATGTTGGGATATAGTCAATGGGAGACTCATGCATTGTTTGAATTGTTTGAAACTCATGCATTGTTTCAATGGCGCGTTTTGTAACGAGAACTTGTTTCATATAGAGACAAAAAATTTTGGAAAATGTTTTTCGGAACCAGGATTTTTCGTTTGCTGGGACTATCGTAAGATGAATAAGGTGAGGTACGACTGTGTGTGTGTGTGTGTGTGTGTGTGTGTATATGTATATATATATATATATACACACGCCTCGCGCAAGATAGGAAGGCTTTCCGAAGAGCTGTCAAGGATGCTACGTCCGACTACGGATAAGCTGCATAGAGATATATATATATATATATATATATATGTGCGCAACACTGTAATCAGATACTAGCCTTTTAGTATTTTTATTAATTGGCCAGATAACAACTGTTATTCTTCTATAGGCCAATGTAGGTATATAAGTTAAATAACATTACTTAGTCACTTACCCTATTATCACTCAATCAGTGGTATCCTATGTCTAATGACTAAATACTGTATTAAACAGCGATGTGTTTACGCTGTCACAGTGGTTGTTTTGTTAATGATGACTAGCGACAAAACAGATCTAAGCAAGAAGATTGACTTCAACAAAATAAAGCACACAACCATTTCTGTAATATAAAGAAATTGTTCAATTAAATACGATTATACTGTATTTCGATACATAATACAATGTTAACACGCAGGCAATGACCGACAGCTATGTACATGTACAGTAAAGTAGCTATTCTATGAAAAGATTCCAATATTTCTCGGAAACTTTGTGTAGTCACTATGCTTCATAAAAGGAACCAAACTAGGGGGTGTGACCTGAAAAATATTTTTAAATTTTTTTTTGCCATTGTAGTCTGTGGCACCCTATTGGTCTGGCAACCTGGAACATTTTAACCCATTTTTGACCAACATTATAACATTACAAGTGCTTAAATATCGCAAGAATGTCAGATGTAATATGAGTTTTCATTGGTATTTTGACACTATTCTCAAGATAACAGTGTGTTTCAACACATTCATCCACACAGCAGTATGAGAAAAACAGGAACTACTTGACAACATCCTTTTGTATTTTTCAACCCTTTGACAACACGATGGCACAGTGCTGTAATTAACATTAAGCCTCAGAGATTTAATTTCTTAATCCCCTTCAAGATTACATGTATGAATGCGATATATGGTTTTATTTTTCTGGGTGTTTTCAAGCAACGAATAATAAAACACATCCTGCCACTCCAGGTAAAAACGGATGAAGAGGTCAAAGAAAGGAAGGAGGGTAGGAAACAGGGATTTCAACTTCAAAGTGCAAACATCAGCAAGAATGGTCACCGTGACAACTGTCTCTGAGTTAGGTTAAAAAAAAAAAACATGCATTCAAATGTACAACTGACTAACTCGAGGACAATCTGTCCACTTGACGTACTGCTGTCATTGAAGAACCCATCGTTCCACCCATTGGTGTCAGATGCCACTCAGAAGACACACTCAAATCTCAACCAACGTCACCAATCCAGCCTGTTCTCATTGACAACATGACAAAGCATTCAACGATGAGCACTTTAATGACTTATTAATATTTAAGCTATTTACACTGACGGAGAAGCAAAGTAATGTTTCCATTCAAATTCAGACTTCATTGATGCCACCACCGACATTCAAAAAGGAAAAAGAAAGCACTAAATTAAATCATAATAAAAAGATTTTGATGTGGTTAAATACACGTTCAAATAAAGGCTGTTCATTCTAATACGCCATGAACTCAATATAGAAAACTTGAATTTTACAACTACACTCAGGCTGACTACAGAATTGTGTTTCAAAATGTTTTTTTTTTTCTTTTAAAGAAAAATCTGTGAATTAATGAGGTTCCTTGATGCTTTCCAGCTCGCTTGAGGACTTGACTATTCTTTCAATAACAAAATATGGCAGCTAGCCTATTGCCAGCTAGAATTCATCAGAATATTTAGCTCAAGGAGTTGCACGTCGGTGACAAAGTCACAGAGTAGTCAGTAAATCTGCGTCACAAAAAGAAGATCCTGGGTCCCGGGTTCTGTGATCGTGTTTGTTTGGAGTCCCCCAGGTACAGTACTTCACTTTTCCCCCTACAGTCCAAAGACAAGCCAATTGGCTGTCTGTTCCACATTTCCCCTAGGTGTGAGTCTATGTATGTGAATATGTGTTGACCTTGCAATGGTCTAGTAAGCTGATCAGTTTGAACTCTGCCTTTGCCCAATGTCGGCTGAATTAGTCTGCAGCCCCTCTGCGGCCGTAGTAGGATTAAACGGTTTAGCAAATGAGTAAATTGAAAATGCATGGATTACTTGAACAGATACAATAATTCAGGCTAATGTGAGCTAGCATGTTAGCGACCAGTCTTGTTGTTATTAACTTTTTATTATTAACTAATGTCAAATAGCTTCTGCGTGAGAGATAATATTAGCTATGGTCACTACATGGACAGAAAGTGGTGTAACAAATTGGATTGCCACACAGCTCCAGGGTCTCCAGTTCAATCCTGAGCTCATGTTACTGTTTGTGTGGGGTTTAAGGTGTCTATGGGGGGGCTCCATTTTCCTCCCCCCCCCACTAACATATGGCCACTGGTAGACTGGCTACTCAATTACCATTAGGTGTGAATATGTCTTGCCCTGCAATAAACTAGGAGTCCTATTCCATTGTATATTTCTGCCCTGCACCCTGTGTCCTTGGAACACTTTCAACATGTCAATGACAGGACAAAGCAGAGTGGGGGTGGATAAATAACTATTCCAACTACAGTACTACTCTATGGGTTTTTTACTCTGTTGTAAAACCTTATTTCAATTAAACATTCCATCATTCTAATATTGAAGGTACCGAAAGCAGCCAGTTGCTCCATCCTGGCCCAATTCAGCTTTTCAATAACAGATTCTATCATTTTCATCATGCTGAGGTGAGCCTTTGAGGTAACTGTGAGCACAGAAAAAGCGGCTAACATGTCTTACAAAAACAAATTATAGTTAAGTTTTTTTATACCCACACAGGTCAGGCCATGATCATAACACCAACAGCTGGTTAAAAAAACACCAACCCATCATTCATGGAATTCTTAAGACACGAATACGCTCCTGCAGCAGCTGAGTCAACACACAGGCTGGATTTCTCAACTGACCCAGATTTACTAAATAACAATGTGGTTCAATTTCAATCTGATTTGTTTATGACATTAATGCATATGGGAGGGTTGGCACAGTGATGTAGTAGTCAGCACGTCCACCTCACAGCAAGAAGGTCCAGGTTTTGAGCCCCAAACTTGAGTATTTCTCTATGGAGTTTGCAAGTTCTATCTGTGCTTGTGTGGATTTCCTTCAGATACTCCAGTTTTCCTCCAAGAGGCCAAACACCTGCACATTACGCTAATTGTCCTTGTACTGATCTGGTGATTTGTTCAGGGCGTAACACACCAGTGTCGGTTGAGATAGGCTCCAGCCTCCCTGCAACCCTAGTAGAGTTAAGTGGTTTGGCGAGTGACTGCGTGAGCATACGTCACAAATTATTGTTTGACAGTTTATGAAAGTTTATGTGCAGTCCTAGTGTAAAGGTCAGCACCGGTGCCTCGTTGTTTCTCCAGGACTGAAGTTCACTTTGCATGGCCAAGTCCAATAAGTCCATCATCATAATATAGCTGGCTGATTATTTGATTAAGTTGAAAAGTAATAGATAGCTCTGAAATTAAAATGGTTATGTGGACTCTATCAGTGCATCAATGTAAATATTTCTGCAATAATGACAAGAGCATTTTATTAAACTTAGTTTTGTTTGCTTAGTTCTAAATGTATTTCACTCTACAGGGTATAATGTACAGGTCAAATTTACCTGGAACTAATTTTCTGTCTGATTTTGTTGTTGTTGTTGTTGTGTTTTTTTTCTTTAAATGTTGTTACTCCCAGCTTGCTTTTGTTTATGCTTGGTCCTGTCTTGGGCATGTTTGTTTATTAATAAAAAATTAATAAACACACACACAATTTTATATATATATACACACACACACACACACACACACACACACATATATATATATATATATATATATATATATATATATATGCGTATTTATATACACATATATATATATATACATATACACATATACATATATATATATATATACACACACACACATATATACACATACATATATACATATATATCTATACATATATATATATATATATATATATATATATATATATATATGCACACATATATACACACACATTATATATATATATATATATATATATATGCACACACACATATTATATATACATATACACACACAGATATAAACCATCAGTTCACTTAGTTCCTGAATTAAACTTTTAAAGTGTTAAATAATTAAATATAAATCCCATTAAAAAAAGTATTAAGTGACCTCATGTTAAACTTAAACATACTGAAATAGAGTTTCATATGAGGTGGTTATTATAAAAAATTGCAAATAAATATATAGTGGAGGGGTTTGAGTTTTATCTGAGGTGGGTATAAAAAATGAAAATAAATAAATTGAGTACTTAAGCACACAAATATTTCCTGCATTTTACAATCATTTGCCCCATCAGGTTCGCAGACACCCTGTTTCCGTGGGTTTTTGTTTGCTTGTTTGTCTTTTAGCTGGATAATGTTATCCAGGAACTATAGCTAAGTTTCAAAATATCTGACATCAAAGTAAAAATCAATAAAATAAAAAGTACAGTCCAACTTACGATAATTTCTCGAACCCGGTCGTGGAAGACCTGCTCTCGAACACACACGTCGTCCGTTTCCATCCTCCGAAATCATATCCTGCAGAACCTACAAAAGATCCATCAATCTGAACTCACAGCAACCAGAAGCCAAGTTGCCGTTGGTTCCAATCGCGGGGTTTGAGGGGGCGGTCTCTGTGATCGGTGTCGCACGCGCCACTAATGTCCCTTTTAATCGGTTCATTTACAAACAATCCGATCCTAAACTTCGATCAGTTGAAAGATCTGACACGCTGCACTCAACAAAAAAAAGCCCCGTGGATATTAATCGTCAGGAATCCCAAACAAAGTGCAAACATCCTGACCCATGTTCTCTCATACGCCTTCTATGGGGGTTGGGTTTAATGGGGGCGGAGTCATTAGTTTAAAAATAAGTGGGCGTGGTTTGATTTGAGACAAAGAGATTTGACTTCGTCTTTTGAGTTTTGAGCTTTTGCAGGTGCAAAAAAAAAAAAAAAAAAAAAAATTTTTTGAGTATTGTTTTCTGAAACAAAAAGTTTTGTACTTATAGAACTTTTATTCTTATTCATTTTAAACATTATATTCGGCTCTGTCAGATTGATGTAATTTATTGTTTGTCCTAATTGTATGTATTACAGTATTCATTTATTTTGAAGAAATCTTTAAGTCCTTACACCACAGAACTCAGTTCAGTTCATTTTCTGTAACCGCTTAATCCTAAGGGTCGCAGGGAGGCTGACGCCCATCCCAGAGTACACCCTGGACAGCTCGCCAGGTCATCACAGGGCAGAAACATGCTAACGGCTTTGCAGCTTACTTTTGTCGAAAGTCAGCAATGGTTCTTTTACATGAACCTCACACCATAGACCGTGAGAGACATGGCTGTCCTTTGATAATCCAGTTAGCTGCACTGGGAGGGGGACAGTGACAACCTGGTGGAAAGTGGGCCTTGAACCCCCAACCTTTGGATCAGCGATCCAGCGCACTATGCCACTAGGCCACCACTGTCCTTCCACATGTTTTTACAACTGTAAATATTTATAAGAAAGGCCAGGGCCAGCTGTGTTTTTTTGTTTGTTTGTTTGTTTGTTTGTTTTTTGAGGCTGCAAACATCTGTCGGACACTACTCAGGATGTTTAATGAGTTTGTTTTAGCCAGCACTGTCCTCTATGCTGTTGCATGCTGGGGCGGCAGGCTGAGAGTTGCAGATACAAGCAGACTGGACAAACTGATCCAGTAAAGCTGTGAGGGTGAAGCTGGACTCTGACGGTTGTGTCGGGGAGGCGAATGTTGTCCTCTGAACGCTAATCACTATATAATATACAGTATTTTGTAAGGCTTGAATAATTTATTTATATATGGTGGCCTGGTGATAAAGTGCTGGATTACTGATCCCACGGTTGGTGGGTTCAATCCCAACTGCCAATGGTTGTCACTGCTGCCCCCCACCCCCAGTGCAGCAAACTGGATTATCAAACGCCAGCCATGTCTCTCACTGTCTATGGTGACAGGCTATAAAAGAACCACTGTTGACTTTCGTCTGCATGTTTCTACCCTGTGGTGGCCCGGTGAACTGTCCAGGGTGTACTCTTCCCTCACCTAGAGTCGGCTGAGATGGGTGTTACCCTCCACGCAACCTTAATTAGGATTCAGCAGTTCAGAAAATGAATGAATTCATTGAACATCTAAAAATTGAGACAAATCTTGAATGCTTGATCAGTCAGAGTGATGTTACATCATCAGCATGGCAAAGACTGCTGCAATTTCATTATCCAAAGTTCAAAGTCTAAACTGACACCAGTATGGAAGTTGTCCTTTTCAGAAGCGTTTGGATCTTATTTGTGGGTGAAACTCCGACAGACTTTAGCCGGGTTTTTTTTTTTTTTTTTTTTTTAGTTTGAGAGTGTGATGCACGATATTTTGTGTGTTGTTGTAGTAAATCTAAAGGAAGCTGTTTTAGAGACTCATTGACTGCGACACACAGGTAAAGTGACTTATGATTTGAGTCAAGATGTTTTATCAGAAGATAAAAAATAATGCAATCATCCTGTAAATTTGCACCTTGTAGGTTATTATTCATTTATCTGTTTGATATTCCTTACTTTTATGAGCAATAGTTATGATGGTTGAATTACATATTAGATTTGTGCTTGTAGTAGCGTAGTGTTCTCTCATGCCTTATTTATCCTGGTTTGTACTTAATGAGTTAAATCCTTATACTCTATTCAATCCTTTCTTCAAAAGAAGTCAAATGTGACTGGTGGACATACAATCGCGCTTAATAGCCATACCACTCAAAGTACGTAAATCCAAAAGTGATGTCATAATAATGCTTTGATGTCAGATTGACTTCTCTGTATTTCATTACATTAATTTTTGTCCGTGTGTTTGTGTGCAGATCTTTTGTTTCATTACTCCTTGAGCACACCTGGGTTCTTCTGCTGCATGAAATTTGAAGGATGATCTTATGCCTAAGAGATTAATAACAACATACATCCTCTGGGCAGTGGGAGGCCCATTAGGTCTTCATCATCTGTACCTCAGGAGGGACAGTCATGCTCTTTTGTGGATGCTCACTCTTGGTGGTTTTGGGTTTGGCTGGCTACGAGAGTTTTTCCGACTCCCAGCCTACGTTAGCGAAGCCAACAAAGAAGTGAATAGATTTCGACGCCCATCGAACACACCTCCCCCAATAGGCTTGGTTCGTTTTGCAGGCCAGATTTGTATTGGCATTTACTTTGGCTCTTTTGCCTTGATCAGTCTGAACTCTCTGAGTTTCTTCTATCTGCTGGTGCTGCCGCTGAGTGTCGGTGCAGGAGTCCATCTGGTGTCCTGTGTTGGTCAGCAGACTTCTGACCTGCAGAAAACCCTCACTGCATGCATCCTGACTTCGTCCATATTCTATGGCAGCACACTCTCACCTCTACCCATAAGCATAGCAGCTAGTGTTACTGCAGCACAACACAGAAAGTTTAAATCAACACAACATGATGGATCTCCAATAGAGCCACTGGGTCAGAAATATATTCATATAAACACAATCCAAATCATATAAAATGTCAAGTTTGGTATTGAAAAATTAGAAACAAATATATTAATAATAGTAATGATAATAATAATAATATCACCACACAAACACATATGTATTATATACTATATATATATATATATGTATGTATGTATGTAGGCCTCCGTCAGTCCCGAAGGACTATGGCTGCGCTCTGGCCAGTATCCCGACTGGTGATACTCCCCAGTGCACAGAGCTTGGGTAGGGAGTAACGAGGGACAGGCTGTTACCCAAGCAGCAAGTCCCCCCCTGTCTCGGGGCCACCGGAAGGATCCAATGGAAAGGCAAGTGCCGATACGACTGGGTTCCAGTGCCGCTGCAGGAGAGAAACTACGGTCAATTTAGAACGGCCAATTAACCTACAGTGCACGTCTTTGGATTGCGGGGGAAACCGGAGCACCCGGAGGAAACCCGCACAAGCACGGGGAGAACATGCAAACTCCACACAAAAACACCCAGGCCAGGAATCGAACCCGGGCCTTCTTGCTGTGAGGCGGACGTGCTAACCACTACACCACCGTATATATATATATATATATAATATATGTAATATATATATACACACACACACACACACACACACACACACACACACACACACACAGGGATCCCTCACTTTCCGCTGTTAATTGGGACCGCGATCCCCCGCGATCACTGAAATCCGCGAAGTAGGATCAATACCCCCCAACTCCCCCCGACTGATGTATGCGTACATGTATATGTGTTTATAATATCAATAAATACATATTCAATGCTATAAATGCTTAGAATAACAATTAAGCATTAAAAAATAATGCAAAAGATGTAAATAAAATATAAATACACACATATACAGATGTGCACCTCATAAAAATGTAAGTCATTTTGATGGGAGATTTTGTTTTTGTTTTTTTGTTTTTTTGCATAATAGGCCTTGTTTTTGTGGCATTTTCCTGAACCGTTTCCCCTAATCTTCCTTAATTTTCTGAATTTTTATTTTGATGAATATTCAAAAAAACAAACAAACCGCGTGAATTGAAGTGCGAAGGAGCAAGGGATTCCTGTATATATGCTATATATATATATATATATATATATATATATATATATATATATATATATATATATATAGAGAGAGAGAGAGAGAGAGAGAGAGTGAGTGTGTGTGTGTGTGTGTGTACTGTACTTGTGTTGTCATTATTTCATTCCTGTTGTCACAGTATATTTTTATTTCTTTGTTTTTAGGACCTCGTCTATTTCGCCTCAGTCTGGCTCTGCTGGCTTTCACCGCTCCTCTGGGATTCTGCATTTTCCACAACACAACAGCTACTCTATACTACATTTCTGACAGTGTGGCAGTGGTTCTCGACATCTTTTGGTTCATTCCTTGGCTCAGAGGAGTTGTGGAGTTCTTTCTGCTGTTGCCATACCGGATCTTGTGTGTGTTAGCAGGAGGCGGTTACTATGAGGAGAACTGGAAGAAGATTCTAGAAATATTTCTTCACGAATACAGCAAAAGAGAGATTGAAGCAATGAAGGTTAGGCCGGATGAACAGTCCTGTATTTTTATGCATTCGTGAAATTCTCAATCTTGGTCCTGGAGGACCTGTGCCGTTTTTTTTTTCACCACGAATTGTTTAAAAATTACACGTTTTAATACTAGCTAGAAGGCTATTAAAACCCCAACCGTTAAAGGCTTTTCTTATATCAGCTGACTCTGAGTGACAGCCAGACCAGCCTGAGCAGCTCTCCAGACCATCACAAGGCCAGGCTGCTTAACGTGGATGTCTTTTGGTTGTAAATGGAAACCACTAGACATAGAAAAGCAAGGGAAGAACATTCGAACTACACAACACAGAAACACCTAAGCCTGGGAATCAAACCCAAGACCTTCTTCTCACTGTTAGGTGGACATGCTAACCACTATGCCACTGTGCCAACCTCTTCATATATTATAAAAATATAAATATTCTTCAGTGGGGCAGTGGTGGTCTAGTGGTATAGGGCGCTAGATCACTGATCCAAAGGTTGGGGGTTCGAGTCCCACTCTCCACATGGTTGTCACTGCCCCCCTCCCAGTGCAGCTAACTGGGTTATCAACCATGTGGAGAGTGGGACTCGAATCCCCAACCTTATGCTCAGCGATCCAGCACCCTTTACCTCCAGGCCACCACTACCCCCACCAGGCCACCACTCTCCTATAAAATCCATAAAATACAACTTCACTGTACATTTGAATATTTCAATAATTTATGATTTTTGCAAACAAAAACCCAAGGCCCTGACACGCGCATGATCTGAGTCTTCTCTTTTGTTCTAGGTGCTGTCAGTGTCTGAAGGAGCCACGTTGGAGGAAATCAGTCACAGCTACCGGGAACTTGCTAGATTTTGGCACCCAGACCGCAACCCAAAGCAGAAACAAGAGGCAGAAGAGATGTTCATTAAAATCAATGAGGCGTATGAGACACTGATCCACAGACATAAGCTTCGAAGCAGGAAATGACTTCAGACTGCATGTTTGTCCTGTCGTAGTCTGCCATCCAATGGTGAAAAAGTATATTGCATTTAACTAAAAGCATTGTTGTTTATTACAGTATATTGAAGGAATTATGAAATAAAGGTAAAAAAAAAAATAAAAAAAAAATAATCATTTTCACCGTTGGTCACAGTGCAGGTTGTATCTATATGAAATGATTGAAATAATTTTGGGCAGCAATGAGACTTTTGTCCACAGGTTAGATAGATAGTTTACTGATCCAAATGTTTTTACTTAAGCAGCTTAACTCACTTAAGCAATAAAATGGCATCTTGTTACATTATGGATTTGTTAGTTTTGAACAAAATGTTTATATATTAAAACTGATTAAATATTAAAGGTCAAATCAATTCAAATGCAGGTTGTTTATCTGGTAAAACTTCATATACTCATGCAAACTATTATATAATAAATGTAAAATACGATAAAATTGGATTGTCTATAATGGAAGCGGTAAATTCTAGCTACTTAAAATTGACTTAAAGATAAAGATTTAACAGAAAAAAGTAACGTGGATTAAAAAAATACTCCCATATATTACCTGTTGTGCAATTTGTCATCCTGTTTGTCAGAACAAATTTCTCTTTGTGGGTTTAAATTTCTTTTCTAGCTCATCTTATGTTCAGTTCAGTTCATTTTCTGTAACCGCTTCATCCTAATTAGGGTCACGGGGAGGCTGGTGCCCACCCAGCCAACTTCGGGCGAGGGCAGAGTACACCCTGGACAGCTCGCCAGGCCATCGCAGGGCGGAAACACGCTGACGGCTTTGCAGCCTACTCTTTATGAAAGTCAACAATGGTTCTTTAACATGCCTCACACCATAGACAGTTTGAGACATGGCCGGCCTTTGATAACCCAGTTAGCTGGAATGGGAGGGGGGGCAGTGACAACCTTGTGGAGAGTGGGACTCGAACCCCCAACCTTTGAATCAGTGATCCAGCAGCGCCCTATACCACTAGGCCACCACTGCCCTCATCTTATTATATCTGATCAAATTCAAATGTTGTGATTTTTTTTGTATGTAACCATCTTATATGTATCGGACTTAATATAAGATAAAATATACAATACTGTACTTTAAAAAAATAACTAGACTACTGATCACTGATTTGCACGTCATATAAGCTGTTATAAAAACTAATAAATTAAATAACATTTGATTAGAGAATGAAAGAGCGTTGTACTTCCACATCTTTGATTTATGAGATAGGTTATGAGACTGGTTTATTAAATATGGTTGTAAGTATTAAATGATTTCATTTTTTATAGTATCAACATTGAGAATAAAAATGTTAGTAATTCAGTCATGTTTTGTTTATCAGAATATATGCATTCTTATAATTTTAGTATTTTTGAAGTATCTGCATTTTGTAACTTTATACCAATGTATTGTTTATTTCTCAAACTGTGCTGGCCAGATGGTGTTCATAATTGTTTCTCTAACAGCACAGTACCAACAACAGTGAAGTTTACTTTAAATCAAAAGTTTACATTAATGCACTTGTCCTGTTACTATTTATATCCGAAAAATGTATTCATAGGATATGATGAACACATCATGGAGTGGAATACTACTCACTTGCTGAACCGCTTACTTACACTGGGATCTCTGGAGCCTGAGGTAGACCTGCTAACTGCTTTATATATATATATATATATATATGTGTGTGTGTGTGTGTGTGTGTGTGTATGTATGTATGTGTATATATATACACACACACACACACACACACACACATAGATATATATATATATATATATATATATATATATATATATATATATATATATATACACATATACATATATATAAATTATTTTTTTAATCTGTGTGTGCGCACTTACTCATTTGCTGAGCCACTTACTCCAACTACTAGGGTCCAGTGGAGGCTGTAGGCTGGAGCTAATGTCAGCCAATATTGTTCAACGGAGGAGTTCACTCTAAACAGCTAACTCTGGGCCTAATATGCATGTCTTCGGACTGTGGGATGAAACTGTGGAAACCCAGAGGAAACCCACACAAGTTCGGGACGAACATGTAACCTCCACACAGAAACGCCCTCAAAAAGCATGAGATTCAATCCCAGAAACTTATTGCAGTGAGGCAGACATACTAACACCACGCCACCATGCCGCCTTTCATGATATATATATATATATATATATATATATATATATATATATATATATATATATATATATATATATATATATATATATATATAGTCACAATAAAATAATCAGTTTACAACATCAATGATGATTTTCCTCAAAGAGTACATACACCATATTGTGTATTATTCCACTAAACATCAGTATCTGTTATTTCTACTCGGAGCTTGGACATTTTCCAAAAGTGGTTAAAACCCTACTATGTGGATCTGCTGAATAGCTTAATTTAAAACAAACAAAAAATCACATATGACCAGACAAATTCATTTCTGGGTACCAGAAACAAGACTTTTTGGAATTAAAATACAGTACTTTATTTATCCCTATTCTGACTATTCTGATTTGAGGCATGTAATAAATCAGCAAATGTATTTATTAGTGCATGAAGATTTATGGATGCAGTGAAGGCGGACATGAAGGTCGTTGGAGTAAGAGTAGAAGATGCAGAGGATAGGGAGAGATGGAGGCAGATCATTTGCTGTGGCGACCCCTGAAGGGAACAGCCGAAAGGAAAAGAAGAAGAAGAAGAAGTTTATACTTGATGAAATTTGACACAAATACTCTTTCGGACCCAAAAATAAGTATGAAGATGAGACTTGAATGTATTGGGGCACTTAAATACTGGTGACGTCATCACATGCCCTCCGGTTACCCTTCCGTCTTTTTTCCAAGTGCCTTCTTGTTCTCGTGTCCGATCCTTACATTCAAAACAAAGGATCGATACTCTCAGTGTGATGAGAAAAAGCATCGATATCCAAAAATAGATTAGTCAGGTCTGAATCCCAGCACAGGCCCGGAAGTTGTTTGGGATTTCAGGTAAAAGATCCTGGAGATGCTGCCTTCGCCCGAGAAAACAAACAGTGCTCCTGTTATATAAATACAGCAACCAGAGTCGATCGCCAGGTAAGGAAAATAACTCAACAGGTGCTCGCTCTATTGCTGGTTCACGCAAGGTGACACTAGACGACAGAACTAGCTGTCCTTGGTATGTTTGAGCGAGTTTACGTAGCCGGCTAACGTTAGCTAAGCTAAACGGCATCTGGCGAGTGGTGGCTGCCATAGCAACGCCGACGTGCTCTCGAGAAACATTATCTCGCTTTAGCTTGTCACGTCCAAATGTCGCGTATTTGCGTCGTAATTATCATCTCCTACCATGTAAACACCTCATAACTTCAATTTTTACTGTTTGTTTTATCAGTTCGGAATTGCCTTTACCTTATTTTTGCTCTGTCGCGTTTTGTTAGCACCTTAGCTACCCAGGCTAGCTGGTTCGCCTCAACCAGACGGGGGCTGAATCCCAAATGGACCCCTGCTCCCTATATAAGTGCACTACCTAGGCTGTTAAACAACGACTTGCACACTTTCTGTAGTACACTGTACATCCCGTAGGGAGTTATTTGGATTTTAGCCAAGATGTCAGTGACGGTGCTGTAGACATGACACATGTCATTGGTGTTGTTGTTTTTTTTGTCAACAAAAGTATGAAGAGTTTTGGGGGTTCTGCTAAATCTAGACTGTCCTGGGGACACTACACCCAAGAGCTAAAATTGCTAATGTGTCATTGCCATCTCTGTATCCTTGAGTTCACTTTATGCCTTAAGCACACATCTGGTTAAGTGTCCACTTTAATATGGTCTGTCCTGGGAACTCTGGTGCATGTTGCAGGTGTGCAGCCCGAATGAGACATCAGTCCAGTACAGTGCACCATGAACACACAAATTCACACTCATGGGCAGTTTATGAAAGAAAATTCATATACAGAAAGGTTTTTGGGAGGTAGGAGAAAACTGGACAGCCCAGAGGAAACCCAGAATGCGCAAAATAAACAAACAAACAAACCCACAAGTCCAGACTCAGATGCTAGCCGAAAGCTGAGGGTTGATCCTGGGTTCCTGAAGACACTAGCTATAGCACCTACCTACAAGATAGCAAATTAATAACTGATAAAGAAAAGAAGTAACTGTAATCATTGATAAGTTTTTTTTTTTTCTCAGATCAGGTTTTGATTGATTAACTGTTTGGGTTTTTACACCCGAGCCTAGTGGCTCATCAGGCCGGTGCTTATCCCCGGTTTCCCTAGCGTGAAGCAATCAGGAGTTGAACTCCTCCTGGATGGGATGCTAGTCCATCGCAGGTTACCTTCCCAGTATATTTTTACTGGTACCCATTTATACTGCTGGGTGAACAGAGGCACACTTGTGGTTGAGACCTTGCCCAGGGGTCTTAGCACATTGAGGGTCTCAGTGGGATTTGAACTCACAACCTCCCGATCATGAGCCCAACACTCTAACCACTACACCACTGGCTCCACTAAGATCAGGTTACTGCAGTATTATTTTCCCTAAGTGATCTCAAGTTTGATCCTTAAATCTGAGCACAGAATGTAAGACTGAACACATAAGATTGAATAATTTACATATGCCCAGCCTGGTTTCTGTGAATAGCTGCTTGTGATGGGCTTGTCATTATTTCTTGCTGTGCTGTTTGATAGGTCACACCTGACGGGGAGGGCATTGTGTAATACCCTGCTTCTTCTCCTTCATGTTATTATTCCCGGCTCTGTTGTTTGATAGGTCACATATGAAGGGGAGGGCATCTGCCTTTTCACATTTCTTTTACCAAACGTTTTTGTCGAGGGCATAGACTTGAGATGAGTTTCAAACTAGGAGATATTTGTCTTTGCGGTAGGATTTCTGGTAAGGCATCAGAAATTAGTACAGTCATATCGTAAAGGCACAAGGCTAATTTTGAAAAGTGCATTTTTGTAGTTGCTCAGGAGCGATGAACAGAGGTTGAAAGCACTCGAATGCAACTTCTCGACCGGATTCCTCTGAGAGTAGTTTGATAGCAATACTGTATTTCGAAGCAGTTGTTTTGCTCCTGTTGAAATCAAACCCCTTGTGGCTTCTTTATGTTTACAGGCAGCTGGTGTGAGAATGAATGCTGATGATTGCAATGGCCGTTCTTACATGTCAGGTATGAAGTGCTCCTGCTAATATAATCTGATGCACATCTCTGCTTAATTGCTTCGTTTGATTTGTATGTCTATGTATGTTTGTGCTGCAGGCAGCGGAGATTCTTCAACAGAACGGGAGTTTTTTGCAGGGATAAGGGGACCTGCAGTGAGCACTCCAAACAGTCAGCACTCCTCTCCCAGTCGCTCTGTCAGTGGTCAGTACTCTAGCTCCAGACTGTTGTGTTTGAGTATTGCTCGCAATGTGCATGTGTGTGAAGAGTTTATTCTGCTCTCTGCCCAGCAAATTCCATCAAAGTGGAGCTCTACAGTGATGAAGAAGCAGGTAGTGCCCCACTTGGAGAGAGAGTAGGAGCAGAGCGAGATGAAGGATGGAAGCCGGATAAGGGGGACATCACCGAGGAGGTTGGAGGAGACGTGGGCGGAGGAGTACTCGGTCAGGGAGGCAGCGGTTCACCTGGACCTATTCGGCTCCCTAATGGGAAACTGAAGTGTGATATTTGCGGGATGATCTGCATCGGTCCTAACGTTCTGATGGTGCACAAACGCAGCCATACAGGTGAGTGTCATGGAATTGTTGAAATGTATATTATAGCGGGTAAAAACATTTCAAGCCTACAGATGTGTCAATGTTGTGTTTTTGTTCGTGCTTAATGGTCCGATTAATCTTTGCTGCAAAAATGGTTGATAGGCGAAAGGCCATTCCAGTGTAACCAGTGTGGAGCATCCTTTACACAGAAGGGCAACCTGCTGCGCCACATCAAGCTCCACTCCGGTGAAAAGCCCTTCAAATGCCCCTTCTGTAACTACGCCTGCCGCCGCCGTGACGCACTCACAGGACACCTCCGCACACACTCTGGTGAGTGAAAAACGCCAGACAGAGACAAAGCACTAAGATGTGTTATGAGGAAATCACATCTTTTAATGCAACATTGAACCCCTTTATAGTGTTGGGTATAATGAGACGCTCGTGTATGGAATGTAGTATTGATTTGTAGCCTGATTAATTCCTTTAAAGATGCAGCAGCTTTGCCGGAGGATAGAATTCTGCAGCTTATTTCTAAACTGAATTGCAAGTGAGTTCACAGCATGTTCTCGTCATATAGTCATGACATTTAGAATAATAAGAAAACAGGATATCCTGCTCATGCTCTCAAAATATTGATGCATGTTCGCCTGAGGTAATATAAGGCAGGCCAGTGTCTTACCGCATTCTGAATGCCATAGTTCGGAGAAATGACGGCCAAGTTTTCGGAAATTATGCAGGAAAATTATTATAACGTTGTGTTGGTATTTTTTTGTGATGTCAAACATGATTGATGAGAAATGTCTTCAGACGTCCTTGTATGTGGGGAACGTTTTGAGAAAAGTGTTCGTTCTAGTAAAAGTGTTAATGCTTTTTTTTTTTTTTTTTTTTTTTTGGTCAAAGGTTTAATCAACTTCATTCGCGTGTATAATATAGTGTTCACTTTTTTTTTTAATTTATTTATTTATTTTTTATTAATTCATATTGGACAAACTCTTTACACAGTAAATGTTATACTGCATACTATTGTATTTCAGTATTATTTATAGTATTGATTTTCAATCCACAAATAAACACAACCACGTACCCATAATAACAGGCATAGTTCAGATTTACACACCGGTTTGCATGTTTATTAAAAGGTGAAATATCACATTTACAAAAGCATGCGTGCTCTTGTTGGCACGTGCGGCCAGTCTGGGCTTGTCAGACACCTGCCAGAACTACAGCTCGAGATGTGTGCTCATGAGCACCAGTGCTGCTCTTGCATATTGTGTTTGTACGCTTTCCTCCTGAATTCTCAGGGTTGCTTTGCTTTTTGTTCCTGGTGTTATTTTTCTTTTGTTTTTTGTTTTTGTTTTTAATTTATGTGTGATCCAGTGTCTTTTTTTTCCTTGATCTGCTTCTCAATCTCCTGCTACTGCCCATTGTAAAATAATAGGCCCAATATTTAAGATACTTTTAATTATCATTTTACATTTAACAGTCTCTGTATTGCTGTGCTCTGTTCACTGGGATCAAAACCCTTCGAACTAAATCTCTGTTCCTGTCTGGAGGGAAGTGCGACATGGCAATACTCACAATATTTACTTGGCTGACTATAAGAATGTATCACAAGATGATAATTTATCAGGAAAAATTGCCCAACGTCTGTCAACTATAAGAATATCTATACAGTGATCCCTCACTACTTCGTGCTTCAGTTTCTGCGGCTTCAGTGCATCGCAGGTTTTTGAAAAATATTCATGTGGGGGAAAAAAAGGAAAATGCTGCAAAACAAGGCCAATTCTGCAAACCACCCCCCCAAAAAAAAAAAAAAACCCAACCCAAAACCTACCAACAAAACTGCTTACATTTTTATGTGAGGTGTGCATCTGTGTGCGTGTGTGTATTTATATTTTATTTACATCTTTTGCATTATTTTTGTATGTTTAATTGTTATTATAAGGATTTATAGCATTGAATATGTATTTATTGATATTATATACACATGTACATATACGTGAGTCAGGGGATCCTACTTTGCTGAAATTGGCGGTCGTGGCGGGGGTGGGGCCCTCGGTCCCCATTAACCGCGGAAAGTGGGGGATCCCTGTATACTGAATGCATAAATCATCGCAGCTGACAGTATGCAACAAAGCAAAGAAACAAGGCATACATTTCAATAAGTTTTTTTAATTAACTTTTATTATTATCATCATCATGTTGTTGTTGTTGTTGTTATCCTTATATGTTTAGCTCTTGCCCCCTGGGCACAATAGGAATGCAATCCATCTGTCCGTTAAACTTTAGTTTCCAGGCATTTATTTGCCATGCTGTGTATATTGGACTTGCAAATTTGGTATGCTGTCTCTACTATGAGTGCTAGGATGAGTTTGTGTAAGTAACCTTGATCTAATATTCTACGTCTCAGAGGCAAAACTGTAGATTAGGTTTCCAGACCTACTTTTTGCTTGCCAAGTGCTTAAGGGCTTTAAAAGTTACTATGCTTGTTCTGTATTGGCCTATTATGAAGTGGTCCTCTTGGTGGGAACATCTGGACCCCATGTGGTCTATTTTTTATTATCTGTAAATAAAAGAAGTGTGGAATCACACAGACTTTTCCGAGCCAAACTGAGTAAGCATACTTCACCTTAAGGACAGAACCGGCAAGCTGATGAGTCGTGCCTTGTTTCGTCCAGATGTAATATTGGGCATCAGGCCCAGAACTTGCGCTTTGGTTTCTTCGGATATTACAGTTGTGTTGAGGAAGAGTGCTTTATATACATTAAAAAAACCCTAATCAAATGATGGCGTATATTTTACTGAGGAGTGGTTTCCATCTGGCCTTACAAGACGTGTGAGTGTTTGTCTTTCTGACAGGTTCTCAAATCTCTCTTCTGTCTCTACTTCTATCTGTAGCAGTGGTCATTAATATTTCCGGGATTTTTTTTTAAACATTTACAAAGGTTTTTGGAAAAAATTATTGTGCTGATGCCTGAAAAAAAAAGAAAAAAAAATTCGGCGTCAAAACAAAATGAAGAGGTTTACACAGACTGGTGCAAGAAAATAAAAGTACAGTGGTAGCTCACCTTACGAAATTAATACGTACCAGAGCCTTTTTCTTAACCTGGATTTTTCATAAATTGAACCGCATTTTACATGTAAAACGTGTGATTCGTTCCAAAGCTCCCAATACTACCCCATAAACCCTTTAAAAATTATAAAAGCATACATTTTAAGACCTCCTTCTGCTTCAATATCGTACCGATGGTAGACGTGTTTGGCCATGTTCCTTTGTGATATCACTCAACCGCTTGCCATGAGCCCGTTTCTTCTTTTCACTCGCACCGGAAATCACGTGCACGCGCATGTGTGTGTGCACGCGCATGTGTTGACCATGTCTTCTTAGCAGTTATAATCTTACAAATGTTTATGGAAGGTTAAAAGCCTGAGTCAAAAAATAAAGCAAGAAACTCATGAAACAACAGTAACTCTGTCCTTTACACGAAAAGCATTATGGGAGATGCAGCTCCATAATAGCCAACAGGAGGGAGCTGCGTCATCCCTCCTAGCCAATGGGAGGCCAGCGGGTCGGGATGTTTGAACGTCATTGATGAAAGAGTAGCTTGTGCATTGTTTGAATGTTTGATTGGCGCGTTTGAATGTTTGAATGCCATGTTTCGTAAAGAGAACTTGTTTCGTACACAGTGACAAAAAATTTTGGAAGATGTTTTTCGTAACCTGGATTTTTCATTTGCTGGGAGTATTGTAAGGTGCAGTACCACTGTATCCTGTGAGTGGAGGATTTGCAGGATTGAACATCTTGCTGATGAGAGATCAAAGGAGCTGCCACGAAATCAACAATAATTCAAATAATCATTCTTTACAATTATGGAGAGCAGAAAAGCCTTTCAGGATGCATTAAACATCCAACATTGAGGTGGATGGGCTGACAGATCTGGAAGCCCATATTAGCATTCAATCCCATCAGCCACAATGAAGAATCTGGGGTCATTATGTGCACAAAATCACCCAGACAGATCAGTTCATGACTGAAAATGTCTCCAGGTTAATGGAAACCTCCATGTTCAATGTTTTGTTTGTTTAACCAGGAAGGGCGAGAAAAAGCATATACTTTCTCCAAGATATATGATGCTTGTCACCCGCATCTTTGTGAGCTGATGTGAACAGATATTCAGGGACAACATAACACACTCGTAGGTAAAGCGTATTCTGCCTTCTTGTATGCACGAGCTCACAGATGCCCATGATTGGTTGGTGATTGGTCAGTGTGACAGGGAGGAACACGTATGGCATCCCTCTCCTGAGAACTCAGCCAATCAGCTCTCTCTGGTTCCCAGCTGCGGATCATCTTCATGCATCTTCCTGGACTCTGACCTCTTTTATTAGCAACGTGTTTCCCGATCGCAGAACCGTCACTCATACAGTATTTGTTTCCCTTGAACTATTTTTTGTGAGGAAATTGTGTGTGAGTACTTCTGACATTAACACCATGCTATCTTTCAAGTTACAAAGATCACATTTATTTTGAATTTTGATGGTTGACGTCAACATTAATTGAAGCTTCTCGCTTGTATCTGTTTAATTTTTATGCAGTATGCTATTGGCTGATTCAGATACTGCTTAATGTACAGACAATCCTAAAAAAAAAAAAAGTGGGTAGAGTGTGTAGTTGTCAGGTTCTAAGCTGCATATTGAATATGCATAATAATAAATAATATGCTGTTTATTACAGTTTGATTATAAGACAAGGAAATCATTCATAATAAAGTACATATAGACACAGGTAGGTAGTGTGTCAACTCCTCCTGGATGGGACGCTACTCCATCGCAGGTTACCTTCCCAGTATATTTTTACTGGTACCCATTTATACTGCTGGGTGAACAGAGGCACACGTGTGGTTCAGACCTTGCCCAGGGGTCTTAGCACAGTGGGGGTCTAACTGGGATTCGAACGCTATTTAAATCGATCACATATCATCACCGGTTCTTTTCATCATCAGTCCGTGCCTCTTTTCAAAGTGTGCATGAGAGTTATGACACTAGGCATGCTCAAAGACATGTTGTCATTCATCCAGTGTGGTAGTGGTGCAAACCTTTTGGATTGGCTGAGCTCCGTTACTGATCTGTGTTGCATAGCACATTATCAGCCAGTGACCTGAGCTGCACAAACAACAAACACAGAGATGAGGGAAAACATTTTTTTTTTGTTCCTAAACCAACTGACAACAGGAAAGCCGAGTCGGCAAAACGTGAGCTACATACGCCATTTTGGATTGACCGTCACGTACATCTCTGGCAGTGTTCTCATCCTCAGAGTCACTAGAATATATCGTCTCACGGTCTCCACAACAAATGTTGACATCACTTTCAGGGGAAAACGACTGCTAACCCTTGCAGTTCAGCCCCCCGCGAGTAATTCATGGAATAAAATAACCAGTTTTGTGCTTTTTATATTAATTTATGTTATAAAATAAGTGTCTGTAGCACTTAAGTATGTTAGATACGCATAGATTATTCTGCAAGGATGATGAATACTGCTAGTCTTTAATGATAAATAATTTATTTAATTTTTATTCTTTAGTAGCACAAGGCTCAGTTTTATACCTGACGTTGTCAGCCATTGTCATCCTTTGAATTATTTCAGTTTCCTCTCCAACCGTGGGGAAGCCGTATAAGTGCAGTTACTGCGGTCGCAGTTACAAGCAGCAGAGCACATTGGAGGAGCATTGCGAGCGCTGCCACAGCTACCTACAGAGACTGGACCACCAACCCGCCCACAGCACTCAGTCTGCACAGGGTAAATAACAGCATAAACAACCACTGTTCCTGCTGAACGTGTGTATACACTGTGACTGAATCATAAAAGACTTCTGCTGGACATGTGAACACGTGTGCTTTGTTTTGTTTTTTAACCCACTATGCAGGTGAGGAATGTCGTAACATGGACACGATGGCTGACCCTTTGATGCAGCCCTTGTCGGAAAAGATGACCTTCATTGAACGGGTGGCTAACAGCATCACGAAGAGAAAGCGCTCCACACCTCAAAAGTTTCTGGGTAGGTTTCTCACGGTCCATCACTTGTGGGTTTATAATAAGCAGACTCTGTGAATCTTTAAATGCAATAATGGCTTCTGCAATATTAATATCACGTAAAAGCCATACTGCAAATAAACACAGTGTAATACTATAGCGTTCCGTGTAAGCATGAGCATCAACAAGGATTCTCTGGCATCCTGATCGCAAATGTTCCTGATGAGTGTTACGTGGGCGTTTTGGCGAATCGCAGCATGTAATCTGACCTGTGAAAATTTTCTTTGTTTGTTTGTTTTTTTGGTAAATTAATTATTCCGGCCAGTCTATTAATATCGTCTTGAGTGGTCAAATGTGTTTTTAAAATAGGAATGAGACAGTTTGCAGTAGCGCTGTGACACAGAGTAATTGGAATCTTTTGCTGTATTGTGTGTGATGAATATTTTCTAAGGTGTGTATTTCTTCTTTGGAGATGATGGATTGCACAACCTGACACAGTGCTGTGACAAAGTAATTGATTGAGGTGAAGAGGGCTGTTTAAGACCTTTCAGAGGACTTTACATTGCTGGAAAGGTTGCATTAAAGTGATGCCTGGAATCAACAGTGCTCGCAGCAATCAATCTTGGACGTAACTCATCTAAGTTGACTCTATCAAATAAAATTGGTTTGAGTGACGAGGGGGCAATTACTTTCTCACACGGATGATATTTCATTCACTCATTTTGTGAACCGCTTAATCCTAATTAGGGTCGCGGGGAGGCTGGCATCCATCTCAGCTGATTCTGGGCGAGGGCGGGGTACACCCTGGACAGCTCGCCAGGCCATCGCAGAGACCAACACGATTTGGAACAGCCAGTTAACCGACTGTGCATGTTTTTGGACTGTGGGAGGAAACCCGAGTACCCGGAGAAAACCCACGCAAGCTCGGGGAGAAGGTGCAAACTCCACACAGCAACACCAAGCTGGGAATCGAACCCAGGACCTTCTTGCTGTGAGGTGGATGTGCTGCCACTACACCACCGTACCACCTTACGGATCATATTTGTGTTGGTGCATCTTTGTTTTTAATTTGTTTATTTTTTGCCCTTTCGATGTAATTTGTTTAATCGGGTAGAATTTTGTTTAATATTAAAGTTGAATATGAATCAGAAACAATACATTGTTATGAATTAATATAAATAGAGTGGGGCAGGAAGGTGGTGTAGTACTTAACGTGCCAGCCGAACAGCAAGAAGGTCCTGGGTTCGAGTCAAGGTCTTAGGCAGGGCATTTCTGCGTGGAGTTTTTATGTTCTCTCTGTGCTTGCATGGGACTTGTTCTTTTCCTTTCGGCAGTTCCCTTCAGGGGTCACCATGGCGAATCGTCTGCCTCCATCTCATCCTATCCTCTGCATTTTCTTCTCTTACACCAACTACCTTCATGTCCTCCTTCACCACATCCATAAATCTTCTCTTTGGTCTTCCTCTCGGCCTTCTGCCTGGTAGTTCCAACCTCAGCATCCTACTACCAATATACTCACTATCCCTCCTCTGTACATGTCCAAACCATCTCAATCTAGCCTCTCTGACTGGGTCTCCAAAACATCTTACCTGTGCTGTCCTTCTGATGTTCTCATTCCTGATCCTATCCATCATCGTTACTCCCAAAGAGAACCTCAACATTTTCATCTCTGCTACCTCCAGCTCTGCCTCCTGTCTTTTCCTCAGGGCCACTGTCTCTAAACCATACAACATCGCTGGCCTCATCACCGTCTTGTACACTTTTCCTTTCATTCTTGCTGATAACTTCCTATCACACATCACACCGGACACTTTCCTCCAATCATTCCAACCTGCCTGCACACGCTTCTTCACCTCTTTTCCACACTCTCCATTGCTCTGGATTGTTGAGCCGAAGTACTTAAAATCCTCCACCTTCCTTATCTCTGCCCCCTGTAACCTCACCGTTCCTCTTGGGTCCTTCTCATTCACACACATATATTCTGTCTTACTGGGGCTAACCTTCATTCCTTGTCTTTCCAGGGCATACCTCCACCTCTCTAGATTTTCCTGCACTTGTTCTCTGCTCTCACTACAGATCACAATGTCATCTGCAAACGTCATAGTCCATGGAGATTCTTGTCTAACCTCGTCTATCAGCCTGTCCATCACCATAGCAAACAAGAAGGGACTTGGAGCTGATCCTTGATGCAGTCCCACCTCCACCTTGAACTCTTCTGTCACGACGACAGCACACCTCACCACTGTCTTAAATCTCTCATACCTGTCTGTGCTTGCATGGGTGTCCACTACAATTCTGGTTTCCTTTTCCAGTCTGCAGACATGCATGTTAGGTTAATTGGCTGTTCCAGAGTGCCCCTGTGTGCGTGTGTGTGCGTGTGTGTGCGTATGTGTGTGTGCGTGTGTGTGTGTGTGTGTTGGCTGAGATAGGCTCCAGCCCCCTCGTAACCTTATTAGGATTAAGCGGATCGGCAAATGAATGAATAAATAATAGATAAATAAAATTGAGAAAAAGTACACACCCCAAATTTTCACTCAAGAGATGGTAAGACTAAGACAGGGCTACAGTTAGTTGTGGTCACTCTTTGAATGCCTAATGGTCGCTCTGTTGGTATTTATGCAGGAGAAAAGCACATGCGACTGAACATGTCCGACGCACCTTATGAGATCAACTCTAGCCCTGAGAAAGAGCGGGATGTGCTGGCTTCTCATGCTGGAAGTGACCCTGCAGCTTTAGCTGTTATGGGAAGCCGCTACCTCCGGACCCCACGAGGAGGAAACGAAGACGTTGAGTCTTCTCGCTCCATTCGCTTGCCTGCTCCTCATCAATCATGTGTTTCTGAGTTTACCCCTGTAATCAGCTCCATCTATGGCCACATCACACCCATGGGCCAGCGGATGAACTGTGCAGGTGGCAGCATCAATATGGTACTGCCTGGTCGGGAGGCAGGTGAGGGCCATGAGGACGTGCCCTCGGGACGTAGCCGCGCTGCCTCACCTAGTAATGGCTGTCAGGACTCCACAGATAATGAGAGCACCACAGAGGAACAAGGCATTGGCCCTGGCGCTGCCAACCACCGAAGTCATGAGCGCCACAGTCCTAGTCAGCCCAAAGAAGAAGTGGAGCGAGACAGAGGGGGCATACAGGTTAAGGGGAGCCCTCGTTCTTCTCCCTCATCCAGTTTGGCCGTGCAGGTGGTGGACGGCGAGGGACGCCCAGTGCGCTCATTCCGCTGCGAGCACTGTCGCATCTTCTTCCTGGACCACGTCATGTTCACCATCCACATGGGCTGCCATGGCTTCCGCCAGCCTTTTGAATGCAACATCTGCGGCCACCGCAGCCAGGACCGCTACGAGTTCTCCTCACACATCGTCCGAGGAGAACACCAAGTGGGTTGAAATGGGGGGAGGGGGGGAATAGGGGTGGGAGGGTTGGCACGCAAAAAGGACGGGTATTTAAAAGTGGGAAAGAAGAAGGTAAGGAGGAATGTTGCTGCTTTCAGATGATACGGAGTCCAGTTTGGTCTGCACCAGATCAGGAGGGGGGCAAACTGAGCACTTGCTTTTAGTACTAGTGAACAGCTCGGCTTTCGATTTCGAAGGCGAACTGGCATAGGCACACAGGGAACATTGCCTGTGCTTCGTGAAATTTAATTTAATGGAGTTTGATTAGAACCGTGGGACTGAAGCCCGCACTCAGTTTGAACTCCCGAATCAATTCATTTGGCAAGACGCAGCTGTTTTGCTTTAGAAGTGCCTTTCTTCAGTGGGGTTTACCTTTTCTGGGTTAGATAGAAAAAACTTGGTGCTCGAGCATGCTGCAGCAGGAGGCAGGGGTCAGCGAAATCTTGCCAGCAGCATTCACATCTTGTGTTTCTGAGGTTGCGTTGAGTGTATGAGTTTGTATGAGTGACCTGAGAGAGTGAAATGAGCTCCACAGATGTAGTAGTATAGTCTAAAGTGTACAGATTTTGTGTTCAGACTCCTTTTATGGTCATTTTAAGGGTCTGTGGAATTTCGAGGACTCAGGGAGGACACAGGGGACTGAAGGAAAGAACTATGAAGAAGCAGCTTGACCTGCACTCTATAAGACTCGGCGAGTGAAGAGATCTGTGTGTTAGCCATATAAACGGAACACACACAAACACAAACACACACACACACACATTGCCTTAAGTAGTTGCTTTATATTAACCCTGCGTTATCTAGTTCCATTGAGTGTGTCGTTTAATGCTGTGGTTTTTGAGTAGGCACCATAAATTCTGTCTTTAAACCGACGGCACAGCTCGCGTTAGGTGGTTTTAAGAATTAGGCCAGGTCTTACACAGTCTATAACTAAAATTGTTTGATAAACATCTTATTTAAGTAACTTGAAGAAAGAAAGAAAAAAAAAAAAAGAAAGAAAATCATGCCTTAGTTTTGGAGTGTACCGCAGTGGATAACCCTTGGTCCTGTTCAGTTCTTGGACTTGCTGGTTTCCTTTGTGCCTCAGAACTCGATTGTTGTTTTTATTTAGATCGACCTCACCTCAATGGCGATGATAAAGTTTCTCGCAGTCGCTCTTCAGGACTACAGAGGAGTGTTTTGCATTGTTCTTGCAGTACTAGGTCCCCCTTATCTCCTGCCTGTGCGACAAACCTGTTATTGAAACCATTGCCTAGCTTTAGTTTATAAGGTACGTTTGATTTTCAAAAATAATGGGCTTAATGCTGCATGCTAGGTGACTGCAAACGGGTGTATCAAACCAAGCGCGGCAAGTGGAGCCTTAACGTGCTGGTGCAGATCAAACAGACCCATATTGCATTCTGTGACTCTGATGAACGATGAGGAGGGGTTGGTACCTCGGAGGAGGTTTGCACTTTTCTAACTCTCTGCTTAAATGTGAGTGTTTTTGCTGGGGCTGTAGGCTTGGGCAGGCAGATAGGGGTATGTGGGTGGGAGGGGTGGGGTGGGTCCAGGTTTGGTGGGACTCTTAAAGGCTTTAGGAGATCCTACCGTACTCAATGGTAACTGAGCTTTGGAACATATTCTTTTGCTTTCTGAAATTGCTCGATTGCACTGATTTCTCATATTTAAAAAAAAAAAAATAGCTATTTAGGGAAAATAAGTACAAATTTGATACTATGTAGGTTATAAAGACAAACAATGTGTTGTTTTTAAAGTTCTATAAATACTATTTTCCTAACGAAAGGAATTGTCTCAAAGGGTTTCAGAGCAGAAAATTCTCCTCGTGTTGTAAAATCGGTGCTTGGTTATTCGTGCGGCTTTCGCCCTTATTATTGGCCTTGTATCCTGTACGCTCGTCCTGTGTGAACATGTTGCGTATGAATTAAAGTTATCAAGGTACGCTTTACTCCCAAAGGTGACAGATCGCTGCGGGACAGGAGTAAAACGAACATTGCAAAATTTTTCTACCGTCCTGCCAAGATATCGTGGCCTGTTTTAGTCTTTTCTTGCACAAAGTGAGATAAAGCACCAATGAACAAATGAGAATATCAAAGAGTTTGTCATTTCGAGGTTTGTTCGGTACTGCCTTTCTTTTCGATCTTGGACAGTGCATAAGGATACCTGGATGTCGTAGCATGTTTGTCACTCAGCGTCTGTGAAGATGGTCGGCTAGTTCCCAAACCTGCTTATGTGTGATTTCCCCTGATCTAGTGTTAGACTTCCTGCTAGCTGAAATGCATCCAGAGACCTCATAATCTTAATGTGTGTTTGGATCCATGCCAGTGAAAGCCTCCAGAGTGAATGAGTTCAGAACAGACTCGAAACGAGACCAAAACCAGTATTTTTCCTCTACAACATTAAAGTCGATAGCTTTTGCACCCTTCCTAGCTGAAGAGAATTCATCCTCCTCCTACCAAACGTAAAAACGTACTTGAAGATATTTAAGAAACAGAATATCAAATATATGATACTTAATAATGCACTTAATGGTTGAAATGAATTTATGTAAATAAGTACATGGTATGTATGAGTGAGAAGGTAGCATGTGTGCTTATTTGTTTTGCTGGAAATCTGGAACTGTTCAGCTTGTATATCGGCTGCGAATCTCTCAACCCACCCTTACCCCAACCTTACCCCAACCACAGCCTGTCTGTTTTTTCTTCCCCGAAAAGCTTCTTCCCCTGATCCTTATGTGTGATGAACTTTAAATGAATATTTTTAAATGAACTGTGAAGCTACCATCACAAGCAAGTGTGAGAGTGTGAGCATTTTCGTGAGGCAGGGATTACACTCCCTTTCATACTTACAGGCTTTCTCCTGGGCTTAATGTTTTTAAAGGCTTTGTGAAAAAAAAAATGTATGACAAAGAAAAAACTCTTTACCTCAAATTTGTTAAAATAAAAAAACTGCCTCATGTTCTTTAAAAAAAAAGTGTGTTGGTTTCAAGAGGTGTTGTTTTGGTTTTGTTTCTAAGGAGTGACCCGACATTCAGTTGAAGTAATTTTTCATGTCCAATAAAGTAATGTTTGTCGTATCTCCTGTCCACTTGAACATCTCAGCTATTGTTTTCCACTTTGATTTAATGTGGTGTTGTGACCCTTGATCTCTGTGAGATACGTGGAAAAGGATGACATGACCGAAGAGCTTAACTTGTAAAACAGTGGACATCTGGAACTGAAGCTTTTCTGTCTTTGGAATCACAAATACACCAATTAAATAAGAGCTCATAGTGTTCTCAGAGCCAGGCCCGAACAAGTAATTTTACTCTTTTGATTTTATAGTCAAGATGAGGTTTAAAAAAAGTACAGCTCTGTCATGGCATCAATTTATATATATATATATATATAAGTTTTCCCTCCAGCTAATTTGATGATGCCGAGTATTTCCATCATTTATTTGCCAAATCACTTAATTCTACAAGGCATGCAATGAGGCTGGGGCCTGTCTCAGCAGACTCTGGGCGAAGGCACAGTACACCCTGATCAGCTATCCAGTCGATCATCGGGTCAACACACAACCATTCACGCTCATTCCTCAGAATAGTTTGGAACAGCCAATTAGCATAATATGCATGTCTTTGCACTGGGATGAAACTGGTGGAAACCCACATCACCACAAGGAGAACATGCAAACTCCATACAGAAACACCCTCACCAAGCCCCAGGACCTTCCTGCCATGATGTGGACATTAACCATTCAGCCACCCCCACCCCGCTTCAGCCTGAAGCCACAGCAAACTAAGCTTTAACAAGCTATTGCAAAAGACTCGTTTTACCTTCTTTATACTTTCTTTAGGGACAAATAAATAAATAAAATAAATCCACATTGTATCTAGCTTGCAAACAGCACCTGCTCCAGGCATCTCAGCTCCAAAATCACAGGTAATGGTTATACTATTCTTATCTGCCTGATGTTAATGCAAGCTTCAGTTCATAAATTATTTTACATTGAGCTTTGGCAGAAGTAGTGTAAGCATTAGTGCGTGGTTATTCACTAAACATGGGGGATCAGGCTTGGGAACCATTGGTGTATAAACCAGGTCATATAATTGACTTTAAATGAAAGAATAATACACATTGTGTTTCAGGGGTATCGTTTTATTTATGCACAAATGTCAGCAATTCACATGGGTTTAGCAGGAGGTCTTGGAGCAGCACCCTAAAGAAAAAAAGTGAAAACTGTCAGTGCACCAACTACCACAGGTAACAATTAACATGATCTGATTTCTTTAAGATACAAATTCAACTGGTCAGTGAGTGTTTCAAACTTACAGCGGGTCTGAAGCGAGGTGGTGGAGTGCGGTCCTTCCTGGCTTCGCGTGATCGGTTCCTCACCACTTTGCTGTGGATGGCACAGCTCACGCAGTAATGAAGCTTCACGTACAGTTTTGGTAACACGTACGCTGGGAACAACAACAACAAAGATGCCGCCATTAAAATTATCAGAAGTATTTATCACTTTAGTTAACACTATGCTTTCATGGGTGGTGTGGTAATAAAAAAAAATATATTATATACATACACACATTATATATTATATATATATATATATATATATATATATATATATATATATATATATATATATCAGTTTGGTTTCATGCCAAGAAAGAGCACCACAGAAGCAGTGTTTGCCTTGAGGATGTTAATGGAGAAGTACAGAGAAGGTCAGAGGGAGCTGCATTGTGCCTTTGTGGATCTGGAGAAAGCATATGACATGGTGCCGAGAGAAGAACTGTGGTATTGCATGAGGAAGTCTGGAGTGGCAGAGAAGTATGAGAGATGTAAGACAGTGGTGAGGTGTGCTGTCGGTGTGACAGAAGAGTTCAAGGTGGAGGTCGGACTGCACCAAGGGTCAGCTCTCAGCCCCTTCTTGTTTGCTATGGTGATGGACAGGCTGACAGACGAGGTTAGACAAGATTCCCCATGGACTATGATGTTTGCAGATGACATTGTGATCTGTAGTGAGAGCAGAGAACAAGTGCAGGAAAACCTAGAGAGGTGGAGGTATGGCCTAGAAAGGAGGGGAATGAAGATTAGCCTCAGTAAGACAATACATGTGCATGAATGACAAGGACCCAAGAGGAACGGTGAGATTACAGGGGGCAGAGATAAGAAAGGTGGAGGATTTTAAGTACTTAGGCTCAACAATCCAGAGCAATGGAGCGTGTGGAAAAGAGGTCAAGAAGCGTGTGCAGGCAGGTTGGAATAGTTGGAGAAAAGTGTCCAGTGTGATGTGTGATAGGAGGGTATCGGCAAAAATGAAAGGAAAAGTGTACAAGACGGTGTTGAGGCCAACAATATTGTATGGTTTAGAAACAGTGGCCCTGGGGAAAAGACAGGAGTCAGAGTTGGAGGTAGCAGAGATGAAAATGTTGAGGTTCTCTTTGGGAGTAACGAGGATGGATAGGATTAGGAATGAGCACATCAAAGGGACAGCCCATGTAAGTCGTTTCGGAGACAAAGTCAGAGAGGCTAGATTGAGATGGTTTGGACATGTACAGAGGAGGGATAGTGAGTATATTGGTAATAGGATGCTGAGGCTGGAACTACCAGGCAGAAGGCCTAGGGGATGACCCAAGCGACGATTCATGGATGTGGTGAAGGAGGACATGAAGGTCGTTGGTGTAAGAGAAGAAGATGCAAAGGATAGGGTGAGATGGAGGCAGATGATTCGCTGTGGCGACCCCTGAAGGGAAAAGCCGAAAGGAAAAGAAGAGGAGATATATATATATATATATATATATATATATATATATATATATATATATATATACATACATACACACACACACACACAAAAAAAAAAAAGGTACCTCACTTTACGAAAGCCTCACCAAACGAAAAATGCAGGTTACGAAACGCATTTTCCTAAAATTTGTGTCTCAGGATACGAAACAAGTTCACATTACGAAAGCGCCATCTTAAAAATTCAAACCTGCGTTTAAACAATGCACAAGCTGCAATGACGTTCAAACATCCCGCCCTGCCGGCCTCCCATTGGCTAACAACTGAGCTGTCATTCATGTCGCCTTCACTCAAATTCCACCTTGGACAGGTCCACTTGATGCCATCTTGGACAGGGATCCCATTGGCTAGGAGGGATGACACAGCTACCTCCCATTGCCTATTATGGAGCTGAATCTACCATGATGCTTTTCGTGTAAAGGACAGAGTTACTGTTTTTTTTATGCTGCTTTATTTCTTGACTCAGGCTTTTAACCTTCCATAAACGTTTGTAAGATTATAACTCCGCTAAGAAGACATGGTGAACACGCGTGTGATTTCCGGCGCGAGTGAGAAGAAACGGGCTCGAGTGATATCACAAAGGAATATGGCCAAACCAGTCTACCATCGGTCCGATACTGAAGCAGAAGGAGGTCTTAAAAAAGTATGCTTTTATAATTTTAAAGGGTTTAGGGAGTAGTATTGGGAGCCTTGGAACGAATCATGATTTTTACATATAAAATGCGGTTCGATTTACGAAAAAGGGTCTGGAACGGATTAATTTCGTAAAGTGAGATATCACTGTATATAACTGGTACTTTCTCAATATGCCAAAAAGTAGTATGATCCCTCTCCCGCAACTAACGAGAAACACCAATATCAAAAGCTGACTGAAATGGAATATAGCGAGAAACAGGTCTCAACCATCTTAATTGTTCACCACAACTCTACACACCATCGAACACACTGGCCTCAGAGATGTCCCTCACAGCCGCTGCCTCAACAATGTTCCTGATGACAAACTTCTTAATGGCCTTGTCTTTAGGCACACAGCGAGCGCAGTTGGTGCAGCGAATAGGCTGAACGTGACCACGGCCCTTCTTGGCACGGCCATTGTTCCTCCTTTTCTTGGTCTAGGAAAACAGGATGACTGTTAATCACATTTTAAGATGCAAAAACAAAACTTTTAGACACTGGGTACATAGGGTTGCACCAAGATTACAAAACTTTTCAAGCTTATGACAGACTAGTTAGCCTGAGGTTTATTTCAACTGCCAGTTAATTGTTACTATCTGCAATTAGTTGTGATGGACCACAAGTAAAATTACGACATACAACAGAGCTGTGGATTTCTCAATGCATCAATACTTTATAACAGCAGCAATGCTAGTCATGGATAGGACGTTTTCTTTGAGACGTTTGGTTTTTGTGGGAGGGGTTTAAATCCTCAGCACATTGCAATGATCAGTTCTCAAGTTCACAGGAACAAAATCAGTGACTTATAATTACACTACGAACAACAATTTATTTGCAGCATATACTTCATACATGTTGACATGTACATTTAAGTAACTCCCATTCTATTTGAGTGATTCATACTCACTCACTTGTTAAAATGCTTAAAGTGTACCTGTGGTGAATTAATGTTTCTAGCTACTTTAAAGTCATGTACAACATCAGTCCTCACCCCACATCAAAGTATGTGCGAGTGCTGTAACTCTAGGCATGCTCAATGACATGGTTCAATCCTCATTGGCTGTTACAGCCTGGTAGTAACACGAACTCTTTGGATTGGCTGGATTACGTCACTGGCCCCCGTGCATCATTACACATTATCAGTCAGTGCCGAGCTGCACAAACATTTCGTGTTCCTAAACCACCTGACAAAACACAAAAACCAAGTTGGCTGCATACGCCATTTCGGATTGACCATCACACCCATCCCTGGCAGCATTCTCATCCTCAGAGTCACCAGAACGTGGCATCTCATGGTCTCCACAAGAGAGTCAGCCCTCTCTGGTTTAAACAGGCAGCCATTTACACCCATTTCCTCAAAAATAGCTAACTATGGGTGTTTCTAGAAAAGGTTTTTTCACCACCTAAAATAATCACCCGCCGAACAGATCGGCTTGTTTATTTGCGCTGGACAAAATGTACGGAGTTCACACCACTTTTTTTTTTTTTTTTTGGGGGGGGGGGGGGGGGTTGTGACCCATTGTTTCAACTGCCCACCAGTAACCCACAGAATAAACTTACCCAGTTTTGAAATTTTTAATGGTCATTCTTGTTAAAGTAAGCTTCCATGTCAATTCACCCTTGAACGCCCCGTAGGCCCATATGGTCCTCTTTCAAAAATGCTAACGACGAGACACATTCTATACTTGTTGTGGTCACCTGATGCAACACAGCTTGATCCCACATACCTGTCAGCTGTGAGACGACCTTGAGTGCAGGATTGTGTTTTTCACGAATTTGTGAGAGCGTTGTTATTATTAGTGTTATTTTAATTTTGTTGAAAGAAATGTGTTCAGGGTGTTTCCTCAGGCCTTTTTGATGAGGAAAAATTAGTGATATAATTCCGGCCTTAAAGGGTTAACCATATTTCATGTGCACGAAATTTTCTGTCAATTTGACCAACACCGGTGTAAACCTATTCAGGGTACATGGAGGCTAAAGCCTATCTCAGCAAACACAGAACAAAGGCAGGGTACACCCTTACCAGCTCGTCAGACTACACTCACATTTACAAGGGACAATTTGGAACAGGCAATTAGCAGACTGCACATGTCTCTGGATTGTGGGAAGAAACCGACGGACCCGGAGGAATCCCATGGTGAGAACCTGCAGACCCCACAGAGAAACCACCTGAACCAGGGACTCGAACCCACGACCTTCTTTTTCATGGTATAAGTAGTTTTATGTATAAACAGTCGTTTTATTTCAGACTATCAGATATAACAGGGATGCAGAGCTCAGGACTTTAGCGCGTATGTATCATGTTAGCAACCGAAAGAAACCCGGTGGTACCGCTGAGATATCAACCGAGTCAAAAAAAAATTCTGAAGCAAAAAGTTTTATTCTGGAGTGTTGCTACTGTTACCGTAAAAAAAAACTCACAGCACGGCTCACTTTCCGCTCCAATTACAGAACAAAACGCTAGCTTAGCATCCGTGCTATTTATCACAATAGCTCGATTATTTACATTCGTTTCAGTCACAACCGCTTACTAATGTTCACTCTGTGCAACTAAAACTTCATTTCCTATGTCCCAGACAAACCCAAAATCGGTTAAACCCGTTCAGAAATGTCCAAACTGTGCTTGAGTGATAAACTATACTCACCATCTTGTCTCAAGTGGCACGCGAGAGAACCGGAAATGGTATGACGTAGATTTTATATAGGCGGTGTCATGTCAAGCGTTTCAGCCCATGTACATCCTGCATGTCAAGGACCCTTTGGTATCAGTATAACCTGCCTGTTTTTTTGTTTGTTGTTCTTTTTTTTGCTTTATATGTTTGTTTAGCTACATCCCACTGTGTAAAATAAGAAATTATATATATATATATATATGATTTTCTGAGTAGATCCTTCCGTAGGAGAGTGCTCAATACTTTTTGGTAGAGCAAATAACAAAAATAAAAGGACAGGACAAAGACTTTCTATTGAAACTCCATTTTTCACTACAGATCTGTTTCGAGGGGTGGTGAAACCATCCTCTCTCTTCAGGTGATTATAGACTAATATATATATATATATATATATATATATATATATATATATATATATATATATATATATTCTTCTTTTCCTTTCGGCTGTTCCCCACAGCAAACCATCTGCCTCCATTTCACCCTATCCTCTGCATCTTCTTCTCTTACACCAACTTCATGTCCGCCTTCACCGTATCCATAAATCTTCTCTTTGGTCTTCCTCTCGGCCTTCTGCCTGGTAGTTCCAACCTCAGCATCCTACTAACAATATACTCACTATCCCTCCTCTGTACATGTCCAAACCATCTCAATCTAGCCTCTCTGACTTTGTCTCCAAAAACCTCTTACTTGTGCTGTCCTTCTGATGTCCTCATTCCTGATCCTATCCATTCTCGTCGCTCCCAAAGAGAACCTCAACATTTTCATCTCTGCTACCTCCAGCTCTGCCTCCTGTCTTTTCCGCAGGGCCACTGTTTCTAAACCATACAACATCGCTGGTCTCAACACCGTCTTGTACACTTTTCCTTTCATTCTTGCTGATAACTTCCTATCACACATCACACCGGACACTTTTCTCCAACCATTCCAACCTGCCTGCACACGCTTCTTCACCTCTTTTCCCACTCTCCATTGCTCAGGATTGTTGAGCCGAAGTACTTAAAATCCTCCACATTCTTTATCTTCGCTCCCTGCAACCTCATCGTTCCTCTTGGGTCCTTGTCGTTCACACACATGTATTCTGTCTTACTGAGGCTAACCTTCATTCCTCGTCTTTCCAGGGCATACCTCCACCTCTCTAGATTTTCCTCCACTTGTTCTCTGCTCTCACTACAGATCACAATGTCATCTGCAAACATCATAGTCCATGGGGAATCTTGCCTAACCTCGTCTGTCAGCTTGTCCATCACCATAGCAAACAAGAAGGGGCTCAGAGCTCACCCTTGATGCAGTCCCACCTCCACCTTGAACTCGTCTGTCACACCGACAGCACACCTCACCACTGTCTTACATCTCTTATACATGTCCTGCACCACTCTAACATACTTAAATTATTTATATATATATATATATATATATATATATATATATTCTGTCTGTCTTCCTTTCGGCTTTTTCCCTTTTACTCAGGAGTCGCCACAGCGAATCATCTGATTCGCACGTTTGATTTGGCAGAGGTTTTTACGTCAGATGCCCTTCCTGTCACAACCCTTTTTAGCAAGGGACAGAAACACGCTGACGACTTTGCAGCCTACTCTTTACGAAAGTCAGCAATGGTTCTTTTACATGCCTCTCACCATAGACAGTGAGAGACATGGCCCGCCTTTGATAACCCAGTTAGCCGCACTGGGGGGGGACAGTGACAACCTTGTGGAGAGTGGGACTTGAACCCCCAACCTTTAGATCAGCGATCCGGCGCCTTATACCACTAGACCACCACTGCCCCTACATATATATATATATATATATATATATATATATATACACACATATATATATACACATATACATATATACATATATATATATATATAAATATATATAAATTAATAAATTCTGGGGAAAATACAACTGACGCAATGATATCTTGGTTTGCAAAAATTCAAACGAAACTTTTAGATCGATTTTAAAAGCTGTGATCTTAAGAGGCCTCTGGGTCTCATGTTGGTGCGATTATGGCTCTCAGCTGGTCTGGAATTGCCTCAGTGTTCTCCCGGAAGAGCTGGAGGAAGTGGCTTGGGAGGGGGACGTCTGTGTCTCATTGATTGGACTGCTGCCTCCATGACCCCGGATTAAGAAGAAGTAGATGATGATAACGTAATCTTTATCATACAATGATCTTGTGAAACCAGTATCTTAAACTTAGGGATGCAGGAATTATCAAAGGAGTTTATATTACAGCGCTCGTGAATTCTCAAGTGTAATTGGACAGAAAGTAAAAAGAACCATTGCTGGCTTTTGACAAGAGTAGGTTGTGTTTCTGTCCTGTCATGACCTAGTGAGCTGTCCGGGGTGTACTCTGCCCTCGACCAGAGTCGGCTGAGATGGGCGCCAGCCTCCCCTAATTAAGATTAAACGGTTCAGAAAATGAGTGAATGAATGAAGAAAATGAATACAGTAGATTGTTGGGGGGGAAATGAAGCCCAGAACTTCAGAAACACTTACCAAACATTACCACTAGAGGTCAGTGAGTGCCTTATTGTTTTTAAGATATTGACTACAGATCGAATTAAGGTGGTGAACTCACATTGGGTTGAACTAAATTATTATACTATTATAATATGGAACTAAAATATTATACAATGATATAAAATATGAAAAATTTTTACTATTTGTGCTTTCACATGTTGGATTAAGTCATTTTAGTACAGTATTTTGATATCCTTTGATTACATGACGTCATATTGACATGTAATTAGAAATAATGTGAGAAGTATTCTGGCTCTTTCAGTGAGTCAATTCACGAATCGGCTCTTCATAAGCCCAAATGACTCATTGGCAATATTTTTGACAACACAAAATGTACGAGGCTTTTGATTTATTTATTTTTTTTAACTCCACTGTGGGCGTAATTGTTTAACTAAGTCTTATTCTGCCTACTGATTAACAAAATTATTACTCTGGATTTTCATGGTAAATAATTGGAGATTCAGTGAGGCTTGAGGACTGTAATGTTCTGCTTCACATCTCACAAGTAGAATGTTGAAAAAGAACTTTGTGAGTCGGCTCCCACCTGACAGAGTCAACTCAAAGAATCAACTCACTAGTGATTCACTCCTGCAGATCTTCCAGCTTCAACAGACTAACCAAATTAAATTAATTTAAATTAATTATGCACTTAACACTTACGAGTACTTGATTGGATAATTATGGATTGTTACTCACTCCCACATTTGCCAAACTTCTTAATCCTTCCAGGGGGTGGGTGAGACAGAAGCCTATATCAGCCCACCCTCGGCAAAGGTTTGGTACAATCTGAACAGCTTGCAAGACTATCACAGGGGAAACACACAACCATTCACACTCACACCTTCGGACAATAGATACAGCAAATGATCTGATTGTGGGAGGAAACTGCAGTTCCCCGAGAAAACCTATGCAAGCCCTGGTAGAACATGCAAACTCCACAATGGAAATGCCCTAACTCAGGACATAAACCAGGGACCTTCTTGCTGTGAGGCAGACGTGCTTACCACTGCACATTTTACCAAAAAAATATATCGACAATGATCCGTTATCCGGCAATTTAGGGTAACAAGTTGACCTAATAAGGGCAGTGGTGGCCCAGTGGTAAGATGTTGGATTACTGCTCCCAAAGCTCGGGGTTCAAGCCATATTGTCAACGGTTGTCACTGCTGTCACCCCAGTACAGGTAACAGGGTTATCAAAGGCCGACCAAGTCTCTCACTGTATGTGAGATCCATTGCCGACTTTCATCAAAAGTAGGCCGATAGCCTGGCGAGCTGTCCAGGGTATACTCTGCTGAGATGGGTGCCAGCCTCCCTGTGACCCTAATTAGGATTAAACGGTTCTGAAAATGAATGAATGAGTGCATGTAATGTGCCTGTGCTTGGGTTTTTAGATGGAAACTGAAGTACATAGAGGAAACCCATACAAACGCAGGAGAACTCCACAAAGAATGAGCCATCGTGCAACACTTTGAAAAGTTTTTTAAAACTTTGATATTTAAAAAATGTAAAAAATAATTATTTTTTTATATGCAGCAAAAGTGTGGCGATGGAATCATAGGCCGGAACGTTCTTCAGTTTCATCTTTATTAAGGTTATCTGTTATATTAAAAATTAAAGATAATTAATAACAAACTTAATTGAATGTTTCTCATGGGTGGTACGATGACGTTGTACTTAGTGCTTCCACTTCACAGCAAGAACATTTTGGGTTCCATTCCTGAACTCAGTGCTAATGTTTCTGTGGGGAGCTTCCTGTGTTTGCATGGGTTTCCTCCAGGAGCTCCGGTTTCATCCCATAGTCCGAAGACATACATATCAATGTCATTAGATATTCTTAATTGCCTCTAGGTGTGAGTGTGAATAATTGGGTGCCAGTGTTGGCCCTGTGATGGACTGAAGAGTTGAACAGGGTGTACCTCACGTTTGCTCGGAGTAAGCTGGGATGGACTCCCGCTTCCCTGTCTTCTTCTTCTTCTTCTTCTTCTTCTTTTCCTTTCGGCTTTTCCCTCCAGGGGTCGCCACAGCAAATCATCTGCCTCCATCTCACCCTATCCTTTGCATCTTCTTCTCTTACACCAACGACCTTCATGTCCTCCTTCACCACATCCATGAATCGTCTCTTTGGTCTTCCTCTAGGCCTTTTGCCTGGTAGTTCCAGCCTCAGCATCCTATTACCAATATACTCACTATCCCTCCTCTGTACATGTCCAAACCATGTCAATCTAGCCTCTCTGACTTTGTCTCCAAAACGTCTTACATGTGCTGTCCCGCTTCCCTGTGACCCTCAACAAAGGGTAAAGTTCTTACCGTTTCTTTTCAGAGGAAACATTTGCATGGAATTGTGTAGGTCGAGAGTCGGGCAAATGAGGTCTAAAAGAAGCATGGAAATTATGCCTCAGGAAGTTGGTCCACTGTGCGATGAGCAAGCGGGTAACCGGGATAAGTTGAGAGTCGTGTGTGTGTGTGTGTGTGTGTGTGTGTGCGTGTGCATGCATGAAGAGAAGAGAAAGTTTGTTCTTTTTTTAAATTAGAAGTTGGATTTGAGACTCATGTGGTTGGTTGTCAGTACGCAGGTGCCTGAGGAAACTTTTTCCTTGACTGGGTTGCTTCAGCTTCCAGATGCTGAGTGGTTCATGGCTGGGACAACACATGTTTAAAAGATACTTGCAATCAAATTCTCATCCACTCATGTATTACTCATGTAGAGTTAATGTGTAGTTGTGGTACTGGTCCTTCCGCCCCCTGCAGTACTCAGCTCATGCTCATGCAGATTAGTCACTTCACCATGGATGAAACGAGTAATTGCTTCAACCCACATGATTATGATGTCAGTGTCATTTTAGCTCATAATGTGTCAGGCAGTAGCACCGCATTGAACAATGTGGCCTGAAAGACACACATGCATGATTACAGAGAAAGAGAAAGAGAGCGATGGTGACATGGGAATGTGTCAGTGTTCCTGTAAGCTATCTGCTTCTAAACTGCAGCAAGTAAACATTCTTCTGCTCGTGTGTCACAGTTGAGAACTCGCCCACTGTGCTGTAAAAACACGCAGTAATTAAAACCAAAACACATGGCACTGGATTTGCTTGCAATCGACATTTTTTTTTTTTTTTTTTTTTTTTTTTCTTCTTGTTTGGTGCTTGAATTGCATTTAGTCAAAGGTGACATATCCTGGTGTTCTTCTCATGACTCTGCACAGAAAACCTGTCATCCAGGGTTTGAGTCTAGTGCAGTTTGTCAAGTTTCCTGCTAAAAAAAAAATATTTCGGTGTAACAGAAAAGCTTAACAAAGTCAGCAGATGATACAGGGAGGTAAACGGTGTCCTTTCAAGATGATATCGATGAATCACTTCAAGGTTTTCATTCACCAGTGACTAGTCTGTGTGTTTTGTCTTCCATTATCAGTTCATTTTGGCTGAGTGCAGAGGTTTCCTGGCAAAACCAACCAACTCACAGGCTGAGTATCGTTCAGTCACCTGGTTTGCATCTTGCTTTGGATATGTCTGTTTGTAATAATAAGAATAATAACAAGACCACTTGACAGAAGGAACGATCCTGCGCTTGCAAGATAACTTAGCAGTGCAACACCAATTCATAGAAAGTGGAAAAGTCAGAGAGCACATCTTAAGAAACAGATGTGGGCATTGGACTTAATTAATTCATTAATTTATATGTTTAATAAGATGCTTAATCCTAATTAGGATCTTCGGGAGGCGGGCGCTTATGTCAGCTGACTCCGTGCAAAGGCAGGGTACACCCTGGACAGCTCGCTAGACGATGGCAGGGCCAACACGCATGCCTAAGGGAAATTTGTAACAGCCTACTATGCATTTTTTGGACTGTGGAAGGAAACCGAAGTCGCAACAAAGGGTTGATTACAACATGTTGGTTGATTAAAAAATAAATAAAAATACATCCTGAAGATACCACAGCCATCCATAAAGTAAAAAAAAAAAAAGCAAAACTGGCCATACTATCTGGGATGGCATATTCTCTTCTCTTGCGTCAATCAAAGGGCCACTCAGCCAATCCCAATCCATGTTAGAGCTAATGCATATAGACGAGGGTAGATATCACCTTCAATCAAAAGTATTATACAAAAGGAGGTTGCGTTCATGTGTCATGTTAGCAGTCACACAATAGAGGAAGTGAATTGTTTCATCCATGGTCCATTTAACAAAGTAAGCACTAGAATAAAAGGTTGGGCTGTTGGGCTTTTTACACCCGGGCCAAGTGACTCATCAGGCCAATACTTATCCCCAGTTTTCATAGCGTGAAGCGACTAGGAGTTCAACTTCTCCTGGAGGGGACGCTAGCCCATCGCAGGTTACCTTCCCAGTATATTTTTACTGGTACCCATTTATACTGCTGGGTGGCCAGAGGCCTACTTGTGGTTAAGACCTTGCCCAGGGGTCTTAGCACAGTCGGGGTCTAACTGGGATTTGAACTCACGACCTCCCGATCATGAGCGCAGCACCCTAACCCCTACACCACCGGCCCCACAAACACTAGTATAGTACAGTATATTAGTATTCTATACTAAGAGGCAGTGGTGGTCTAGTGGTATAGGGCGCTGGATCGCTGATCCAAAGGTTGGGGGTTCGAGTCCCACTCTCCACAAGGTTGTCACTGTCCCCCCAGTGCAGCTAACTGGGTTATCAAAGGCGGGCCATGTCTGTCACTGTCTATGGTGAGAGGCATGTAAAAGAACCATTGCTGACTTTCGTAAAGAGTCGGCTGCAAAGCCGTCAGCGTGTTTCTGTCCCTTGCTAAAAGGGTTGTGACAGGAAGGGCATCCGACGTAAAAACCTCTGACAAATCAAACGTGCGAATCAGATGATTCGCTGTGGTGACGCCCGAGTAAAAGAGAAAAAGCCGAAAGGAAGACAGACAGACACTATCGTATAGAATTATACACTGTCCACCCCAAAAAAAAATGTCATGCACTGTAATATTTTCATGAAGTATACTGTATTAACCTTGATCTCAGAGCATGATCTTCATGGCATCGTTAATCCAGTTGGTCCGGTCGAGGCTCAGCAACATTAATGTGGCAATGAAATGAATCAGCTGATGATCTGAATGTACTGATTCAACAGGCTATCACATCAATGCACTTTTTCTTCCCCGATAACACAGATATAAAATAGGGACTCGGATAGTCCCACGAAAGAGTGGTCCAGTGTTCAGGGAGCACGATGAATCATTTTCACAGATGTATTGGCACCCCCACAGTCCAGACCTGAACACAACTAAAAGTTTTCGGGATGTGCTGGAGACGACTTTATGGAGTAGTTCAATTTTCCCCTCATCAGTTCAAGACATTGGTGAGAAATGAACCCAACACTGGATGGAAACAATGGCATAATGATTACGTGCTGTAAGCGAGGATAAAGGCGGAACAATAAGAACAACATATTTGTGTGTACGACTTTTTTTTTTTGACCAGGAAGTGTAGGATAGAAATGAGTTCACTCGATCCATTGTCTTAATGGGCTGCATCGCATTACACAGAAACAGACAAAAATTTACACGCATATTCACGCCTTTGGACAATTTAGAGTAGCCAGTTGACTTAAACCTCATGTTCCAGGACTGTGGGAGAAAACTGGAATACTCCACACAGAAATGCACCAGCTGGTCATAATATTCAAGCATGGAATCTACTTGCTGTGAGGCGGCAATGCTAAACCACTACACCAACATGCTGCACGCACATTTCTTTGTCTAAACAGCATTACATGAGGATCGTTTACTAATTGTGAAGCCTGCAGTGTTTACTTTTATTTGACAGACATCCTTTTCCAGAGAAGTGCTGTTGTGGTCTTTATCAAAAACAGATTCTCATGCAAATATAAATAGTCAGATCGAACTACAATTCTGTTAGAAACCTAATACAGAGAGTTAATAAATGACAAGTAAAGGACATGTCAATGCTGTCTTAATTAAATTAATGAAGACATGAGTATTTCGCCGGTGATTCAGCTGTTTGGACAGCAAGGGGAAGTTAACTCTTCCACCCAGGACACAAAGGAGTCCTGATGCTGGTCTTCATTTTATCTCGGAGGATAGAAAAAGAGCTACAGTAGATAT
Organism: Plotosus lineatus; assembly: GCA_024760905.1. Taxonomy (NCBI): domain Eukaryota; kingdom Metazoa; phylum Chordata; class Actinopteri; order Siluriformes; family Plotosidae; genus Plotosus; species Plotosus lineatus. Next base: position 42,096,561 of record CM045738.1, on the reverse strand, counting down.
GGATTTAGTGTCACATCATAGTTTATACAGGATTAAACGTATAACGGACAAAAGACAAACTTGCAGTTAGGGGGAAATGAAAATGAGCAAAAAGGGAAATGGTAATTATCTGCACTGTCTGTCCGCGGTGTTGGAACACCTCCTTTGTCCAAGTCATTATTAAAATGATCGATGCTTAATATCTTAATGTGCCTGAAATTTAAGCATAGAATAAAAACGCTGTTGTTGTTGACTCATATTTTGCAGTAATTTAAAGCTGAACATATTTGTGGTGTTTTTCTGAAGACAGAAATCAAATATTGTTCTGGAAGAGTTTTTTCCCCAATACAGTGGTACAGGGGCAGTGGTGGTCTAGTGGTATAGGGCGCTGGATCGCTGATCCAAAGGTTGGGGATTCGAGTCCCACTCTCCACAAGGTTGTCACTGTCCCTCCCAGTGCAGCTAACTGGGTTATCAAAGGCGGGCCATGTCTGTCACTATCTATGGTGAGAGGCATGTAAAAGAACCATTGCTGACTTTCGTAAAGAGTAGCTGCAAAGTCGTCAGCGTGTTTCTGTCCCTTGCTTAAAAGGGTTGTGACAGGAAGGGCATCCGACGTAAAAAAACTTCTGCCAAATCAAACGTGCGAATCAGATGATTCGCTGTGGCGACTCCCGAGTAAAAGGGAAAAAGCCGAAAGGAAGACAGACAGTGGTACCTCACCTTACGAAATTAATTTGTTTCAGAGCCTCTTTCTTAACCTGGATTTTTCATAAATCGAACCGCATTTTACATGTAAAATGCGTGATTTGTTCCAAGGTCCCCAATACTACCCCCTAAACCCTTTAAAAATTATAAAAGTATACCTTTTAAGTCCTCCTTCTGCTTCAATATCGTACCCATGGTAGACAGGTTTGACCATCTTCCTTTGCGATATCACGAGCCCACTTCCTCTTTTCACTCGCACCGGAAATCGCACGCGCATGTGTGTTTGTATGTGTGTGTGTGTGTGTGTGCGCGCGCATGTGTTGACCATGTCTTCTTAGCAGAATTATAATCTTACAAATGTTTATGGAAGGTTAAAAGCCTGAGCCAAAAAACAGTAACTCTGTCCTTTACACGAAAAGCATTATGGGAGATGCAGCTCCATAATAGCCAATGGGAGGGAGCTGCGTCATCCCTCCTAGCCAATGGGAGGCCAGCAGGGCGGGATTTCGGAAGATACAGTAGTCAATGGGAAAGCAGCTCGTGCATTGTTTGAATGTTTGAATGTCGCGTTTGAATGTTTGAATGACACGTTTTAATGTTTGAACGGCGCGTTTGGCTCGTTTCGGAAGGAGAACTTGTTTCGTATACAGAGACAAATAAATTTGGAAAATGTTTTTCATAGCCTGGATTTTTCGTTTGCTGGGACTATCGTAAGATGAGGTACCGCTGTAATGAGAAAGGTTAGCATAAATTTAATTCATTTCATAAGCTGCTTATTCCTAATTAGGGTCACAGGGAGGCTGGTGTCCTTCTCAGTCAACTCTAGGCAAGGGTGGACTATACCCTGGACAGTTCACCAGGCCATCGCAGGACAAGCACACACACACACAACTGTTCACACTCACACCAAGAGGCAATTTGGAATAGCCAATTAGCCGATTGTGTATGTTTTTGGACTGTGGGAGAAAACTGAGGTCCCCAGAGGAAACCCAAGCAAGCACAGGGAGAACATGCAAACTCCACACATGAATGCCTCGAGACTGGGAATCGAATCCAAGTACTTGCTATGAGGCGGACATGCTAACCACTGTGAACCTTAGTTCTGTAGAACATTTCGTTTCTTTGGAAAATCCTAAGGCGCAGAACAGGTTTTCTTTTAAACATTCTCTGGAGAACCTTTATCGAAATGTAATGTTCTGTAGAACAGCCCTACAGAAAGTGTTCTGAAGAGGTTCTAAAGGGGTTCAATAGAGTTATATCAGAGTTCTATAGAAATATTTTTCAACATTATTTGCCGAGTAGTTGCTACACCTTCACTCTTCAGTGTACTTCATCCCAAACCAGCTTGATGGGGTCTGGAGTGTGGAGACTGTGTTGGGTCATTCCATGATTTGAAGACGACGACCTTGCTTCTTTTTTACTGAGGCAATTCTGACCCCTTTTTACGTTTCTTCTCTTAATGCAGCCATTGGGCACTAACCAGTGTCTCTCCCCCTTATGCCGGTCCCAAGCCCGAATAAATGCAGAGGATTGCGACAGGAAGGGCATCCGGCGTAAAACTTCTGCCACATTAAAAATGCAAATGGTCAAAACAAAATTCATTCCGGATCGGTTGAGGCCCGGGTTAACAACGACCGCCATCTCTTTGGGAGTAAAGAGGATGGATAGGATCAGAAATGAGTACATCAGAGGGACAGCACATGTTAGATGTTTTGGAGACAAAGTCAGAGAGGCTAGATTTAGATGGTTTGGACATGTACAGAGGAGGGATAGTGAGTATATTGGTAGTAGGATGCTGAGGTTGGAACTACCAGGCAGAAGGCCCAGAGGAAGACCAAAGAGAAGATTTATGGATGCGGTGAAGGCGGACATGAAGGTCGTTGGAGTAAGAGTAGAAGATGCAGAGGATAGGGAGAGATGGAGGCAGATCATTTGCTGTGGCGACCCCTGAAGGGAACAGCCGAAAGAAAAAGAAGAAGAAGAAGAAGATGTTTCACGTTTCTTCTCTTATTCAGGACATTCTGTGACCTTGAACTGCTATTTCAATAAAACATAAAAAAGGGGGTGTTCTAAAAACTTTTTTTTTGCACAGGAATGTGTACATAGCAAGATACATGAAGAGTTTGGTAGGAGTAAAGTATAAGTTTGGTAGTCTCGTGATATTCCACAGTGAATGAGAAACTGGCCCTTGTCTCCAAAGATCTGACAAAGTACACAGCTTCATTTTTAAACAATCATCTGCTCTGATTTAAAAATGTCAGTGGTGTAAGGCATCACCTCCTCTTGGTGGTGATTTAGGGTACTCAGTCTGCCCACTCTCACCATGTGATAAGCAGATTGAGTTTAGGATCTCTTCATGCAACCGTTCTTCTGTGATTGATAATGACATAACATACTTTTGGGCTTTGTTTAGCTGCTAAAACAACTGATTACAATCAAGAACTGAATAAATATTTAAATGTGTCTAAAGCTATAAAAAGATCAAAGATAACTGCTGCTAAGATTTGTGTGTGTGTGTGTGTGTGTGTGTGTGTGTGTGTGTGTGTGTGTGTGTGTATGTGAGAGAGAGAGAGAGAGAGCGAGAGAGAGAGAATAAATTCAGTACCCAGTTTAGTTTTTCAAATATGTTCACACATCATTCTGTGGAAACCCTGCATTCATGACAGTTTATTTCACGCTCAAAATGCAATACAACTACCATACAATATGAACACGTCTCAAAATAAACTCAAACCATCCGTACACTAGTGCCAGGTTTATTCAAACTAACAAAACCCCATGATTGACTGCTTACTTTATGTAAACTTTTCCTAAAAGAGTACTTTAGCAGTCTGAAAACAAAACAGTAGCTGGTTTCAATGCCTTTCGTGTGAGCCATGCGGAAGGTACTGTGAGTTGTCGATTTTTCATTCTGCAGAAAATTCTGCGAGTGTGTTTGTCTGTGGTCCTAGGAAATTATTAACTTTTGTGTGAGCCACATATCATTCATATTATTATTGATAGATATTTAAGAATTTACAGAAATTGTCCGAAAGTAAAGTAATATTATGACAGTCCTTACATTTTTATAGACAGGAACTTTCCAATAGGGCTAACACTGGGATCTATTTAGATAATTATAAGTTCAACTTCATCTTTAGATTAGACAGAACATGCAAGTGTCCAAAGATTCACAAGGGGTAAGTTTTTAAATTTGCATTCCTCCACTAATTACATAGTAATGTCATGATAGCAGTAATGTTCAGTTCATTTTCTGTGACCGCTTTATCCTAATTTGGGTCGCGGGGAGGCTGGTTCCCATCCCAGCCAACTTCGGGCGAGGGCAGAGTACACCCTGCTTTGCAGCCTACTCTTTACGAAAGTCAGCAATGGTTCTTTTACATGCCTCACACCATAGACAGTGAGAGACATGGCCAGCCCATGATAACCCAGTTAGCTGCACTGGGGGGGACAGTGACAACCTTGTGGAGAGTGGGACTCGAACCCCCAACCTTTTGGATCAGCAATCCAGCGCCCTATACCACTAGACCACCACTGCCCCCAGTAGTAATGTTATTAATAGTTTTAGAGTAAACAGTACCAATAATACAGGTAATATAATGTAACCTAACATTCGGCTCAATTACTGTATACTACAACAACATATATCCTACATTATATATCCCCAAGGGTGCCATGAAAAAGATCAGTGAATGCATGTGTTCATTCCTCCAGTCTTTCATTCATTCATTTGTTGAGCCACTTAATCCTATTAGAGTCACTGGGGTCTCGACTGACTCTGACCCCGAACAGCTCACCAGGCCAGTGCAACTTCAACACACATACAGCCATTCACATCACAGTCACACCAAGCTGCAAATTAGAACAGCCAATCAGACTACCCTGCGTGGTTTTTTGGGCTGTGGGAGGACACCAGAGTACCCAAAGGAAACCTACACAAGCATGCCAAGAACATGCAAACGCCACAGAAACACCCCAAGCCTGTGAATCGAACCCACGACCTTTGTGCTTTGAGATGAATGTGATGAGCACTACGCCATCAAGCTGCAAGATCTCGATTAAAACTGATTATTAGTTTTTATTTTATTTTTTTGTATATTTTACTGAGGCGAAAAGAGGTCTTAGATAAGGAGAAGGGTCGTGTCTTCAGAGTAGAGGATTGTGTAGTTTTCTGTCTAACATTAGAAACTGTGCTGGGGTTTTTTTTTTTCTTTTGTGGAGGAAAACTGGCTTTTTATAGTTCCTATAATGTACGTGATAATAGGAAATAAATGATCTCTTGGATGTGACATAAATCTAACATCAACTGTAACTACATATGGATTTTATGGCCTGAAACCACAATGTTTCATTTATTAAGAAATCAAGTAATTATAATCTTTGGCAAATATTGTAGTTGGTGTATTAGCAAAATAACACACTTTGGGTTGGAAAAGAATCCCCAGCACACCATTTCATGTCAGATTGTATCTGTGTGTGTTATTTCAGAGCTAAATGATACCACAGACACCTTCACACACACTCGAAGCAGAAGACCAAACTCTTTCCACTGGGTTTGTCCAGGGAAGTTGTGCTTGTAGTTTGGACAGTGTTTATGCAGTGATCCTCAGGGTGTTGAGGCTGAACCACAGACGTCAGCACGGTCGCTTGGTGTGGTCCAGCGGTCTGTCCACATCCCCCACTCTTTCCCAAAGCACAGCAAGCCCATCCACGGGAAAGCAACAGTTTGCGAGTCTCTGGACTGGTTTCATGAATGGGAATTCTCGTTTTCTGTTTCTCTCACACTGATTTCTAAAAATTATTCTTTTTTGTTTTTCTTTATATCATTTATCAGAGACATGCAGCATAACAGTAAAAATGTTTTATTTGTGAGATTGATCTCTGAAGTCTTATGAATATGGAAAATGTTTTATGACTTATTATAGCCTCAAATTCTCTGCTGGTCACCAGGAACATTTTAATAAACACTGTTTTGCCACAGTTATGCTTGGGATTTTTCTCATCTGCTCATTCTCATCATTATCAGCATAACTCAGAAGTTGCATTCCCTGGATAAAGAGCCAATCTTAAAGAGATCAGAGAAACTAGACTCTACTATCTTTTGATTTATTCATTTAGTTTATTAATAACCTGAATGAAGATGACATGCATTGAGTCCTCGACACAGTTATTATTGAATGGCATTTTAAATGCATTGTCATGCCTATGGGTGCTGAGTGTTCCTCGGCAGGCAACGTGGCGGAGCGTCTGAGAGAATGATGGAGATGTTACAAGGGCAAAGCCATTGTGCTGTGTGGTGGCAGTTTCTTTGGAGCCACCATCTGCTGAGAGGGTCAGGCAGTCTGTAGAGTTGAGCTCTCCTAGACCCGGCCTATTGCCCAGCTGCTGCTGTGCCTGGGCACTCCCCAACCCACAGCACTATCCACACCTCCCAATTATCACTGCCTCACAAATTATATATACATAACATAATCCAGAGTGCACTGTGCCACTGAAACCCCTTTCGTCAAAAGGGTGAAACGACAGAGAGTCAGGATTTTGCGTCTCACTGCCTCCAGGCTTTTCCTTTCCCTCAGGCCTTGAGAGGAAACCCCAGCTCTGCTAAAACCAGCCACTTCGCCACACTTCTGATCAGCCTGATACGACCACGACGCAGCATGTGTTCTTCAGTGTGGTCACACAAAATGTGGTCACATTCCACACACACTCTTTGGCCTATTTCTCCCCAGCAGCCCCTCAACTCCTGTGACGACCTGCCTCACCAGGGAAAACACTCTTTCAGGGTTTTAAAGGAATTTTAATAAGTTCTAGTCTTGGCCTGGTCATCATGAATGCTTTTGAGAAACGTCAATATTATTAACTCGCTACTATAACTGATCAGGGTTCTCCCCTGGGACCAATTCTGTAAAACACTGCTAGTAGAAGTAGGAAAGGAAACTGAAGAAATGTAGCCTTCTGAAATATGTTCGGTCAACATATGCTCAGTCCAGAGTAATGTGGTTTTGTCTTTTGGAATATATGAATTGATTAAATTCAATTAGCACCAAACCACTGCTGGCTTTTTTTTTTTTTTTAAATCTGCTTCACAAGTTAAAAGCTCCTTTGGGAAACATTACATTTTCCCCCCCTTCTACGTATTAAAAGAAATTGGGTTTGTACTGAACAGACTAGATAGGTAATGAATATTGTCCTTCACATCAACAAATGCATTAGTGGTATTTTGTCATATTTTCATATTCAGTGTCTGTATTTACATAACTGTACATAACTTCCTTTATTTTGCCCCATTTTCATTCTTCTTCACTTCCATCATCACTTTCCTTGCACTGATAGAAAATATGAGTTTATGATTTTTTTTGAAGGCTCTGTGTGTGTGTGTGTGTGTGTGTGTGTGTGTGTGTGTGCGTGCGTGCGCGCGCTTCGGTTCAGCACATCTCTTTCCCATCCTCCCTCCCTGCTTGCCGCCTGGCAGGCCTATGTGTCAAAGGTGGCTGCAGAAGAGCAGACTGTGGGAACAGCCGGTCAGCCTCACTCGCTCCCCTGCTCCCCAAGCAGAGGGGCAGCCATCAATCCCATCCTACGTGACCCCCCCCCCACACCCACACACACCCACACACCCCACACCCCCCTTGTCTCTCCTCCCTGTCCCCGCAACCCACACACTTGCTCCCCAATAATCCGCGGAAGCAATTTCATCTCGACTCGGGTGGCGGCCCATTGTCGCCATCCCCTTCAATCTTTCCTAATTAACTCTTGCTTTGTCCCTTATCTGAGCTTCTGGACTCATCTCTCTGACATTCCGATCAGGGTTGGTTTCTACAATCCCTGGCAACCCTCGGACCCTAATCCCACCAAGAACCCAACCCCTCCTTCTTTCCAAGAAACCCTTTCCATTTTTTTTTTTTTTCTTCCCAACCTGCCGATCACCTACTTACAGAGTTAGGTAGGGGCATTAACTCCTTGGTTTTTTTTTTTTTTTTTTTTTTTTTGTGAAAGGAGAAAACGAAGGAGGGGGGTAAGGAGAAGAGGGCCAGAAAGCGACTCCAACCCAGACAATTAGAACAATGGCCGAAACCAGTAGGGGGCTAACTCGCAGCGTCACGCCTGGACGGTGGGGTATTTTGTCGGTTTAATGAATTGTCCATCAGTCCCTGGCTGCATCACGAACCGTGCAGTGAGAGGACAGCAGGGACCCAGACACTAAGTCGGTATTTATTACACTGCCTTTGTCACTAATTGAGCTAATTATCACTGACTCCTCAGCACTCCCACAATGACAGTACCCCCAGTACCCCTCCACTGCCTCCCTCAGCCCTCCTGTGCCTGGGAATGCCGCCTTGGTTAGTCTCTTTATCCCTTTTCTCAATCATCTCTTTTCCTCACACTCAAAGTTAATGCTCTGTATTTGTACACGTTCTGCCTTCCAAAGCATATCTGCGTACTCATCAACCTCTTACACGACGGCGCTGGGGCTTGAAATCCAATTCTGGTCTTCACGGCACTGGTTCTCGGTTTTTTGGGTCGTCCCCCCCCCCCCCCCTCCTTTCAGGCATGGTTATTAGGATGGACTTTACGCCACATCTTTGGTGAACTGAATAATAAATTTCAGCCTTGGCACTGTTTAAAGAAATATTTAAATATAATTATAGAGCCAGAGGACATGTCTGTCATTAGTCTCGAATCTCCAAGGCTTTTGGTCTCTCCATCACTCCAGCGCGCTCAGCCATTGGACCGCTGTTGTGCGCTTTTACGCACTCTGACTTGAGGTGCTTCCTGCTGTCTGAACTATCTCTGCATTATTCTCATGCTCACGTCTGGATCCCTGCTCCAGTTTCAACCCTGACATTCATTCATACCTGCATCTTCGATGCTTTTGTGCTTGGATGCCATATTACGTAATCTCGAGATCTTTCTGAAATGTCACTGTGTCACTTCTCTTTCCTTTGTCACTCCGGTTCTGTTCTTTTCTGTGTTCTGGGTGTGTGAGCTGTTTTATAAGAATGGTTGTGTGGTTCTCTAGCTGGCCAACCCTCGCTGGACTGACAGAGGACTGTCTCCCTGCATCCAAACTCCTGTGGTTGCACTCGCCCCGCCAGTCGGATGGGGGAAAATGCCCTGTCATTATTTCTTTATTTTACAGATATTAAGTAAATGAAGCAGAACCTTTGGTGTTGTAAAAACATTACACAAAACATAGAACTGACCCTGTGTCTTGGCACCTCTCATTTTCTCTCTCTATGGCTTGTGCGGAATTGGGGTGGAGCATCCTGCTCGTGTGCTCTCAGTACTGACTTTGGGTTTACTGGATCTAATCAACTCATGCACTTGCAGTGTGGATTTATTTGAAAGAAAATTATTTGATTTGCTATAATAACATGATATGAGTGAAGTGTGTGTGTGTGTGTGTGTGTAATTAAACACTATAAAGAAAAATAAATAAAAAGCATTTTACACATGCTCTCGATAGTAAACTGAAAAAGCAACTCACTTTTTACTTGAAAATATAAACTTTATTTAACTATTACACTATTTCACAACAACATGAACATGTTTCTAAATCTTAAGTGGAGAAGCTCTAAAACTAAAATACTTTCTTTCTGCCCTTTTCTATCATTTTCATCAGAACAACAATAAATATTTTTATTCAAACTTTTAAAAATACAATATTCAGTGCATGTAAAAGATTTTCCAAAGAAATGTTCCGGGGCAATGTGTGTGTGTGTGTGTGTGTGTATGAAATATATATATATATATATATATATATATATATATATATATATATATATATATATATATATATATATATATATATATGTATATGTATATATACAGTATATTCGTTTATTCATTCATCTTCTATTTTCTGAACCTCTCAATTCCAATTGGGGTCATGGGGAGGCTGACGCCCATCTCAGCCGACTCTGAGCGAGGGTAGGGTACACCCTGGACAGTTCGTCAGGCCATAGCATATATGTGTGTGTGTGTTAAGATATATATATATATATATATATATATATATATATATATATATATATATATATGTATATGTGTGTGTGTGTGTGTGTGTGTGTGTGTGTGTGTGTGTGTGTGTGTGTATATGAAGATATATACAGTATATTCATTCATTCATTTTCTGAACCTCTCAATTCCAATTGGGGTTCGTGGGGAGGCTAACGCCCATCTCAGTACCCTCAGTAGGGTACACCCTGGACAGCTCGCCAGGCCATAGCATATATATATATATATATATATATATATATATATATATATATATATATATATATATATATATATATATATATATATATATTTTTTTTTTTTTTTTTATATGTGTGTGTGTGTGATATGTGTGTGATATGTGTGTGTGTGTGTGTGTGTGTGTGTGTGTGTGTATGTGTGTGTGTGCACGTGAGAGAAAGAGAGGAGGGAGATGGAGAAGAAAATTAAAACACCCATGAATAAAAATACACATGAAAACACTGATAGATTTTCTCACTCTGCTTTTTTGGATTATATAATTCTCATAAGTTCTAAGTTTTATCAGCATAAATATAAATTTATCTATGTTTAGTATGTACAACATTTTGGTCATCACCAGCTGATATACACAAAACTGTTGTGGTTTTCTCAGTCCACGCTCCATTGTAAACTACTTATCAGGTCACTTACAAAATGATCCTTACTTATGTTTCATCATTACATCTTCTATAGTGGTACAGGTGCCCATTCTCTTGTGCATGGCGCGTTCCAAAGTTTCTGGATGAGCTTCTGTCGTTCTACAGGTTCTATATTTTGAGTGCCACTCCAACGCCCACGAGGAGCGGATCAGTTCAGGAGTGTCGTTCAGTGTTTGGTCACTACATTCATTCACTTTAGGAGATACTTCTGGTCTCTTTTGTTTACAGCCATTCTTTATCAGTACCACGGTGCGGTTTACCACACAGTGGTGAGTTCGAATACAAAATGACAGGACATCGTAAGCCAGGCCGGGAAGTACACTGAGTTTGAGTGGGAAATCTTAAGAATTTGGATGATGTCCAGCAATCCTACAGTATAGCCAAAGTGGGAAACAGCACATGCTTGAGACGTACTTCAAATAATATATAAATGTATATATATATATATATATATACATATACATATATATATTTTTTAAGAAGAAACATTGAGCTGCAGTTCAAGAAAACAACTTTTAAAGTACTATCCTGCAGTAGGAGTTTTTCACCGTTTATGAGAGAACATGCTTGTGGTTCCCTGGCCACAGAAACATCTGTCAGGGTTTGTGTCCAGTTCCTGCTTCCCAGTTTCTTGCTCCCTTGAGAATCAGAGAGCGAGAGAGGGCGGAGATGGCAGAACCTCGAGACTGGTGGTTCTGGCCTCAAGATCCGTACGTATTTTTGGACTGCATCCTTCTCAGTAACTGACTAGCTTCTCTGTGTATGATACAGATGGCAGTGCATAGTAGTCTCCATTGCATTTCATTCAATTAATGTGATGCACTCCCTCTAAATCTACCATCATAATGTTTGATGAAACACTTAAATGTAGGTGTGCCTTGGTACTTTAGAAATGCACAGCTTTGTAGGATTTCACTCACAGTACAATTTCAAGAACATTTTTTTTTTTTTTTTTTTTTTTTAAGTGTAGAAAACAGTTTTGGACAGCTGATTATCACACATCTTGCCAGTCTCTGTCGGTCTGTCTGTTTCCCCCACCTTGGTGAATCAAATCCAATCACCGCTAGCATGCACTCTTGAGATCTCAGGAACAGTGCAGACTGTGGTGGCTGTTATAGGCACTGGTGCAGTGTGTGCGTACTGGTGCAGTTGAGGCAGCTCACATGGCAGCACCAGTGGAAAGTGCAGTGACATCGCTCAGTGATCTTCTCAATCCGAGTCTTATGTCCCCTTCCACAGCACAGCAGCTCACAGCCATCTAGCGCTGGGGAGGAACTGTTGCAGGTGCGCCCAGATGTCCCAAGCGTACCTGTTTTGCTGTTGTACGAGCAGAAGTTGGGTGATTTTTCAAAGTAGACAAGATCTTTTGCAGAAGGGATTTTGTGAGCAGGGTTTTCAGGCTGGAGGTGGCGGGGATCAGCTCGATGAGATGCCCGGTTGCTGCCCTTGTTGGCGTACACGACTCTGGACGCACCGTCAAAACGATCCTTTAATAAGTCTCCAACTGTCCTGAAGCTGGGCAGACGCATCCAGCAGGTGCGAATAGTACAGGATCCTGACATCCCATGACATTTACACTCCTGACGCATCTCTGAAGAAACCGTCTGGACGGAAACAAGAAAGGAAAATACTGTACAGTAATGTCAGACGCATAGCTGATTGATAGAAATATAACCTACCGGTACATTTTAAAATAAACTTTTGTTTTTACTGTGGTCTTACAATTCTCCCAGCCTCGTTATTGTGGACGTTGATGAGGTATCGCATGTCTCGGCCCCTCTCGCTGGAGTCCACAAACTCCCGTGTAAATAGCCTTCCAAAGTCGACATTGTCGCTGCAGCCTCCCCAGTGCCAATCTGGACCCCCGGGACCTCGTCTCCGGTAGTCACAGGTGCACGACTCAATGGAGCCTTCAGAGCAGGACCGCGACACTGCATGGGTCACGGCAGCACTTGTGATAGCAAACACAAATGCTGTCTCTCTGCAACCTGACAAAACAAACCCAGCAGCAGTGATTAGATGATGTAGGATGTAAGGGAAATCATCAAGTCCAGATGAAATTCCGTTGAGATTTTTTTTTTGTGGCTCATCGGACCAGTGCGAGGACCAGAGTCACCGGTTTCCATAGCCTGAAGCGACCAGGAGTTCAACTCCTTCTGGATGGGTTACCTTCCCAGTATATATATTTTTTACTGGTACTCATTTATACTGCTGGGTGACCAGAGGCACACTCTCGGTTAAGACCTTGCCCATGGGTCTGCGCACAGTGGGGGGTCTAAATGGGATTCGAACACACAACCATGTGTCATGAGCCCAACATCATGACCACTACGCCACCGGCCCCATGCTCATAATCCAAGATCTCAAGAGTGTGGAGGAGAAGATACATGATGCAAGAGTGCAGAGTAAAATACATGGTAAACTCACCTCTGTTGATAATTTTGCCGAACACTGTAGGAGAATGGGAGGTCGGACAGTTCCAACGGCGGTTGCGGAACTGCCACTTGCACTCCTTGATAGCCGTGTGAAGGCCGGCCGCGATGGCATGGAGAATCCCAGGGTTTTGCCGAATCAACCGTCTCTGCCGACGGCTAAGCAAAGCAAGGCTGGGGTCCAGGGCCAATTGCACATTCTTGCTATTGGTCAGGAGGTTTGTGGATGACGCCACATTCACAATCCCCCTAGCAGAGGACACACAAGAGTAATCCCAACAAAGGTACAGACATACGCATTGTTTACTTTTGTCATTATTATTATGACTACGCAGAATAAAAATGAAAACAGGAAATAATTAATCAACGTTAATTTTTGTTCACTTTTTTTTTTTTCTTTTCTTCACTCCCTGAAGTAAAGTGCTGGGTTCAGCATGTGTAGAAATGTGCAATGAATTATTGGTGGTGATGTTCAAATTACAGAGCATCCATTACAACCAGAGAAGGCCAGAAGTAAGCTTCCTAAGATCCTCCATATAGAACAGGTTTTTTTTTTCTTTTTAACCTTGACCTAATAAATAAATGGTGCAATGACAGTAGGCTATAATCATACACACTGCACACTATGAAGTTAGAACTGACAAGCCAGTAATACTGTATATCCTGTCGTCTATAAATAATGTCCAGTGACACTAAATTTTCAGTCCCAAATGGGCAAATTAAAGGCTGTTGTTGACCAATGCTGCCTTTAGTTCTGAGCATCTCATTTTCTTTTGCATAATATTTAAAGTAAATTCAAATTAGTGAACAGATGTCAGTGCTTTTATTCTGACCACACATACAGATTTATTAATAAAACAGCTCTAGGAATTATTACTTCATTTTCTGTAACCGCATCATCCTAATTAGGGTCACGGGGAGGCTGGTGCCCATCCCAGCCAACTCAGGGCGAGGGCAGAGTACACCCTGGACAGCTCGCCAGGCCATCGCAGTCAGCAATGGTTCTTTTACATGCCTCACACCATAGACAGTGAGAGACATGGCCGGCCTTTGATAACCCAGTTAGCTGCACTGGGGAGGACAGTGGCAACCTTGTGGAGAGTGTGACTCGAACCCCCAACCTTTGGATCAGCGATCCGGCGCCTTATACCACTAGACCACCACTGCCGAATTATTACTTAAAACATATATTTTATAGTGTATTACTTAGTTCATTCTCCGAACTCAGCTGACTCTGGACGCAGGTGAGGTCCACCCTGAACAACTTGTTTGTCCATTGCAGCACCAACACATACACAGCCATACACACTCACACCTTGAGCAATTTGAAACGGCCAATTAACCTAATTTGCATGTATTTAGAAATACAAAACCAGAGTACCCAAGAGGAACCCCACACAAGCCCAGGAAGAACATGCAGGGACTTGAATCCAGGACCTTCTTTCGTTATGGCAGGCATACTAACTGTT
>CM045738.1:42062296-42077296 GCA_024760905.1 Plotosus lineatus | reverse complement strand
GTCCATGGATGCGTTAAAAGTGTATAAAACGTGCATAAAATTAAAATTTATTTGTAAACAAATAATCCGGATCAGTTTATTCCGGATATAGAGTCATGTATAAAGTTAATCGTGCCATGTAAATGATAACCGCTGCCCTTGTTGTTCTTATTCGTTTTAAAACTCCATTATAAAAGAGACTGAATATATAACGAGTAATTATGATTATACATTAATGAATGGATAATTTTTTTAATGCACACTTTTTGTAATAAATTGCATGTAGTAATGTGTTTCTGACACTTTATTTTGGCTGTCGTTTTTTTCCTTAAACAAATTCCAAGACAATAACAAAACAAAACTACAATGTACACAATAACAATCATTTATTTTAAAGTTGGAATATGGGATAAGAAGTGGAAAAGTTTCAGTCAGCTGCGCATGCGCGTGCGCTCCGAAGTGTTCGTGTGTGTGTGTGTGTGTGTGTGTGTGTGTGTGTGCGTGTGTGCGTGTGTGTGTGTGGATCGGCGCATCAGCAGCTTATTGTTTACAGACGTGCACGCCTGCCTGCTGCTCCTGTTCAACTGGATGCGCGCATTTTTCACCCTCAGCATCCATCATGACGTAATCAAACGCGTTGAGCGGCGTAGCACCGACAGTTCATCCTCCACGACTCCCTGACACTTGCATATGAATGTAGATTTAGGCTGCGTATGGGTTCAACTTTACAAGACATTATTCCCATATGTTTTATGTTTACGTGTATGACGTATGATCTTATTTTCCCACTCGTGATCTCTTATATTGTTCATTGTTTTGACGTTTGACGGTTACTTTTTTTCATATGTATTGCAGGATAATTTTGTTTTTCATTTGTGTTTTTTTTTTGTTTTGTGTGTGTGTGTGTGTGTGTGTGTGTGTGTGTGTGTGTCTGCGTGCGTTTTTTTGCACGTTGGACGTGATTTTTTTATATATAACGTTATTTTAAACGTATGGTTCACGTGATGCCTCATGTTTTAACCTGACAGCATCAATCGATGACGTTAAATTGCGTCTCACATGTTTTCCACACGTGACCGACTAAATTTATTCTACAATCACGTGGGAAAAGTGAGCGCATGTAAATGGTGTTCTATTTTGCGTTATACTGTACAGTATGCGCTTTAGTGAATTAAAAAAAATATATATATATATATATATATATATATATATATATATATATATATATATATAAAAGTATAGTTTTGTTTTTGTGCGTTTTTTATTATAATTTTATTCTTAACTTTGTTATCAGATATAATATAGTAGTATACATAACACTTTTAAATAACACATGGAAATCATGTAATTATGTATCCATAAATTGTGGCTTTGTGTAATCAGTGGCGTCAGATAAATAAAATGTGCGTCACAACTTGTCGTGCTTCACGCCTCATGTCGAACAAAAAACTTAATGACTTTCTCACCATAAATGTTTTTAAATTCCTCTCTTAATAGTGAAATCGGATCCTTTTGATAGTTCAGTGCAAATCTGTGGAAACAGCCGCCCACCCTTGCATGCCCCCCCTCCTCCTCCTCCTCCTCCTCTTCCTCCTCCTCCTCATTGCGCTCTTTGAGCTCAGCACTCAACTCCGCACTGTGGTAACGAGGTCCGCTTCTCTGTCTCTCTGTTAATTGCTGATTAGCACCCAGACGTTTTAATGTCCGGTCCGGAAAAGCGCTTCCTGCGATGGCTGTGTCCCATAAAGCAGCTCTGGGCCGAACGCTGATGCTGCAGCTCGCACTTCTCTTACCTGCTGTCACGTAAGTGCTGATGGAAAGATGCAACTCCCATGTTTTCCTCTGAAAGATTCCCTTTAACACTCTTGTGTGTGTGTGTGTGTGTGTGTGTGTGTGTGTGTGTGTGTGTGATGTCTTCATGGGGACCAAAGAGAAACATCTGACAGTTTCCACCTCGTGGTGCATTTAGATGGTCCCCACAATTTTTTTTACTGAAACTACACGTTTTATTAAAAAAAACCAAAAACAAAAAAAAAAAACAAATTTGGTTACCTGCGTTGCATTTTGACATCTGCATTCAGTAATCAGCTGTGTACAAAATTCTTAATCCATGCTTTAGATTTGTTTGCCTGTCGAATGATAGAAATCTCGAGTATTCAATTACCTAACCTGCATGACACAGAAGTCTACATTTAACCTTAATGTACAATGTATATTCATAAATTGTGCAAAGTTTGTTTTGAAGTTTGTGATATCAAATGTGAGCACTGTTTGAGCCATACTCACACACACACACACACACACACACACACACACACACACACACACACACACACACACACACACACACACACACACACACATTCATACTAATCAAAACCAGTAATGCACATGCCAGGGAAAATTGCACTAAAATATCCTTTGTAATGCCATAGCCTTTACTCTATCTGGGGGGCTGGAGTGAGAGGAAGCACAAGTTAAAGGTCATTAATAATTGCTCTTGAATGGCTCCAATTTTGTGCAGAATTAATTTCAAAGAGTAAAGTGGAAAGCTCATGTCTATATAAGATTTCCATGTGCTATGTACACTACAACAGTATTTTGTCAAGGTTTCTACATAAAAAAGGGTCTCTTGACTTAAAAGTGAAGATTAAAACTAAGCTATTCATACTTTGAGAGTATGATCAGACATTTTATATATATATATATATATATATATATATATATATATATATATATATATATATATATATATATATATATATATATATATATATATACACTCTGCTTTTCATACTTTGAGAGTATGTTCAGACATTTATATATATATATATATATATATATATATATATATATATATACATACACACACACACACACACACACACACACACACACACACACATATATATATATATATATATACACAGTACACACACACATATATGTGTATATATATGTATATGTATATATATATGTATATATATATATGTATATGTATGTATGTGTGTGTGTGTGTATATATATATAATTCATTTTATTCACCGCTTAATCTTAATTAGGGTCGCAGGAGGCTAGTACCCATCTCAGCCGACTCCGGGCGAGGGCGGGGTACACCCTGGACAGCTTGCTAAGACATCACCGGGCCAACACTTATAGTCAACCATTCACACCTGTGGGAGATTTGGAATAGCCAGTTATCCTACTGTGCAAGTTTTTGGACCGTGGGAGGAAACCGGAATATCGGAGGTAACCCACACTAGCACAGGGACGGGAACATGCAAACTCCACCCAGAAACGCTCAGGCTGGGAATCGAACACAGGACCTTCTTGCTGTGAGAATATACTGTTTATATAAAGTTCAGCAGACACATTTCCTTATTTCTTATTTCTATGCACACTGTTGAAAATTGTTTGCTGTTCTGTATTCTTCAAAGAAAGCTCCAGAGCTTCAACACTGGTTCAAAGCATCACTGTTTTTCATTTACTGGACATCTATATGATATTGTAGTTTTTTCGGAAGAATGAAGGGCAAAACAGTACACACAGCGTTGTGGGACCTACAATCAAAATGCTTTTTATTTAGTTTTAAGTACGGTATATCAGAGCATGTGGGTTTTAAGCCACGATTTGAGCATTTCACTCCATTAGCTAGGCAAAGCAGTAATCGTTTTTGAAATAAAAAATATGGAGCTTTTCACCAGTGCCATACATCACAGTCAGAAATTATAGTGATCTCCTGCTGGAAGCTCTCCCCATGTGGCTCTGTCTATTCGCAAATCTGATTCATTGCTTGTCGTCTTTCCCAGTGTACTGTGCAATGACATTCTTGGCCTGAAGGTGGCAGGAGATCCGGTTCTGACCCCAAATGCAGTGTGCTTACGACTGGCAGGTTTGAGTAAGCGGCAAATGAGGTTGTGTGTCCGCAATCCCGATGTGACGGCCTCTGCCCTGCAGGGCATGCAGGTGGCCATTCACGAATGCCAACACCAGCTCAAAACCCAACGCTGGAACTGCTCGACACTGGAGAACCACGGCAAGGTGCCACACCAGAACACCATCCTTAGCAGGGGTGAGTGTGGGGTCAATACTACAGTACAGTACAAACTTGAAGGATTACTGGTTGACGTTGACTTGTTACCTTCCAGGGAAGAAATATTTCAAATATTTCATTTTTTTTTCTCCTGAAAATCCAAGTTGTCCAAAGGGGGTCATTGTGTCATTGAGGTAAGGTCTCCAACCGTTATCCTCTTCTCTGTTCCTTCAATAGGTTTCAGAGAGAGTGCTTTCTCCCTGGCTTTACTGGCAGCTGGTGTGGCTCACTCAGTGGCTTCAGCTTGCAGCATGGGCAAGCTGCGTGGTTGTGGCTGTGATGCTAAACGCCGGATAGATGATGACAAAATCCGCCTCAAGCTAACTCAGTTGCAGCTGCAGACCCTGCAGAGGAATGGGTTAGGGCATACACCTGACTTTAAAACGAACCACAGCCAGCTACCATCTTACTTACTCTCCTCCCATCCCAGCACACTCCTTAAACCAGAGGAACTCACATCAGTGCAAGACACCTGGGAATGGGGAGGCTGCAGCCATGACCTTCGTTTTGGGGTCCGCTTTTCCAGGAACTGGCTGGACTCCAAGGGTTCATCACGTGATATACATGCCCGAATGAAGATGCACAACAATCGTGTTGGCAGGCAGGTATGGTGAGAGGAAGAATACATTCTTTCAACATGGAAATATTGTTATGCCTGTATTGAGTACAATGCAATGGGGTTTGAGTCCCACTCTCCACATGGTTGTCTGTCACTGCCCCCCCCCCCCCCCCTACTGCAGCTAACCGAGTAATCAAAGGCCGGCCATGTCTCTCACTGTCTATGGTGAGAGGCATGTAAAAGAACCATCGCTGACTTTTGACAAGAGTAGGCTGCAAAGCCGTCAGCGTGTTTCTGCCCCCTGCTTAAGGGTTGTGTCAGAAAGGGCGTCCAATGTGAAAACCTATGGGCCAAATCAAACATGCCAATCACAGATTCGCTGTGGCGGGCGACCCCTGAGAAAAAGGGAACAGCCAAAAAGGAAAAGAAGAAGCAAAGAGTTACAAGGAGTGAGGAACCTATCTCAGCCGATTCTGAGTGAAGGCGGGTTGCATCCTGCACAGATTGCCAGTCCATCACAGGGCCAGCACAGGCAACACCTCACCTAGGGTTAATTTGAAACCACCATGTAAGGTCTTTTGCATGTTTTTGAACTGAGGGAGGAAACCAGGGTAGCAGGAGGAAACCCACGCAAGCATGGGAAGAACATGCAGGTTCCAGACAGAAATGACCTTGCTGAGCCTAGGATTCAAACCCAAAACCTTTTTTGCTGAAAGGCAGACGTGTTAACCACTATTCCACCTTACTGCCCTTTATAGAAGTTACTGCATAACTTTTTTTTTTTTTTTTTTTTTTATTTCCTACTTGAAGTATACCATCAACATATACAGTACTGTTAATAACAGGACATTAAAGCTTAGAATTATAAAGCCAGCATTACACTGTCAACTTGCAACAACCAAAAATGCATATAACAATCAATCCCTGGGTAATATGACACCAAGGACAATTTGCGGCACAACTTTTGGGCTCAGCAACATGTTATGAGTTTTCAACACGGATTCTATAATACAAAATGACCAGTTCACGAAGCAAAATGGCAAATAATTAAAGCGGTGTTATATGGGTCAACTGGCGGCACGGTGGAGTAGTGGTTAGCACGTCCGCCTCACAGCAAGAAGGCCGGGGTTCTATTCCAGGCCTGGGCGTTTCTGTGCGGAGTTTGCATGTTCTCCCCGTGCTCGCGTGGCCATCCTCTGGGTACTCCAGTTTCCTCCTACGGTCCAAAAACATGCACAGTAGGCTAATTGGCTGTTCTAAATTTCCCATAGGTTTGCTTCATGCAGAAGGCACTGGCAAACCACTGCACTATCCTTGCCAAGAAAACCTCCATGAAGATGATAATCAAGGCGTTATCCTTCATGGCAGGTCGCCAACAGTCGTCCTACGTCTCAGATGGGACCAAACCAGACTATATGGGTTAACTAAGTTGCATGAAAGATTGTTGCTGCAAGTTAACTATGTATGCTTTTTACACCCAATCCACCATAGTGGCTCATCAGGCCGGTGCTTATCCCCGGTTTCCATAGCGTGAAGCAACTAGGAGTACAACTCCTTCTGGATGGGACGCGAGTCCATCGCAGGTTACCTTCTCAGCATATTTTTACTGGTACCCATTTATACTACTGGGTGAACAGAGGCACACTTGTGGTTAACACCTTGCCCAGGGGTCTGAGCACAATGGGGGTCTAACTGGGATGCGAACACACAACCTCCCGACCTTGAGCCCAGCACCCTAACCACTACACCATCGGCCCCACCCAGTTAACCATATAACACCACATTAAATATTTTTAGGTTTTAAACTGATTAATCAGGGCAGTGGTGGTCTAGTGGTATAGGGCGTTGGATCGCTGATCCAAAGGTTGGGGGTTCAAGTCCCACTCTCCACAAGGTTGTCACTGTCCCCCCAGTGCAGCTAACTGGGTTATCAAAGGCGGGCCATGTCTGTCACTGTCTATGGTGAGAGGTTCATGTAAAAGAACCATTGCTGACTTTCGTAAAGAGTCGCTGCAAAGTCGTCAGCGTGTTTCTGTCCCTTGCTAAAAGGGTTGTGACAGGAAGGGCATCCGACGTAAAAACCTCTGCCAAATCAAACGTGCGAATCAGATGATTCGCTGTGGCGACTCCCGAGAAAGGGAAAAAGCCGAAAGGAAGACAGACAGTCAAACTGATTAATCAATAAATTTAGGTTTGCAGTTTTAACTTAATTTTGGAGGGCAGCACGATGTCATAGCGGGTAACATGTCCAAGTCACAGCAAGAAGGTCCTGGGTTCGAGTTTCAGGGAGGCGAGGGTGTTTCTATGAGGAGTATGCACATTCTCCCCAATGCTTGCAATGGTTTCCACCGGGTACTCCAATTTCTTTCCACAGTCCAAATACATGCATAATAATTGCTCAAAATTGACCCTAGGTGTGTGTGTGTGTGTGTGTGTGTGTGTGTGTGTGTGTGTGTGTGCACACGTGTGAATGGTTCTATGTGTGTTGGCCTTGCGATGGGCTGGCGAACTGTTTAGTGTGTAACCATCCTTCACCACAGCCTTTGGTCCAGCCTCTGCTCCACCCTCCCTGTGACGCTACTGTGGAGTTTGAAAACATCCATCTTTACATTTCTTTGAACAGGCAGTATACTTTACAGGCATTATGCTAATTATTTGTCCTGATATCTGTTACAAGAATTCCTACACATAATGAATGCTATATTCTGTAAAAAACAGCCTGGTTTAAGGACACAACTGCTTAAAACTTATACAGATATCTTTTTTTTTTTTTTTTTTTTCACAGATAGTGACAGACCATATGAAAAGGAAGTGCAAATGTCATGGTACTTCAGGAAGCTGCCAGTTCAAGACCTGCTGGTATGTGTCTCCTGAATTCCGGCTGGTGGGCTCCCTGCTGCGACAAAAGTTCCAATCTGCCGTCTTCATCAACTCCCAGAACAAGAACAGTGGCGTGTTCAACCCACGTGCAGCAGTCGGGGCTGCCGGGTCAGAGCATGGCAGGCCTCGGCGGCGCAGTCTCTCCAGGGAACTGGTTTACTTTGAGAAATCCCCTGACTTCTGTGAGCGTGATGCATCTGTAGACTCACCAGGAACTCAAGGTCGCATCTGCAACAAGAGTAGTCCAGGAATGGATGCATGCGACTCGTTATGCTGTGGCCGTGGACATAACATCCTGAGGCAGACACATAGTGAGCGCTGCCACTGCCGCTTCCATTGGTGCTGCTACGTGCTATGTGATGAGTGCAGGGTCACAGAGTGGGTCAACGTGTGCAAGTGAACAGCTCTCGTCCGTGACCTGATCATAAGTTGTAGACGCTGGACAAGTTGAGGGCGAAAGGCATAAGCCTACACCTCTTACAGCAAGTGTGTGTTCAACAGTATCACTTTAGCCACGTCTTTTTTCAGCCCTCTCATCTGGGTTCCATTTGCTTTGTGTGGCTGTTATTCTCCAAATGCCAAGTCAAAAGACCGAGGAGAGGAGTGACTCATGTCATTTGCCTTTGTTTCTCCTGTTTGGGCTCTTCAGCCATGAAAATGCCCCGGACGCCATCTGTGTTCTTCACAATAACGAGGCACAACAGCAGGAATGCATTACTGCTGAGAAGGAAAGCCAATGCCACCATATACAGCTATGTGTGTATTTGGAAATGTGTGCTTAATGAAATGAGCTTGCCATGACAAATCTTTGCAAGTTGTGCGTATGTTCTTTTCGATGAAAAAATCTGGTACCATAAGCCAGGCGGTTTCAAAGAGAACACAAAACATGCCGTTTGTCCACTTACTTAATGTAAACCAGGACCAGGACAACTGTGATGTGAATGTAGAACCTGTAGCCATAGAGGTTGGGTGGTAATGGCTTGAATGCTTGTACTTCACATTGTGTTGTCTTTAATCTGATTCGAAACAGTCATGTATAATCTCATTTGGATCTACTTTACTGTATTTGAGACCAAAACTCAAAGATACGTACTTCGATGAATAAACAAATAACTGTACGCTGTGATGGGCTGTGTGCAGAAAATTGCAAAAATGATAATCATTTTACCATGGCTAAGATATTCCTCATTTTTACTTTTTACTTAAAGGATGTTCAGTAAGATAAATTATCATGTGACATGAATTGTATATTTATCACCACAGCTATAAAAAAAAAAAAAAAAAAAAAATGCCCTGTGTTCATGTTTACTTGAAAGCAATTGTTCATAGCAGAAGATTTCATGTTGGAAGTTTTGTTCTTGTACAGTGGCTTCAGTACCAAGAATGTGCCCAGAGAATTGAGATAAATGATAAATTTAGGATTTAATCAGTATCTTGCAGAGAGTGGTGCAAAGCGGGCAGCCCTGTTGCCTTTGTGGCTGATGATTATACCAAGAATGAACATGATTGAGGAGGGGAATGACACCAGATCAGCTGTATGAAATGAACTCTGCAGCTAGTTGACGGTGCACCATGTGTATCTGAGGACAGTTTTGCTGCTTGTTTTGTGTCTGTCATTAAACGAGTCTGGAAAGGAACATTGTGCTTTAACTCAACACAGACCCAGTTCAACGTTCAAGCAATACAGTACTGAGACTTGGGCCAGTGCATGCTTTAAATGTTGTGAAATATGTGAATAAAATATGTTATTTTATAACATCTATCACTTATTTTTGTGGTTTATGCCACTGCAGGGTTTGTCTGGTCACAGTGGACAGTTCCAGCATGTCCATGACACTGTCAGGCTGACCTTGTATGATATTTAACATCAGAGTCAAGGAGACATAGTGGTAGAATGATAAAGTGCTGGATCTCTGGTTTGCATTTCTTCATTCCTTTATCATTTCACCCTGGAGCTGCTGCAGAAGGGAATTTCCTGTCGCTGTTTCTCCCATGTGTGAGACAGAGAGGCTCAATAGCTTTGGATTACCCCCTCCACCTCATCCCCACACCCACTCACCCCCCCCCCCCCACACCCACACCCACCCTGGCAGCGTTGTGCAGCCACTTACATACAAAGCAGCATACTGACAGCATCTAGAATAATGACAACCAGATACTACTCCAAAATCAAAAGAAGAAAAGGGGGAAGCACAGGACTGAGATCTGATGTTGAGTAAGAATGCTGCTCAATTTGCCACCAAGGAAGATGTATGGAAGTGCAGATAAAGGCACAGATAGGTAGATATGCTGATATGTACATTCACGTTGCAGATACAGTACATCAAAAGGGAGGAACACGACTGCAAACATCTGCTTCTGGGCTCTATGTCCAGCCTACCCTTATGCCTTTTTTTTTTTTTTTTTTTTGATGTGGGACAAGGATAAAGAGAGAAATGCAGAGGAGAAAAAAAAAACAAGGAGCCAGCTACCCAGAACATCAAAGCGATCGCCTCAACGTGCAAGTCCTCATTAGTTCTGCAAGCCGAACCAACCCGACTTGTGATTGTGTTTGCCGGGGTTCACTTTGGCAAACACTTCAGAGGAAAGGTTCCTTTAAATTATAACTCCCACCCCCACCACAAGCCGTACGCACTGTAAGTCCCCTGCCATAGCCCCCACAAACTCCCATTGCCCAGAATCACCACGTGCTCCCCCACTCACCACTCCACCCCATAATCTGGTGTGCAGCTGCAAACATCTGCTCGGCTCTCTCTCTCTCTCTCTCTCTCTCTCTCTCTCTCTCTTTCTCCATCTCTCCATCTCTCTCTCTCTCTCTCTCTCTCTCTCCATCTCTCTCTCTCTCTCTCTCTCTCTCTCTCTCTCTCTGGGTCTCTCTCTTCTCTGAAACCACTGAACTGATAAACACATCTATCAGAGAGCCTTTGACAGACAGTTCTGCATGTGAAACGACACTGGAAAGGACACTTTTGATTACATCAGAGCAATGTTTATGCAGGCACTGATGATCCTCATTCAGTAATGTGCCACTGTGAGACCATTCATTGGCTACTAGTTTACAGTAGCCTATATATATATATATATATATATATATATATATATATATATATATATATATATATATATATATATATATATATATATATATATATATATATCTTTGTGAATGATTTCATGCAATGCCCTGCATAACATTCCTCCCATATTAAAATGGAATGTGCTATAATATATTGTAAATATACTGCATACGTATTTCAAAATACAAAAATGTATGGTTATTAAAAGTGATTTAGTCTTGTTCACTTTTCATTATCAGGTTCTACAAGGTTTCACAGCAAATCTTGAGAGAGAGAGACAGAGAGAGAGAGAGAGAGAGAGAGAGAGAGAGAGAGAGAGAGAGAGAGAGTCACACAAAGAAGCTCTTTTGCTCCCCTTCTAATGACTGAACACACTTCAGCCTGCCAAGTCCTGTCATTATTTATTTATTCAGTTCATTCTTGGCTGAATAATTAAACACAGTGGATATGTCTGAGTCTATCTGGCTCGGTAATTGACCTACTGCATATATTTTATTTTATAATATTCACTGGATAATAATATGATATCTCAACGGACTTAAAAAAATATTGCCTTTCATGAAAAACTGAAATGTTGTATAAGATTGCTCTTACTTTCAAAAAGTAAACTAATAAATAAAAGATTATTATCAATATAGTTTGAAATTACATTGCCATAAACCCTTTCCTTCCTCTTACATGCTTCCCGAGTAGCATCCTGTGCGTGTCATTAATGATACGGATGCAGAAGCATCACTTTAATGGTCCAGTGATGCTTTGGATCATCTCGCGAGATCACAGGGCAACGCAGTGCACTCTGTGTTGTGTGAGACTGTTATCGCGAGACTTGGCGGAGGAGCTCGGACTTGCCCGGCGTCGCTGTCAGAGGTGAGTAGCTGAAAGTATATGGTGAATATAAACAAAAATGGACATGAATTGAAGCGTTGTTTGGTAATATTCTCGTATGATTGACATGGTAGGATAAAAAAAGGAGAAAATAGGAGAACAGGGGATTTCCTTTCATCATGCCGCTGATATGTTTAGGCCACTGGGGCTGTTACAGAACGGTGAGAGGAAAAGGTGTGAAATGTTTTTAAAACTGTTTGTGTACAGAGTGGAAATATTTTCACTTTATAAATATTAATATTATCCGATTAAGCTTCATTTTTAAAAATCTTTTCACATGCTTATCAAATGAGGCTTTAAAAATGCCACCATTCTCTGTTTCTTTTCTAGTCTTATGGGTGATGCCCCTAAGGCTACATCTTTTATTATCCACATTTTATTATGTAATGGGCAGTGGTGGCCTGGTGGTAAGGTTCTGGATTACCAGTCCCAAGGTTGTGGGGGTTCAAGCCCCACCCCAACGGGTTGTCACTGCTGTCCCCCGAGTGCAGGCAGCTAACTGGGTTATCAAAGGCTGGCCATGTCTCTCACTGGCTATGGCAGGGGTTCCTAACCAGAGGCGAGACATGGTTCCAGGGAGTGCGAGAAGCAGGGCTGTAACTTTTGAATTAAATATCTTCTTTTGATAACATTTAGTATGATTCCACATCCTTTATCATTAAACAAAGTATAAAATGTAGGGGGTGTGCGGTCAGAGCAAATTTCTTTTCGGGGTGAAGAAGTAAAAAAAAAAAAAAAAAAAAAAAAAAAAAAAAGCTTGGGAACCACTGGTCTATGGTGAGAGGCTGTAAAAGAACCATTGCTGATTTTCGTCAGAATGTTTCTTGTTTCTGCCCTGTGATGGCCTGGCGGGCTGTCCAGGGTGTACTCTGCCATCGCCCAGAGTCGGCTGAGATGGGCAAGAGCCTCCCCGTAACTCTAATTAAGATTAAGTGGATCTGAGAATGAATGAATGAATTTTATTCTGTATCTGTTAGCGAGAAACGTGAATACAGTTTAATTTTAAAATACTTATAGGTACTAGTTTTCACATTAAAGTTTTAAGGATCTGAAATTAGATCTACGGATCCCAGGGATCTGAAATTATTTTTGATTTTGTTACAGTAGACAGAATCATAACCCAGAGTTATTTATTATGAAGGTTATTGTTTTTACTGGTGTTTTCATTCATGCTTTTATTTCTGAACCACTTAATCCTAATTTTGGTCTCAGAGAGGCTGGCGTCCATCTCAGCCAGCTGTAGGTGTAGGGTGGGGTACACTCTGGACAACTCGTCAGGCCATCATAAGGCCAACACTCATACAACCACTCATACTCATGCTCACAGCTAGGGCAGATTTGGAACACTTTGCAGTTTTACTTTTCATGTTTTTCGACTGCGGGAGGAAACCGGAGTAGCTGGGGGAAACCCACATAAGCATGGGGAGAACATCCAAACTCCACACAGAAACGCCTAAGCTGGGAATTGAACCCAGGACCTTCTTGCTGTGACGCGGACGTGCTAAAAACTACACCGACTGGTGTTTCGATTTGAGTTTCATCCTAAATTCAATAGACAACAAATATTCACATAGACATAATGCTATGATTATAATATTAGTGTAGACGTTTAATTAATTCTCAGAACAGTATAATGTATTACGTGAGGGGTGTCAAACTCGTGCCAGAAAGGGCCATGTGGCTGCAGGTTTTTGTTTCAACCAAGCAGCAGCACACCTGACTTTGCTCATTTAATCAACTGAGTTGAGTGTTCAGGCAGTTGATTGGTCAGTCTCTGTACAGAGCACACAGATTGACCAATCAGCGGCCTGAGGACTCAGATGAGTTGATTAAATGAGCAAAGTCAGGTGTGCTGCTGCTTGATCGAAACAAAAACCTGCAGCCACATGGCCCTTTCTGGCACGAGTTTGACACCCCTGTATTACATGGTGTAGCGAGAGAACTCTTGCCTCACAGCAAGAAGTTCGATTCCCAGGATTGGGTGTTTCTGTGTGGGATGTTACACGTTCTCCCCGTAGTTACATGGGTCTCCTTCAGCTACTTCGGCCCACAGTCCAAAGACATGTAAGGGTAGGGAACATCTGTTGGGCATTTTTACACCCGCGCATAGCGGCTCATCGGGCCGGTGCTTATCCCCGGTTTCCATAGCGTGAAGCGACTAGGACTGTCCTCAACTCCTCCTGGATGGGACACTCGTCCATCGCAGGTGACCTTCCCAGTATATTTTTACTGGTACCCATTTATACTACTGGGTCAACAGAGGCACATTTGTGGTTAAGACCTTGCCCAGGGGTCTTAGTACAGTGGGGGTTCGAACTGGGATTTGAACTCACAACCGCCCAGCACACTAACCACTACACTACACCACTGGCCCCACTACCAAAGACATGTGCATTGGGAGAATTATCTGTTCCAAATTGCAACGAGGTGTAAGTGTAAGTGTGAATGGTTGGGGGGGTGTTGGCACTGTCTGGTGAGCCTTCGCCCAGTGTTGGTAGAGAGAGGCTCCGGTATCCACATGATAATAATTATAATTGTACAATTAAGCGGTTTGGCACACAGGTGAATGAGGGTGTGTTCGGCATGGCTGATGGCAAAATATTCAAGTTCCAGGGATCGACGTCCATTCCTCGTAGTTGGATGTAGATGTAGATCCAATAGATAGATTTGACATGCACCTTTCAAAAGGATACCAGCTGAAGGTATCCTTGAGGATTTTTCTAACTATAATGTGAGGATCGATACTGTGCTAAATTTATTTTTGCCCACATACATTATAATATAAAGCCCCCTCCCCCCACCCCATACAAATATCCGTCATATTTTCCATTCCAGGAACACATCTAGCCTATCTAGTTACTGTCCGTACTGTTGGATGAAAATTTTGAGTAAAACCACAGCAGTTCTGTTTTGTCAGCGTATAATTCAATTCAAGAGAAAAGACTTCAGTGTTCTTTAGTTTAAAGAAATAGCCTCCGAGCTCAGGCTCATCATGGTGACACTCCTATGAGTCATACGAGGCTCACATTTTGGGTCATTTCTTACTGTAAAGATTAAGACAGCAAATAATAATGTTACACTAAATCATTCCAGATGAGCTCACTGCTCCTTTCTAGCTCTTCTGTTGTTATGGTGATCGGTAATGCTGCTCAAATGGACAGAGATTGAAATCTTATTTTCTTGTTTTCACATATTTACCCAGCCATAAACTGATAGTTTATATGTATAATCTTTCGGTCTTGTCATCCTTGTGACACTTTGGTTGAAATGTTATCATGCAGGGCTGGTTTTCTTTTTTCTTTCTTCTTTTTCTTTAAAGAATAATTATTGATGCATATTTCCAATTCCAATCTTCTGATGCAGAAATTGCCCTGACACCAGGTTTGGTTTCCACGGTTGCATTCAATCAGTTGTGCACAGAATGTAAACTGTACCGTCTCTGTTTTTTTTTTTTTTTCTTACAAGTTCCTGGTGGCATCAAATGGGGTCATCTGTGTCCTACTTACACATATGACTAACTGTGCCGT
>CM045738.1:41929796-42059796 GCA_024760905.1 Plotosus lineatus | reverse complement strand
CTCTGATTCCTTATCATTATATAACATTTTGTATAATCATGTAAAAAAAAAATCTGTTAAAAAACCCCCACAAAAACCTCACCAAAATCATGATCTCATTGATGGCTGTAATAAATAAAATGTTTTTGCTTTTGTGATTGTACCATTAAGGCACAAATGCAGCATGTCTTCTGTTAAAGTTCTAATTGTGTCTGAAAAATTAACATTACAGCTTCACCTCTATCAAGAACAAAGAACTGACACTGATGACTCCTTCTTTGGATCTAAAACAAACATCCTCTTGGAAAAAATCTCAGTATATCATCAGTTACATGCGTCTTTTGAATGAGTTTATATGATTTTATTTTTAAATATGAAAACAGACATGATAATGAATTAGAATGAGCAATTTGATATAAATATATTATAAACTACTGTCAGTCGATCAATTATCTTCGAGCACTTATGAACACTGTGATATATGAATAAACATCCAGCATGTACTTGCCAAAATATTTGTATTTTAATCAAGCTACCAACGTGTATTTATAGTATATCAATAAATACAGTGCTTTTGTTCTATTTATATAATTAAAAAACAAGCTTGTCTAGAAGTTTTCATGTGTCTGAAAGCAGATCTTTGTGAATGTTAGGACTACGTGGTGGGTCCCTCTTTAATAAGGACCGTATTTGACATCTTAATTTAGCAGGGCTGTGGCTCCACAAATGAATATTTGACATAAGCTCATGATTGCTGTTTAGCAATATTTCATCTGATATCTTTTTTTTTAAAGGAAGGCCAGCCAGCTACTATGGGGAACATTTTTGGCAACCTCCTAAAGAGTCTTATAGGGAAAAAAGA
Organism: Plotosus lineatus; assembly: GCA_024760905.1. Classification (NCBI taxonomy): domain Eukaryota; kingdom Metazoa; phylum Chordata; class Actinopteri; order Siluriformes; family Plotosidae; genus Plotosus; species Plotosus lineatus. The sequence goes on along the minus strand of CM045738.1, from coordinate 42,058,955 downwards.
GATGCGGATTTTGATGGTCGGCTTGGACGCAGCTGGGAAAACCACAATCCTGTACAAACTGAAGCTTGGGGAGATAGTCACAACGATTCCCACCATCGGTACATTCACTTCTCAGACAGTATAATGCTGATCGATTTTATTTACATATATCTGATTAATTAATAAATCTTTCAGGATTTAGACTGATTGACAGCAGAGATTCTGTTTGTTTGTTTTCTTTAGGTTTTAATGTTGAGACAGTGGAATACAAGAATATAAGTTTCACAGTGTGGGACGTTGGTGGTCAGGACAAAATCAGGCCTTTGTGGCGACACTACTTTCAGAACACTCAGGGTGAGTTTGTTGTAGCTGATTAACTCGCACCATTTCTACGTGATATAATCCCAAGACCGATGCTCACATACAATCAGCAGATTGGTACTTCTCTATGTCATAAATTTATGATTTTTTTTTTAATAAATGGTAATTCCCTGAGAGCAGTGCTGGCCAGACCAATTTTCGACTGTGAGTTTGGGAAACCCCAATCATTTTCGGATATACAGTAGGACCTCGCTCATTCGCGGTTCACCGGTCGCGACCCCACATACTTGCAGATTAGTGGCAGCCCAAGAAAAATTACTGACACATGATTCAAATTTAGCCAATGGTTGGGAGCTTTTGTTTCTTCCTCTTGCTGATTGGTTGCAGGTGATGTGTACACCTTTTTTCCTCCTTCACACATGCGGTAAAGGCGGACATGAAGGTCGTTGGAGTAAGAGTAGAAGATGAAGAGGATAGGGAGAGATGGAGGCAGATCATTTGCTGTGGCTACTCCTGAAGGGAACAGCCGAAAGGAAAAGAAGAAGAAGAAGAAGAAGACGCACAAGTTATCACTGTTATTGCTTGAATTGGGAATTCACGTTTTTTTAGTGAGTTTTTAAAGATGATTTAAGCGCTATGATGTCACTCAAACGCCTTGCATCTTCTCTAGCTTCTGGTGAGGAGCCTCAGTGCTTTATTTATTAAGAAATATTATCGCCGTACAAAATTAAAAAGTTTTTATTGAATCATTACTATGTTTTACTACATTATTACTGGATTAATGAGTAAGACTGTCTATAGAATGTTTTTAAGAAGCAGATTTTAGGGCGTGTAATATCATACATAGGGTTTAAAAACAGCGTCAATAATTTGCGGATTTTCAGGATCCGCGGGTGGGGGGCAGAATGCCACCCCTGTGAATAACGGTGGCCTTCTGTATGTTAATTAATGCCCACTAAGTAACCTCCTGCTTCACAAATACACTCGCTCCCCTATCTCATTTCACATTTTTATGAAATTATCTTATTAAAATTCACCAACCAGTACAATGCATAGTATGACACTGACAAGCGAAATCGTCACTGCATCCTTGGGGGCATTGGTGGCCTGGTGGTAAAGGTGCTTGGTCACTGATCCCAAGGTTGGGTGTTCAAGCCCCATTCTCAACATCTCACCCCCACCCCCTCCCCAGTGCAGCTAACTGGGTTATCAAAGGCCGGCCTTGTCTCTCATTGTCTATGGTGAGAGGCTGTAAAAGAACCATTGCTGACTTTTGTCAAGAGTAGCTGCACAGCCATCAGCATGTTTCTGCCCTGCGATGGCCTGGTGAGCTGTCCAGGGTGTACTCTGCCCTCCCCCAGTCTCCCTGCAACCCTAATTAGGATTAAGCAGTTCAGAAAATGAATGAATGAATTGAAATAAGTAAAGTGAACGCACCAAAGAAGGCAGTGTTTTTTAGAGAATGAGCTGACTAGAGTTGCATGCAAACAGGTAAACGACTTCAAAATCTGAAGAGAAATAAATAAATACTTGTCTTAAATTAAAAGACCACACTCCTGATCAAAGATGAAAAAATTCCACAGGCTAGGTGTAATTACAGCACAGCAGAAAATGCAAAGCAGTGACAGGGAACTTACAGGACTGTACTTATGTACTCTGTGTTGGTGTAATGCATCATTTCTGTACAAACATGTTGCAACTAAGAGGTCAATCTATGTTGTTATTATTATTATTATTATTTAAAAACTACATTAAAAAATAATTTTATATATCTTCTTCTTCTTTTACTTTCGGCTGCTCCCTTCAGGGGTCGCCACAGCAAATCATCCGCCTCCACCTCACCCTGTCCTCCGCATCTTCTTTTCTGACTCCAACGACCTTCATGTCTTCCTTCACCACATCCATAAATCTCTTCTTCGGTCTTCCTCGAGGCCTTCTGCCTGGTAGTTCCAACCTCAGCATCCTACTGCCAATATACTCACTATCCCTCCTCTGTACATGTCCAAACCATCTCAATCTAGCCTCTCTGACTTTGTCTCCAAAACATCTTACGTGGGCTGTCCCTCTGATGTACTCATTTCTGATCCTATCCATCCTCGTTACTCCCAGGGAGAACCTCAACATTTTCATCTCCGCTACCTCCAGCTCTGCCTCCTGCCTTTTCCTCAGCGCCACTGTTTCTAAGCCATACAACATCGCTGGCCTCACCACCATCTTGTACACTTTTCCCTTCATTCTTGCTGACACTCTCCTATCGCACATCACAATCGGATACTTTTCTCCAACCATTCCAGCCTGCCTGCACACGCTTCTTCACCTCTTTTCCACACTCTCCATTGCTCTGGATTGTTGAGCCTAAGTACTTAAAATCCTCCACCTTCGTTATCTCTGCTCCCTGTAACATCACCGTTCCTCCTGGGTCCTTCTCATTCACACACATGTATTCTGATTTTCTGAGGCTAACCTTCATTCCTCTCCTTTCCAGGGCATACCTCCACCTCTCTAGATTTTCCTGCACTTGTTCTCTGCTCTCACTACAGATCACGATGTCATCTGCAAACATCATAGTCCATGGAGATTCTTGTCTCACCTCGCCTGTCAGCCTGTCCATCACCATAGCAAACAAGAAGGGGCTCAGAGCTGACCCTTGATGCAGTCCCACCTCCACCTTGAATTCGTCGGTCACACCGACAGCACACCTCACCACTGTCTTACATCTCTCATACATGTCCTGCACCACTCTAACATACTTCTCTGCCACTCCAGACGTCCTCATGCAATACCACAGTTCTTCTCTTGGCACCCTGTCATATGCTTTTTCCAGATCCACAAAGGCACAATGTAGCTCCCTCTGACCTTCTCTGTACTTCTCTATTAACATCCTCAAGGCAAACATTGCATCTGTGGTGCTCTTTCTTGGCATGAATCCAAACTGTTGTTCACAAATGCTGACCTCTGCCCTTAGTCTAGCTTCCACTATTCTTTCCCATAACTTCATCGTATGGCTCATCAACTTTATCCCTCTGTAGTTGCTGCAACTCTGCACGTCTCCCTTGTTCTTAAAAATGGGCACCAGCACACTTCTCCTCCACTCCTCCGGTATCTGCTCACTCTCTAGTACCTTGTTGAATGTTCTTGTCAGAAAATCTACTGCTACCTCTCCTAGACACTTCCATACCTCCACAGGTATATCATCAGGACCAACTGCCTTTCCATTCTTCATCCTCTTCAATGCCCTTCTCACTTCACCCTTACTGATCTTTGCTACATCCTGCTCCTCAATGGTTACCTCTTCTACTCTTTTTTCTCTCTCATTTTCCTCATTCATCAGCTCTTCAAAATACTCTTTCCATCTTCCCAGCACACTTCTGTCATCAGTCAATACATTTCCCTCTCTGTCCTTTATCAATCTAACTTGCTGCACGTCCTTCCCATCTCTATTTCTCTGCTGTGCCAACCTGTATAGATCATTTTCTCCCTCTTTACTATCCAACCTATCATACAAGTCATCATACGCCCTCTGTTTGGCCTTAGCCACTGCTACTTTCGCCTTACGCTGTGTCTCCCTGTACTCCTGTTTACTCTCTTCGGTCCTCTCAATGTCCCACTTCTTCTTGGCTAACCTTTTCCTTTGTACACACTTCTGCACTTCCTCATTCCACCACCAAGTCTCCTTATCTACTTTCCTTCCAGAGGACACACCAAGTACTCTCCTACCTGTGTCCCTGATCACATTTGCTGTGGTTGTCCAGTCATTTGGAAGCACTTCCTGGCCACCCAAAGCCTGTTTCAACTCCTCCTTGAAGACAACACGACACTCTTCCTTTTTCAGCTTCCACCACTTTGTCTTCTGCTCTGCCTTTGCCTTTTTCACCTTTCTCACCATCAGAGTCATCCTGCACACCACCATCCTATGCTGTTTGGCAACACTCTCACCCACGATGACTTTGCAGTCTATATATATATATATATATATATATATATATATATATATATATATATATATAGAGGATTTTCTGAGTAGATCCTTCCGTAGGAGAGTGCTCAATACTTTTTGGTAGAGCAAATAAACAAAAATAAAAGGCCAGGACCAAGACTTTCTATTGAAACTCCATTCATCACTATCTTCTTCTATAATCACCTGAAGAGAGAGGATGGTTTCACCACCCCTCGAAACAGATCTGTAGTGATAAATGGAGTTTCAATAGAAAGTCTTTGTCCTGTCCTTTTGTGTGTGTATATATATATATATATATATATATATATATATATATATATATATTTTTTTTTTTTTTTTTTTTTTTTTTATATATCTTCTTCTTCTTCTTCTTTTTCTTTCGGCTGTTCCCTTCAGGGGTCGCCACAGCCTCCATCTCTCCCTATCCTCTGCATCTTCTACTCTTACTCCAACGACCTTCATGTCCGCCTTCACCACATCCATAAATCTTCTCTTTGGTCTTCCTCTGGGCCTTCTGCCTGGTAGTTCCAACCTCAGCATCCTACTACCAATATACTCACTATCCCTCCTCTGTAAATGTCCAAACCATCTTAATCGAGCCTCTCTGAATTTGTCTCCAAAACATCTAACATGTGCTGTCCCTCTGATGTACTCGTTTCTGATCCTATCCATCCTCGTTACTCCCAAACAGAACCTCAACATTTTCATCTCTGCTACCTCCAACTCTGACTCCTGTCTTTTCCCCAAGGCCACTGTCTCTAAACCATACAACATCGCTGGCCTCATCACCGTCTTGTATACTTTTCCCTTCATTCTTGCCGATACTCTCCTATCACACATCACACCGGACACTTTTCTCCATCCATTCCAACCTTCCTGCACGCGCTTCTTCACCTCTTATATATATAATTTTATATATATAATTATATATATATATATATATATATATATATATATATATATATATATATATATATATATATATATATATGGGGCAGTGGTGGTCGAGTGGTATAGGGCACTGGATCGCTGATCCAAAGGTTGGGGATTCGAGTCCCACTCTCCACAGGGTTGTCACTGTTCCCCAGTCTACAGATCTGTTTCAAGGGGTGGTGAAACCATCCTCTCTCTTCAGGTGATTATAGAAGAATATAATTCTCATAGAAAAGAATATTCTTCTATAATCACCTGAAGAGAGAGGATGGTTTCACCACCCCTTGAAACAGATCTGTAGTGATAAATGGAGTTTCAATAGAAAGTCTTTGTCCTGTCCTTTTATTTTTTATTGTTATTTGCTCTACCAAAAAGTATTGAGCACTCTCCTACGGAAGGATCTACTCAGAAAATCCTATATCTATCTATCTATCTATCTATCTATCTATCTATCTATCTATCTATCTATCTATCTATCTATATATATATATATATATATATATATATATATATATATATATATCTACAGATATATATTTTGCATGTGTGTGTGTGTGTGTGTGTGTGTGTGTGTGTGTGTGTGTGTGTGTGTGTGTGATTTTAAATGACTTTGTAACAGTTTGCTTGTGTGTATTTCTTAAGGCCTGATATTTGTGGTGGACAGTAATGACCGAGAGAGGGTAAATGAAGCTAGAGAAGAACTGATGAGAATGCTAGCCGAGGATGAACTCCGAGATGCAGTGCTGCTGGTGTTTGCCAATAAGCAGGTAAGAGACACCCCCCCCCCCGCCCCCTCACCTGTAGATTATGTGCATGCTGCTGGCAATATTAAAATCCCAAATAATGTTTTTCAAAGTATCCTGTGAAAAAAAAAATTCACATTGCTCTCAAAATTAAGGCAATCCCCTGTACATTAGAGATGTGTTCAATATAAATACAAATAAAATATGAACAAGTGTGAGTGAGCAGTCAGATCCAAAGCTTCAAAGACACATCATTCCATGGACCATGAACATAATCATGTAGTGCTGCTGTCTGAGTTTAGTTTAAAACACAAATTTCTGTGTTCTCAAAACAAGCTCAGGCAGGAGAATGCAGGATGCAGTTGCAGATCAAACAGTTTAATAGCAATAAGTTTGCAGATGTGGACATTCTGCGGTCGAGCTAAGAAATTAGGCAAAGGACAAAAGTGATAGTGATGGTCCAGTGTGGACACAATCACAAGCATAAACAAGAATATCACCATTCATGCAGGCACAGATCAAAAACAGGGATCAACACATCGATCCGGAAAAATCAGAGTCAACAAACAAAGAGAGGTTCGGAAAAATCTGATCTCATACTTGCTTTAATGGGGCAGTGGTGGCATGTTGGCAAGGTGTCGGATCACTGATCTCAAGGTTGGGGGGGTTCAAGCCCCACTGTCAACGGTTGTTACTGCTGGCCCCCCAGTGCAGCTAACTGGGTTTACAAAGGCCGGCCATGTCTCTCACTGTCTATGGTAAGTGGCTGTAAAAGAACCATTGCTGATTTCCGTAAAGAGTAGCTGCATAGCCATCAGCATGTTTCCGCCCTGCGGTGGCCTAGTGAGATGTCCAGGGTGTACTCTGTCCTCACCCAGAGTCGGCTGAGATGGGCGCCATCCTCGCCGTGACCCCAATTAGGATTAAGCGGTTCAAATAATGAATGACTGAATTATACTTTCTTTAAATAGTATACAGGGATCCCTCGCTACTTCACACTTCAATTCATGCGGCTTCAGTGCATCGCGGTTTTTTTTTTTTTTTTTTTTAAATGTTCATCGAATTAAAAAAATAAGGAAATTAAGGAAGAATAGGGAAAAAGTTAAGGGAAATACCACAAAAAACAAGGCCAATTATGCTAAATAAATAAATAAATAAATAAACACAAAACAAAAAACCAACCCAAAACCTCCCATCAAAACTAGTTCCATTTTTATGAGGTGCGCATCTGAGTGCATGCATGCGCGTCTGTGTGTGTGTGTGTGTGTGTGTGTGTGTGTATGTATGTTTATGTTTTATTTACATCTTATGCATTATTTTTGAATATTTAATTGTTATTATAAGCATTTATAGCACTGAATATGTATTTATTGATATTATATACAGATGCTCCCTGACTTACTTCATCCGTTTTATGTTTTTTCGATTTTACATTTTTTTTTTCCAAAAAAAAATTAAATTTGAGTTTAGACATACCTACGTAGTACGCTGACGTAATGATGCAATAACGTAATGACGCTGTGTCCATTGTTTACAAACGACAGACTGAACGTGCCCTGATAACTATATATATATATATATATATATATATATCTCAGTAATATAGCGTGTTACCCTTGTGTTAAGACGTCGTCTCTATGATCTTTGTGTTTACACTGTTTTGCGGACTTTTGTAACCCTAAGCCAATATGGTTGGTCAGAAACGTAAGCCTACTAGCATGGGTGCAAGTCTCATACACAGACATGAATTAACTATCTGCTCGGATCGGCGCAATCTACCATGCATACTCAGTTAAGCAAAGAGAGATGTAAAATGAATGAAAACCCAAATCGAGGAAAGAGAACTCTCCAGTCTGCTGGTGATTCACATCAGTGCAGGCTGTGTTCGAAATGAGTTCAACGGCACCCTTGCGCACTTGAAAGACCGGAAGTCTGTATAACTCACAGCAAGTACACTACTTGCGCAAGTACACTACTTTCGGTTTTGAGCGCCTCACATATTGTAAGCGTTGCTTGGCTGTTTTAAGCTTCATGTAAAGTGACTCAGTATAAATCAGTGACTTATTTGAAATTAATGTTGATATTATTTGATATATTTTATATTATTTTACAATGTTATGTTTATAATAATTGATATTTTATTATTACCTATTATTGGGTGTTTTATGAGATACCGTAATGGTATTTATGGATGTATAGTACAGTATGAGCGTCATACGTCACACGTCATACGTCATACGTCACTTACGTTCGCTTTCAACTTACGTTCGGCCGTCCCGAACCAATTGAAAACGTAAGTCGGGGAGCGTCTGTTCACATGTATGTATACGTCAGTTGGGGGAGGAGGGTGATACTATTTTGCAGAATTCGGTGGTTGCGGGGGGGGGGGGGGGTCTCGGTCCCAATTAACCGCAGAAAGTGAGGGATCCCTGTATTATATTGTGGCATTTGAGACATTTACTCTTTTCTTTTCCTCACTTTTATTTTCACTCTGGTATGTAGGATCTGCCTAATGCCATGAATTCAGCAGAAATCACTGACAAGCTTGGCCTTCACTCACTCCGTCACCGTAACTGGTACATCCAGGCCACTTGCGCCACTAGCGGCGATGGCCTGTACGAGGGCCTTGACTGGCTGGCCAACCAGCTCAAGAACAAGAAGTGAGATGAATCTGTGGACAGCTGAGCTGCAACTCATCAGGGAGCACCAGTGGGTTTCTTTCATTGTGTTTACAAGATGAGAGTGGAGAAAGCAGGCCAGCTCAGAGTCCAGCTGCATAGCCTGTTCTTTTCACAGTTTGTTTAAAAAAAATTACCCCCACACTTATTCTGATAAATCCAGTATGAATATATAATAATTGAAAATAAGTAGTGCATCGCCGTATCATGTTTTTCTGTTAATGGAAAGGTAATTGGGTGAAGTGATTTAGTAGTAACAAGGGATGATGCTTTTCTTTCTTTCTTTTTTTTTTTTACTGTAGTATGGAGCCTGTAGTGTTAAATGCAGGTCATTTAAACTATTATAATGTGCTGTCCTAATGGCTCAGTGGTCTGAAATTGAAATACAGTAGGCCCTTGACCATTTGCAGTTCAGCATTCGCGCCCCCGCATATTCGCGGATTGGCGATAAACCCCGAAGTAACGGGCACGTGATTCAAATTTAGCCAATGGCTGAGAACTTTTGTTTCTTCCTCCTGCTGATTGGTTGCAGACGATGTATACACCTCTTTTTTTCTACTTCACACACATGTCATCAACGTGATTGCTTAAATTGTGAATTCACATTTTTTTGTGTGTATTTTTAATGATTATTTAAGCGCTATGATGCCACTCAAACGCCCTACATCTTCTCTGGCTTCTGGTAAGGAGCCTAAGTGCTTTTTTATTGAATAAATATAATCACAGTCCAAAATTAAAAAGTTTTTACTTAATCATTACTACATTATTACTGTATTAATGAGTAAGACTGTCTAGAGAATGTGTTTAAGAAGCATATTTTAGTGCATGTGATATCATACATAGGGTTTTAAAACCGCGTCAATAACTCGCGGATTTTCTTGATCCGCGGGAAGGGCTGGAACCGAACCATCGCGAAAAACAGGGGCCTACTGTAATAGGAAGCAAATGAAGTGAATGTTCCTGTGTAGAATGATTGTTCCAAGAGTGTTAGACGTGTTTCTATTCGATATGTTTTTGGTAGACTTGCTATTGAGGTTTTAACGGTCCCATGCTTATGTTTTATTAGCATTTTTAAATGTGTGTTGACACAGTTACATTCTGACTGCTTGCATATTGTCCTACTCTGAGCCTCTGTGAGATAACATCTTCAGTGTTAATTTAGTTTGTTATTTGTGTTTGCATGTAGACACTGACTTTATAGAATAATAGCGTGGCTTCACATATTGTTAGGACATCAGTTTCCCTTCAATCAGAATGAGTTATTGTTTTTGCATGTTGCCTTTTATATGAAATTTGTTGCATGGGTTTTTATTAGATGCTGTGCATTAGACCAGAGCAGCTCTCTGTAGCTCTTTAATTAGTCCAGCTGTTCTTTGGGGGGATTTTTATTTTACAGGATCAAGTCACTGGATTCAAATCACTTATCATCACATATTCGTAAATGAGAACAATTCTGCTGATCGAACCATGTGTCTTCAAAAACAGATTGTATTGGTTAAATTAAACAATTCAATCAACAATGCCATGTTGTAACACAGCATCCTACAGTACCTCATATTGTCTCACTGCTCATCTGTTTATTTCCTCACTGAACACCAAACTATCCAAAAAAAAAAACCCGACCTTGTGAATCTTCACTCATTGTACTGCTGCTCCCTGAACAATCTGTATATAGCAGGGATTCATCAGATGGATTCCATGCAAACATTAACTACTAGTTGCACCATAAAGAGTGCTTGTTTATTTATTTATTTATTACTATTATTAGCAATTAGCTTTATATTACTGTAACACTGTTTATGATCAGCACTATTTTTTGTACCAGTTGTACAAAGCAGACCACTTAAAACCACTTATTGTACTAATTAACATGTAAAGTAGATGACTGACTGCTATTAATCCAATGTATCTACCTGTCTGAATAAACACAATCATTTATTGGAAAACAAAACTGTTGAATAAGCAATAAAAAAGAGCGCTTTGCTCATTCCCCTGAAAAAAAAAATATAATATTGATTTTGGATTTTTATTTTTTGAGATATTATAATATAAATGTCCAATGTTTTTAATGTAAAAATACAGTACAATTAAAAAAAGGTAATTATATACTTTCAAGGCCTAGCTTTGACATTTACATTATATAAAATGACTGTATATTTAATTGATTTTGAAGGAAAACACAAATACGCAAGAGCTCCGATCTCAGTTATATTACTCAGCCATAAGTTTCGTATAATTATCACATCAGGTTATTTGTTCTATTGGCTTGGTGGGCTGTTGAGCTGTGTGTCAGATATTTCATCCTTCTCAAGGTTTAGTATTTAATTATAAAATGTGCCCCTTTATATTAATAACATTGTGTGACACCACAGAAAGCCATAAATCTTTTCTTGAAGTATGCTTCCATGGATACAAAAAGAGGAGCTATATACCTGCACTTCTCATCTCTTTATAAACCTTTTTTAACTACTTTCTCTGCCAACATTAATCACTAACTTGGAAAATTCTAGCAGTGGGAATTGTGAAAATCCTCTCACCAAGGTGCCCAGTGTCTCGCCTTTTCTGTTTTTCCTGGCTTATCCCACACACACACACACACACACACACACACACACACACACACACACACACACACACACACACACACACACTCCTCCCCGCTTGCCCTCACAGTGTGTCTCCAGGGGTGTGACAGCAGTATGTGGGTCAGGGCAGTTCTCTCCGGGCTGCCAACCCCCGATGCCCCCTGCAGGCGGTGCACAATAGCGGCACCGCGGCGGGTGCCATTGCTGGGATTCCCTCTCGTAACCGGGGCGCTCTCGCCCAGGGCACAGACATACTGGCAGCAGTGCAGCAATCAATTCGTCAATGCGTGATGGGAGCGCGGGATGCTGAAGCCCAGCCAGCCCACCCCCATAGCCAGACTCTGGCCACCAGCACTGAGACTGTGACGCGGACCTGGAGCGGTGTGTTAGTGCATGGAATTGCAGATCGTTTAGAGGGCAAAGGGGGGCCAGCATGGAGCTGATTGTTCAAATAGTACTGCAATATTCCACTTTAACGATCGTTCGAGGGTTAAAGAAGCAAAGTCTGGTGTAAATGTTGTGGAACGCACAAACTGATCTGATTATTAATTGACAATACAGTACAGGGATCCCTCGCTACTTCGCGCTTCAATTCATGCGGCTTCAGTGCATCGCGGGTTTTTTTTTTTTTTTTTTTTAACGTTCATCCAATTAAAAAATAAGGAAATTATGGAATAATAGGGGAAAAGTTAAGGGAAATGCCACAAAAACAAGGCCAATTATGCAAAAAAAAAAAAAAAAAAAAACAAAAAACCCTAAACAAACACAAAACAAAAAAAAAAACAACCCAAAACCTCCCATCAAAACTTGTTACATTTTTGTGAGGTGCGCATCTGAGTGCGCACACACGCATCTGTATGTGAGTGTATTTATCTTTTATTAACATCTTATGCATTATTTTTTAATGTTTAATAGTTATTAAACGCATTTATAGCATTGAATATGTATTTATTGATATTATATACACATATACATGTACGTATCCCCCAGTGCAGCTAACTGGGTTATCAAAGGCGGGCCATGTCTCTCACTGTCTATGGTGAGAGACATGGAAAAGAACCATTGCTGACTTTTGTAAAAGAGTAGGCTGCAAAGCCGTCAGCGTGTTTCTAGTCTAGGAACCACCACAGCCGTCTCAGCCAGCTGAGCCACCGTGGAAGGGACCGAGGCCTAGAGAGCGGGGATCAGCCAGTGCGAACTGTCTCTCGTTATACAAAAAATACTCAGCGCAGGCAAGGAGAAATAACTCTTCACTATCTTCGGGGGGGGGGTGATCCTACCTCGTGGAATTTGGTGGTCGTGGGGGGGCGTCAGGGGGGGCTCTCTGTCCCAATTAACCGCAGAAAGTGAGGGATCCCTGTATTTCAAAGATGGCACAAATAAGTCAAATAAGTGCAAATACATGCTGTAAAGCAAAGATGCCTTCAAAAATAATTATAGGAAATGTTTCTATATGCGAAAGAGTATTATATCATATTAGATCATTTGTCTTTGGTATAATCTGAGCAATTTATTTTTAAAATGTGTCGACTGTCACACTTGATTCTTATTGTTGTTGCAAAATCTACTACAGTGCTCATTATGTTTTTGATTGAAAATTGATCTCTAATGTAAGATGCTGTTTTATTTCCTGACTTTTTTTTTGTCAGATTTAATTTTGTGATGAAAATCTAACACAAATATAATGTTATATAGATGTACAGTAAAGAATTAAAAATATATAACGTTAGTGTTAAAAATTAGGCCGCTAAAGCCTTCCACCAAGCCTGATGCAAATAAATATTTTAGTACTTATATAGTACACAGAAATCAAAATAAATTAAAAAAAAAGCAAAATAAATCCAGTCCAAATCAAGTACCAGTACAGAGCCAGGTCAGATGAGCGTTGCACAGTCCAAGCATAGCATATGAATTGTGTGGCTTCTTCTTCTTTTCCTTTCGGCTTTTCCCTTCAGGGGTCGCCACAGCGAATCATCTGCCTCCATCTCACCCTATCCTTTGCATCTTCTTCTCTTACACCAACGACCTTCATGTCCTCCTTTACCACATCCATGAATCGTCTCTTTGGTCTTCCTCTAGGCCTTTTGCCTGGTAGTTCCAGCCTCAGCATCCTATTACCAATATACTCACTATCCCTCCTCTGTACATGTCCAAACCATCTCAATCTAGCCTCTATGACTTTGTCTCCAAAACGTCTTACATGTGCTGTCCCTCTGACGTGCTCATTCCTAATCCTATCCATCCTCGTTACTCCCAAAGAGAACCTCAACATTTTCATCTCTGCTACCTCCAGCTCTGCCTCCTGTCTTTTCCCCAGGGCCACTGTTTCTAAACCATACAGCATCGTTGGCCTCATGTGGCTAAAGGTTTCTTTTAGACTTCAGCGTTTTCGTACACAATAAACAAAAACCATAAAGAAAAGCAAACTAAAATGATATGTTTATAATTTATTCTTACATATGCAGAGTCAGGTGAGCTCAAGACTTTGAGCCAAGCTAAGCACCATGTAGCTAGCATGTAGCTAATTGCGTTTTTAAATCTATTTTATAGTATACACTACACAGAAATGTCAGAAAATTCTCAGTTAGCTTTGTAGCAGTCATTCATTCTTTTTCTGTAACCGCGTAATCCTAATTGGGGGCTCGGGGAGGCTGGCGCCCATCCCAGACGATTCCGTGCGAGGGCAGAGTACACCCTGGACAGCTCACCAGGCCATTGCAGGGCAGAAACACGCTGACAGCTATGCAGCTACTATTGTCGAAAAATCAGCAATGGTTCTTTTACATGAACCTCACACCATAGACAGTGAGAGACGGGCCGGCCTTTGATAACCCAGTTAGCTGCACTGGGGGGATTTGTAGCAGTGTGTTTGTGAACTCATTCAAAATTTAGCTCAATAATATGTGAAAGCACAAGAAAAGCAATCTACCCAGAGATTTTTTTAGGGCGTTTGTTGTTTGTTTGTTTGTTTTACATTGCGAAAGTAGTGACAGTGATGACGCTGGCTTCTCCAGATGACCAATGACAAAGTGTGAGTGTCTGTCTTTTTGATTCAAGTGTTTCCACTTCGGGATAGAATTTTTTATAAAACATTTCCTTCCTGTGTAATATACAAGAAACACAATATAAACAATAATAGAAACCTACATTAAACTGTAGAATATGGTATACAAATTATGTCGCCAGTATTTCTATTTGGTGTGTGGGAGTGGAAAGTGGATTGAAGTGTATTTTTGATAAAGTTACAGGTGTTATGTTCAGCAGTTGAAAAGATATTTGGTCATTAGTTCATCCCTGCGCCATATTTTACCAAAGACAGTTTTAAACCCCCCTGAAACACCTGTTATCCAGGACAGACCTTCCCCTTCAATCTATTCACATCTAAGGACACTTTGAAAGCCAGATATCTTTTAGTGTGTTGGAGGATACCAGAGTACCTGGAGGAACCCCACACAAACACAGGAAGAATGTGCAAGCAGCACAGATCAAACACACAAGGTTGAAACCCAACACCTTCTTTCTGTAAGGTGAGTGTTTATCACTATGCTCCACCATGCCCCCTGAAAAGCTATTAGTAATGAGATAAAACACTACTTCCAACACAATCAATTGCACTTAAGGACTATGCATTTGCTCTGTATTCCATAGAATGGAATGGTTGGTGTACAAGATGAAAAAGGTAACATTTTAAACCATGTTTATATGACATAATGCATAACTCCTTACTTTCAAGTTGTATGGTAGCAGAGAACTATTTTATTTTCATCTCATCTGTCTTGAGTACGACAATGCAGGGAGTACCCTCTAGTGGGCAAAGTGGGACATGACATATCTCATTTTAGAAATTTGTTTTCCATATGGTGAGAATATGTAAGAGGAGCAGCAGGTAGGCATGTATGGGGATGAAGAAAGAGAGGTTAGGCTGAGAAGGTTTGGACATATGAAGAGAAGGGATAAAGGGTATGTTGACAACTTCTTGATCAGAGGACAAGAGTTTTGTCAAAGACAAGTTTATTGATGAGATGAAGGACATTTAGGTGACTGGTGTGACAGAGAGGGATGAAGAGGAATGAGAGGCCAGAATGAAGAAAAATAATCCCGAACTGGAGCAGCCAGAAAAAGGGTGAAAATTCCTGGATGTAAAGCAACAAAATACTGAAAATGCCAAGGTGGTGGTGAATCCTTTTGCATAACACTGTATTAGCAGATATTAAGGATATCATCTATAAACAAATTTTCATTCATCTATTATCCTTAACAAATTAAAGTCAAAGTTTTCAGAACCTTGGAATAAGCCGTTTATATCTAATATGCATGGGGAGTGGCACGGTGGTACAGTGGTAAGCATGTCTACCTCACAGCCAGAAGGCCTGGGTCCAAATCCCAGCCTGGGTGTTTCTGTGTGGAGTTTGTATGTTCTACACATGGGGTTTTTGCATTGGTTTTCTCCAAGCACTCCGATTTCCTCCCACAGTCCAAAAACATGCACAGTAGGTTAATTGGCTGTTCCAAATCTAGGTGTAAATGGTTGTGTGAGCATTGGCCCTGCAATGGCCTGTCGAGCTGTCCAGGAGGTACCTCAGAATCGGCTGAGATGAGCCTCTCTGTGACCCCAATTAGGATTAAGCGGTTCAGAAAATGAATCAATCTGTATGCAGAGTGGGTTCTCTCTTTTAGAGGCCACCATCTTGCACCACCATTTTTTCTACAGATATCCAGATCCAAAGGCTTGAAAGGGCAGGGGTCAGGAATTAAATTTCACTTGGTTGTAGTCACCACTAGATTGCATTAGACACCACTTACGCATACACACTGTATCTGTAGGTATGTTTTAGCTGTTGCACCAGACTGTAGTCCAGTGCTTCTCAAATGTGATGCCGGGGGAGCGCGTATGACCCTGGGGAACATGTTTTACTGGAATATCATTCATCATAAGTTCATTTTCTGTAACCGCTTCAACCTAATTAGGGTCGCGGGGAGGCTGGTGCCCATCCCAGCCAACTCAGGGCGAGGGCAGAGTACACCCTGGACAGCTCGCCAGGCCATCGCAGGGCAGAAACACGCTGACGGCTTTGCAGCCTACTCTTGTCGAAAGTCAGCAATGGTTCTTTTACATGCCTCACACCATAGACAGTGAGAGACATGGCCGGCCTTTGATAACCCAGTTAGCTACACTGGGGGGGACAATGACAACCTTGTGGAGAGTGGGACTCGAACCCCCAACCTTTGGATCAGCGATCCGGTGCCTTATACCACAAGACCACCACTGCCCCTGTTTTACTGGAATATTGTACGTGAATTAAGTGTAATTGCACCTCCACTCCACTAGTTGGCAGTAGCGGTCTCATTGTCGCGCTATGGTGTACTGTAGCATTTTTTCGCACGAGCAAACGACATGAAGTGCAGTAAACAACCCCTCAAGAAACAACACGTTAAATTTTTCTAACAGGAACGAAGAGAAAGGTGGAGAGAGACGGAGATATTAAGACATAAGTTAAATGAGTTTAAATAAGGATGTATTTTATTTATATCAGGCACATTTTGTGCACTTTAAATCTTTTCGATTACAGATTAAAAAACAATGTTAATGAAGTTTTTCTTAATTGTAAGTTGAACTATATTCATTTATTTTTTTTTGTTTTGTTTTTTAATGTTAATAAAGCTACAATGTTATGCAGAGGTGTACTACTGTAATAAGTTTATAGACAATACAATTTCGCGGGGCAGTGGGGGGGAGGGGGGGCGTGAATTTTTTTTTTCTGACTAGGGGGGGCGCCACAGAAAATAATTGAGAAGCACTGTTGTACAGTATTCTATTTATGACCTCATTAGAAACCTATATACATCCACCAGTACCTGTTTGTCTACTCCCTATTCTTGCTCACTATTTTCCCAACAACTTCTTAAATGACTAATTCTTACAGTTTTACTTTCTCTTTTTAAATTGTGTTTTCCATACACCAATTCCGTCTAACCATGATTAAGCAGTTCAGTAAAATCGTGAGTGAATAAGTTATAAAATATACCTCTAATTTGAATAATGTCTTATTTCATCAGAAGTCCTTTTATCCACATTGAGTCATAAACCTTTGCGATATCAAAACCCCAGTAGTCATCAATTCTTTCAATTTAAATGTTTTCTCTATCTCTTCACTTTAACTACTGTATCCATTGTTGATCCTGATCCTTGGAAGTCATTTTAATAGAGAGCACAGTCCTTTAGACTATAATTAAGCCTCATGACTAATATCTTCTCCATCCTGTTACAGCTATTGCTAAATTTTTAGGACACATTATTGTACAGTGGCCACTTCTGATTCTTACACTATAATAATATTCCATGCACATAAACTTTCCAAATTATTAAACATTAACGTAAGATCTACACATGACATGATGTTGCAATGTATATATTTCCAGTTTAAAGCACACTGTCTTATACCGATCAATTTTTTGTCTGTATGCTTACATCCTGCTTGCGGTATGTATTGAACATACATAAGAAGCTCCTCACCGCATCAGTTAGGGTTCTCACTCTACGTCTAAATCCAATCACAAAGAATGGACGTCGATCCCTGAAGCTTGAATGATGCTCATACAGGGATTGCCATGGCTGTGATCACAATGATCTACCGTATAGTTCGCCAGGCCACATACGGACTCACTCGCACCGATGGGCGATTTGGAACAGCCAATTAACCTACTGTGCATGTTTTTTGGACTGTCCGAGGAAACCCACGCAAGCACAGGGAGAACTCCACACAGAAATGCCCAGGCCTGAATTCAAACCAAGGCCTTCTTGCTTTGAGGTGGACGTGCTTACCACTATGCCACCGTGTCGCCTTCAGTTAGGCAGTAGTGACCTGTTGCCACCTGAAACATAGAAATCAGTACAATAACTGCCAGCAGAAGACTCTTCATTATTTGTTTAGTGAAATCCAGGTAGATTTTTTTTTTTTTTGAGGGTTCAGCCTGGCACTGGGGTGCTGGGGGGGAGGGGGTGGTCCGCTTTTCATTTGGTTTGGGTTTTGCTCACTAGTAAATAGAGATAAAGTATCAGAGTTTCTTTTAAAGAGCAACAACATAATATATATCCATGTTTATTAGTGTACATGTTTATGGGCATGATTACAGTAAAATGTAATTTCTGAGAATTTAAAAAGCTTTATAAGAAAAAAGTAAAACCTCGCTGAAAGCAAAATAAATACAATTTTATAGAGTTGTCCGTGACTTTACAATATCTCTGATGGTAAAATGTACATATTTTATGCAAAAGATAAAAAAGTCCCCTGCATTATGGATGCAAGGGTGATGAACAAACTGGGCCCGTTAATCCTAAATGAAGCTCAACTGATATTGTTCCATCTACTACAGACAGCGGTCGCTGCACGGGCAGTGTTGACATGGATAACTCTCTGCCGACAATATTTACGTATTAAATTGGATATAATTACTGTTTTTGCACGTGGTCGTTCACATTTTGCTGTAGTTTTGTTTTTATGAAATTATTCATAAACCTCAATTTTTAACTAACCATAAATACAAATATTATCAATATAAAACATGGTAAGATTTGGAAACTAGGCCTAGTGGCGCCTCGTGATTTCCTTCGGACTCTGACCGATATGAGGCACCTGGGCCTCGGCCACCAGCGACACTCCACTTTCGGTAAGACGCGATTGCGACTGCACCTTCTACACGCCTTGTTTTTTTTTTTTTTTTGCATTGTAAACTATGTCCGTATTGGACACATTTGCCTCACTTAATCTTAACAGGAGATATACCCGGAGATTACACCCAGGTAGTTTTATTTAAAAAGTTTACAGTTTAACGTGAAACAGTTAGCCGAAGAGGCTAATAAATAGCTTAGCTTCGGTGGGTGCGTTGTATGAGCCTACTAGCTCACTATGTCAATTATTTAGTGATAAATAGCTATTTAACTAAAAAACTCCAAACGATAAACTTTGCATATCCACCAAATATAAATAGTACATTTTAAATGCATGCGAATATATATTGTTAGCATACACTGTTAGCTAGTAGCTAAAGTGTTAGCTATCTAGCTAGCTATCCTGCTTGCTCGTATTTATTGTTTACACTGTAAGTCTCGAGCTAATGTAAGCGGGTTAGCTACTGAGATCTTAATTTGTAGGTTGGATAAACAGGCATCGATTTTTAATATAAATGCATGTCAACGTGATGCACTGCCGATTCGTTTTAATGTTCATTTGTTTTACCGTTATTTTAATTGTTCTTTTGATAGTTATCGTCACACGTGTGGTTCTGTTATTCAGTTTTCAATGAACAACACAGCTGACTGCAAGCAACAGGAGTTCCTTATTCGTCGGATATATATATACACATATACATATATACATACATATATCTCCATTCATCCAAACGCACAAAACGTCTATAGTAAGTTCAGGTTCGAAACATTTCTGTTCTAGGCTCTTGTATTATCCAGTCTTGTAAGGGAAGTAGACAGTTGATCAACTCAATATTTAGGTTCCTTCTTCAAAGTATTACTGAGTGTAAGGTAAATTATTTAATCACAAGTACTACAGCTTGAAGGAAAACTGTGTGTATTATTCCATTGGAAACTGGAATACAGTATGTATGTTTTGTAATGTGTAATATTTTATTTCTTTCTCTACAGGTGCTGAATAGTGGTGTGTACCCAGGTGCTGAGGTCATTTAAAGTGGCGAGGAATCCCAGCTTTGTGTTCTGCCTTCGTTTATATGACATACTGCAGTTTGACTCACATGGGAATACAGACTGACTGAGCTGGAATATTGAGGTTGAACTGGCTGAAGCGCCACCCCTGAAAACATCAGTTCACCTTATCTTCTGTTGAACTAGTCTTTCACCATCTTCAGCATGGCCTCAGTTCCAGTATATTGCTTGTGTCGACTCCCTTATGATGTCACACGCTTCATGATTGAGTGTGACGTTTGTCAGGACTGGTTTCATGGAAGGTAGGAGACATCTTGTACAGACGCTCCCCAACTTGCGTTTTAGTTCGGAGGTGAAAAAATACGTAAGTTGTTACTGTATGTTGCAGTGACGTATGACGTACATACTGTAATATACATCCAAAAATACATTACCGTAGCTCATAAAACACCAATAAATCAATTATTATAAACATAACATTGTAAAGTAATATCAAATAATATCAACATTAATTTCAAATAAATTAAATTCTCGCAAAATAGTTTAAAATAGATCAATTTTAATCAAATTCACTCATCAAATATCAAATACAGTATCAAATAGAATCTTTAACATGCTCTGTGATGCGATCTTTGTGCTTGTAAATGGTTCCGATGGTCGACGGAGCCATTTGGAAGAAACGTGCAACATTCACGTGTTTTTCACTAGCATCAATTTTCTTGATAATAGCCATCTTCGTTTCTAACGAGATGGGTTGCCGCTTTTTCTGATTACCACTATCACTAGTAGGCTTACGCTTCTGACCAACCATATTTGCTTCGGGTTACAAAAGTCCGCAAAACTGTGTAAACACAAAGATCACAGAGACGACGTCTTAACACACAGGTAACACGCGGTGAACTGGGAAGAAGGAGAGCATATTCAGTCTGTCGTTTGTAAACAATGGACGCAGTGTCATTGCATCATTACGTCAGCGTACTACGTAGGTACGTCTCGTACTACAGAGAGCACGTTAAACTCAAAACTTGACAATTTTTTTAAACGTGAAATTGAAAAATACGTAAAACGAATAAACGTAATTCGGGGCGCGTCTGTATTTGCCACTTTAGTACTCGCCTGACCTTTTTTGTTTTTTGTTTTTATATGCCGTAACTGTACAGAATGACTGATGACTGACAGTAAATTTTTTATAGTTGTGTTGGAGTGGAGGAAGAAAAAGCAGCAGACATTGATCTATACCATTGTCCTAACTGTCAAGTGACACATGGACCTTCTGTCAGTAAGTACTGTAATTTTTTTAACTATTTGATTTGTGTAATTAATAATCTATTACTATTTTCCTAATAGTTGTTTAATATGAATCCACTATCTATAATAAGGAGGCACACACCATGTCACTAATTTGTGCTTGTACCTCTTGAAGTGCGTAAGCGCCGTGGTAGTTCCAAGCAGACTGAAAGTTCTGGAGGCAGGAGAGAGTCAGGCCGACCTGTGAAGACTGGGAGTGCTCAGTTTGTTCGTGAGTTGCGAAGCCGCACTTTTCCCAGGTAATTTGTGTTCATTTGTTATGAGTTTTGAGAGAGCAAACTGTGGCTGTGCGAAAGTACATATTTTCAAGATCGTGTTATTATGCTACTCACATCCAACTGATTTCAGTCTAATGCAGTGCTTCTCAAATAGTGGGGCGTGGTATGATGCGGGTTGACCCTGGGAAACATGCTTTTCTGGAATGGTGTAATTGCACCCCCACTCCAGTAGTTGGCAGTGTCACTCTCATTGTCGCGCTATGGTGTAGTGGTTTTTCGCACAAGTAAACAATATGAAGTGCAGTAAACAACCCCTCAAGAAACAACTTGGAAAAATTTCTAACAGGAGTGAAGAGAAAGGTGGAGAGAGCGAGAGATAGTAAGACATGAATAAGTTGAATGAGTTAAATAAGGATGCATTTTTTAAATATCTGGTACATTGGTGCACTTTAAATCTTTTCTGTGACAGATTAAAAACAATGTTCATGAAGTTTTTCTTTATTGTAAGCTGAACAGTATTTCTTTCTTTTTTATTGTTAATGTCAGTGGTGGATTAATAACAATTTTATAGGCAATTAATAAGACCATATTCGATGTGATAAGCGCCCAGGGCACTTTAAAAATTGGAGTGGAACGGTAAGTGCTTATTACCATCGAGGTGGAAAACATGAATAATAACAGAACAATAAAAGAGTTTTACTGGTATTTGTGTTATTCATTTTGTGATATCAACCAAACTACTAACATGAAAGCTGAAAATAAACAGAAAACAGCATAATAAAAAAAAGACCCCTTACTTTTCCCTCCTGGTGCTGTTCCTTTAAATATTTTCCTGGAAGTAAAATCGAGCCAATCAACACAAATGTCAACTTTAGCACATGGCACATTGAACCAATCAACACGAACATAAACAAAAGCACATGTCCATTGCTTAAATTTATGAAGTTAGTGAGCAGGAGAATCAGGTGAAATATACTCATCACTTTCTGATAGGTCCATATCTGGCTCATCGCTCCATTCATTCAGAGCATCCCATAGTTTTGCTGTAGCAGTTTCTAATGGTTCATCAATTGTTGAACATTTACCAAAAGAACACTGCTAAATATTTTCCTGTTTTTTTTTAACGCATGGCGGAACGATCAAATGTGGTGTTACTGATGAACATTATAGACATTCCCCGGTGGCAGGGGGTCTTGAGATACTGTGTAAACTCACTACAGGCAGTGAACACCTCATTTTAAGGTTACAAAGACTGATCGAATAAAATTGGGAAGTTTGATCGACCATTTTGCTCCCAGTACACATGGACGGTTATTAGACGTAAGATCAAAAACATTGGGGGGGGGGGCTTATTGGTGCAGGTGCTTATTACGTAGAATACGGTATTTATAGTCACTCACGGGGTGGAGGGAGGGCATTAAATGTTTTTTCTTCCTAGAGGGGGCGCCACAGAAAATAATTGAGAAGCGCTGGTCTAATGTCATCTAATTGGTGGTCAAGAGTTGACTTTTGATTGCTATATGGGGACTCATCATAAATGTGTTATTGATTTGTGTGTTTTAGTGCGGATGAGGTCCTGCTGAAGCCAACAGGAGCCCAGCTCACAGTGGACTTTTTAGAGGAGCGCTCCTTCAGTGTTCCAGTCCTGGTCATGAGAAGGGATGGGTTAGGCATGAGCCTGCCTCCTGCATCTTTCTCTGTGTCTGATGTTGAACACTGCATTGGTAAATAACTTGATGCACTGCAGTGCTGTTTCATGACTTTAGACAAGCTATATGGACTTTCCATGAAATTCTGCTGATGTCCTTTGTTCTGTTGCAGGAAGCGATAAAGAAATCGATGTGATTGATGTGATCCGTCAGGCGGATCTGAAGATGAAACTTGGAGATTTTGTAGCCTACTATAATAGTCCCAACCGAGACAGAGTGCTCAATGTGATAAGCCTGGAGTTTTCAGATACCAAGTATGCAGATTCTTTTTGCATTTTGTTTTTATGGATATAGTAATAAAAACCATTAAGTTGTGTTTGGAGTAGACTGTGACGCCTCTATGGCAACAAACCAAACTACAGAACTCGGACTCTGAGAAGCTTTCCTATTCCATAACTCTGCCCAGGAATTTAGAAGTTTTCAGATTATTGTTTGCAGACTTGACACACTCAAAACCAAATGTGCTTTAAATGTGAGTGAAAATTACAATGTGGATATATGTGACTGAATTTCCCTATTTAAATTATTGGTCCTAAAATTCATATGTTTAACTCCATTATGTTGTATTCTGTGGTGCAAACAAAACAAAGTAAGAAATTAATTGGGACTGAGGAAATTGCTGAAGAAGACAAAATTACATATATGTCCATTTTCTGCGGAATTCCACGGTTTTTATCTCAAATTGGTAATTTCTGTGAATCGTCTCAATCCGAGGAGAAAATTTTAGGGGGTGGTATAGGGGCGCTTCTGGCAAGTTAACTCGGTTATCTTTCAAGTGAGCAAGTGAAGGCTGAGCTCTGAACAAATATTCAATGGCGCACTTGCTCACTTGAAACATCTGAAGTCCGGATATGCCGTGCTTTGTCGCTGTGCTGTGCTGTGTGTCAACTTGCTTGTGCTGTGAACTTGCTACGAGCGCCTCAAATATTGTAAGCCGCTCGTTGATTGGCTGTTTTAAGCTTAATGTAAAGTGACTCGGCTCAGCTTCATGTAAAGTGACTCGGCTCAAAGCAAATGGCAGCGTGTTGCGTTTAAAATGGTGCGAACTTTAACGAAAGAAGAGGAATTCCACATGTCAGAAATAGATAAGGATGGTAAGAATAAGTTTAAGTGGGAATGGTGAGAAAAGTTTGTGAAATTTGAGGTGAAAATCAGCAAACAGACTCAGAACGTATCGGAACCTTTGGCAAGTTTCATAAAGAACTCTGACATGACCAGCAAGGCCTTGTGTGTTTATTGCAATGACCTGATCAATTATGGATCTTGCGGATGTATTGCACTTATGGCCGATGGACAAGCGCATTCGGAGATAATTACTAAATATATATTTTGTTTAGATTACGTGAAATCCCATTGAAATGTAACTTAATAAATAATCTGTATTGGTAAAATCATTGTGTGATAAACCTGCTCGCATTGTTGATAATAACAGTTTAATATGTATGTGAATTTTATTTTCATTTTATTCATTTTTTTTTTAATTTGCAGCCAAAAGTAAGTAATTCGTGTTCAATTTGAAAATACTCAATACATTGGTGATGGTTGTCATATAAATTAATACACTGTCATTGCTATTTACCTGAGTAGTATCGCAACATAAAATAGTAACTAGCAGGCTGGGACAGTTAGTTGAAAATGTTTCATAAATTTATAAAGTGGTTTACAGGAAATATTTGTGGGTTTTTTTTTTTTTTTTTTAACATCTTTCATTTATACAACACAAAACACAGAGCCAAGGTCGATCTATTTCTCAATTCTGTGTCTATATTATACTGCAAATACATATGTTTACAAATAGTTAAATTCCAATCAGTCTATGTTAGATGATATGTTGACCAAATGTAGACAGCAAACAGGCTCCGCCCTAAACCCCACCTAACCCCCCTACACCCCCGCCCCGCTAAAGTTCAGCTGAAAATATATTTTGCTGTTGCCATGTATGGGATAAACAATCATTGTCATAAGAAGCTGCACTCAAATTAATTGTATTGAACATTGATTTCCTGTTTAAAATAGCAATGACATGAGGAACATCCTTTTTTTCTGTATGTGTGTGCACGCTCTAGGTTGTCTAACCTTGTAGAGACCCCGAAAATTGTGAGGAAATTGTCTTGGGTGGAAAACCTCTGGCCGGAGGAGTCTATCTTTGAGAGGCCAAATGTGCAGAAGTATTGCCTGATGGGGGTGAAGGACAGCTACACTGACTTTCACATTGATTTTGGAGGAACTTCTGTATGGTACCATGTGCTTCGAGTAAGGCAACTGTATTTAATCATGGAAATGTTGGAGCTGGATCTTTCAAACCTTACACCATTTCATATGTCCTTAAAAATATTGCTTTTGAAATCTGGTGTATGTTTGTGATTCAGGGTGAAAAGACTTTCTACCTGATCCGTCCGACTCCTGCTAACCTGGCACTGTTTGAGCGCTGGAGCTCATCCTCGAATCAGAACGAGCTCTTCTTTGGGGACCAAGTGGATATGTGCTACAAGTGCTCACTCAAGCAAGGAAACACGCTCTTTATTCCGACTGGTACAAAGCATTCCTTTGCTGTGTGTTTATGAATTTAATGAAAAGTTATTTGAATGAAGCCCATCCCTCAGCTCAACTAATTTCTCCTTACCAGTTCGTATGTAAGACACACCATGCACATTTTCCATAAGTTTCTTATAAAATATAGATAAGCACATGTTTAACTGTTTATGATCAGATTAATAATGGTACATCATACTTAATAAACCATTGAGTTTAATTTTTATAGCCGTATACGCGTCCATCTGGTGTGCATATGAGTTGGATGCTGATTGTCAGTTACACATTGCAATGCTGGTTGGTTAGAACACTGAAACCAATGATAACATACAAAAGCAGATTGGTTAATTAACCCTTTCACACCCAGCAGGACCATATGGTCCTTTTTCAAAAATGCTAACTTCTAGACACGTGCTGCTGCCGTTCAGAAAATGTTCTCTACTTGTTGTGGTGTCATGTGCCCATGTGAGATGACCTTGGGTGCGCAGGATTGCATTGTTCACGAATTTGTGAGAATGTTATTATTTATTACTTTGTGTTATATTATTATTATTATTATTATTATTATTATTAGTGTTATTATAATTTTGTTGAAAGGAATGTGTTCGGGGTGTTTCCTTAGGCCTTTTTGATTAGGAAAAACTAGTGATAATTTTTTTTTTTAACTGCAAAAAGTAATTTGGGCATTAAAGGGATAAAGCAGGATGTGTCATCATTCATGGGCTTTCAACATGTGCAGTAAAACATTTGAGTGTAAAAATCCACCTTGACAGAGCATGTTGTGTAAGTAGACTCAACAGATGGTATTTGCTATACAGTGCTATAATTCAGAGTATATAAATTAACCTAACCTGTCTCTGTCATGGTTAAGTATGTAAGTAATAAAAAACAAATAGTATACA
This sequence comes from Plotosus lineatus, assembly GCA_024760905.1. Taxonomy (NCBI): domain Eukaryota; kingdom Metazoa; phylum Chordata; class Actinopteri; order Siluriformes; family Plotosidae; genus Plotosus; species Plotosus lineatus. The sequence continues at coordinate 42,032,412 of CM045738.1, read as the reverse complement.
CACAAACTCTGAATGGGGTTTAAAAAGACACTGTTGCATGGCTCGGAAACTTCACTTTTAGGCAAATCTTTGTTTGTTTACATTTTAATCAACACAGTAAATAGAGCAAAAGATTTCAGTTGCATGATGCCGGACTTCATATGATGAGTTGTTTGATATTTTGCATTCCATCAGGATGGATTCATGCAGTTCTTACTCCTGTTGACTGCCTGGCGTTTGGTGGTAATTTTCTTCACAGTCTGAACATCGACATGCAGCTTCGGTAAGGTTTTAATCTACTCATTCAGTTCAGTGAGGTATATTACCACTAATAATTGATTTGTGTACGAAATCATCACCTGGGTTTTTCCCATGTGTTTCTCAGAGCATATGAAATAGAAAAGAGACTCAGTACAGCAGACTTGTTTAAGTTTCCTAACTTTGAGACCGTGTGCTGGTATGTTGGCAAGCACCTCCTCGACACTTTCAGAGGTAAGACATTCCAGAAACTTGTTAGATATCTGTTCAGTAAAAAAAAAGGATTAAGAGCACTGTGTTTCACGGCTGATTACACTGCAACAAAAATAACCAAAGAAAGAACAATTTCAAAGAATAATTTTTAGTTTAGTATAATAAGCAAATGTTATCACTGATGTGTTATTGAGCCGATGGTCAGCAGTTCAATCCCCACTGTCAATACTGCTGGGCCCTTAACCCTCAATTGCTCAGTTGTATAAAATAATCATTGTAAGTTGATTTGGATAAGAGCATCTACCAAATACTGGAAATGTAAATGTGGAGTCAATTCCACTGAATAGTTTTTCTGTTTGTTGTGTTGTAGGTCTGAGGGAAAATCGGCGGCATCCTGCATCTTATCTGGTTAATGGAGCCAAGGCTCTCAATAATGCTTTCAGAAGCTGGACTCGCAAAGAGGTGATCTGTCACAATTGTATTAGTAAATTCATATTGTGCAGAGCTCTTGAAATACCACTATAATTAGATTAAATCTCCATATTTACTCTTTGCCCTTTGTGGCACATTGGCCCAACCCTATCATGTAAATAGAAATATGCAGTTACAGGGATCCCTCACTTTCCACAGTTAATTGGAACCGAGAGCCCCACATGACCATCGTATTCTGTGAAGTAGGATCACACCCCCAAACCCCCCGATTGACGTATACGTGCATGTATGTGTATATAATATCAATAAGTACATATTTAATGCTATAAATGCTTATAATAACAATTAAACATTCAGAAATAATGAATAAGTGGGAAATAAAATATAAATACACACACATGCAGATGTACGCCTGCACACACTCAGATATGCACCGCACAACAATGTAACTAATTTTGATGGGAGGTTTTGGGGTTTTTTTCTGTTTTTTTTTTTTTTTTTTTTTTTTTTTTTTGGGGGGTTGTTGGGTTTTTTTTTTTGCATAATTGGCCTTGTTTTTGTGGCATTTTCCTTAACTTTTCCCCTATTCTTCCTTAATTTCCTTATTTTTTAATTCGATTTATGTTTAAAGAAAAAAATGCGATGCACTGAAGCTGCACGAATTGAAGCGCAAAGTAGCGAGGGATCCCTGTATTTCGGCCAAATAAAGAGTGGTCAGTCTTTATTAGTTTGTAATGCTATTTTGTCACTTTAAATGCTCACAGATTTTACACAGGTTTATTTAAGTAAAATAAATTTGTTTTGTCACTGCTTGTTCTTCAGTCTTTGGCTGAGCATGAAGATGAGATTCCAGAAACCATTAAAACCCAACAGCTGGTGAAGGATTTGGCTAAAGAGATACGACTCGTAGAGGTACGGATGACTCAGTGTTCAGTAAATGTTTAGTAATGCACTGGACTTTGGGAGTTTTAAATGCCTGACGATACAGCCCCATTATAAGGTAAGAATGTGTATGTTTATCTTTTGATAGGACATCTTCCAGCAGAATATAAATAGAAGTGGGGCTCCTTTCGGCGGCTCACAGATCCTTCCTTCTACTCACCTCAAACCCCCAATAACCAATCCTCTCAACCCTGGCAGACCTCCAGGTAAAAAAAGAGGCCCTAAACCCAAAGAAGGGCCTGGTGCCGGGAGTGTAGGCCCCCCAGGAGTTAAGAAAAAAGGGCAGAAAGGGAAGGAGGTGAAGATGAAGATGGAGGCTGGCGAGCTTGATCTACTCGAGATTCATACCAAACACACTCTGAAGAAATTTCAACCAGGAAATAAAGCCAAAAACAGGAGCAAGGTAGCATTCAAATCATGAGACGACACACTTATAGAAAATTCATCAAAGCTCGTGAATTAGACAGATCATTTCATGTTCTGTAGGTTTCTCATTTTTTCTTTCTTTCTTTTTTTTATTTTAACAAAAGATGGACCTGCCAGGTGCTTGTGTAGAAGACTTTGAAGGGAAAATAAATAAGAGCAAGCTTAAACTTGTTCTCACCAATGGCAAGATACAAGGGTATGCTGGCCTTCTATCAACAGCTATAATACACCTCTGAGGGCTTCGGCATGTAGGTTGCTATTTTTTGACTCTCGTTTGCTTGATTTTTAGGAAGAAGGGGGGCCGTTCTGGGAACACGAATGGAGCAGGACGGACTGCTCAGTTCCAACCTTTAACAAGCAGCTCCGCTCTTTCATCAGACTTTGATTCTGAAGATGAGCTTCAGATCGATGAAAGTCCTCCTCCTCGTCGCAGGCCAGTTGTACCCAACAAAAAGAAACTTGCTGGTAGGATCATGTATTTATTATTATTATTATTTTTTTTTATCTTTCTGAAACCCTGTTATGTTTGTTCATCTGATATTAAAATATCAACCCGTACCCTTCTACACTAGGTCTGCCCAGGAAGCTGCCTCGAGCAAAACCATGCTCGGACCCGCACCGAATCAGAGAGCCTGGGGAGGTGGATTTTGATATTGAGGTAAGTCTGAGCTCAGTCCTTGTGCATAAGGTAAAGAGTAATATGATAAAACTTCAAAAAGTGTATTGTCCGGTGGAAATCTTTTTTTCTTTCTTTCTTTCTTCAGGAGGATTACACCACAGATGAGGAGATGCTCACTGTACAAGGGTTGAAGGCAGGAGCAGGTGGAATCCTGGACTTGCTTAAGGCTAGCAAACAGGTTGCTGGCTTGGACCCCTCCCTCAGGTACAGAACTAAGCACATCTTTTACGATGTAAACTTAAGTGCATTTTTATTTTTATCCACAATTTTTTTATTGGTTCGCTTTGCATCGCTGACAGCAATCAGTAACCCCTGTGGCCACTGTATGGACCATTTGGTCCACTGGGAAATATTCAATCAACTGTGTCTCCCTCGTGTCTCCTTGCTCATGTGTGACCCTATCATGCACGACACGAGCCTGCAGTCAGAGCAGAGTTTGTGTGTGGGAGGTGTGGATTTGGAACGGTCTCTGAGGGCAGGGAAGGGTTTTGTCTGAGCCTTATATGAGATTTTGCTGGCGTTCCAGATTACTAACCCCAGCTTTAACCTTTTTCAATGTCATGATGAATTTTAGAAACGTGTTGTGGAACATGAGATTCAGTAACAATTTTTTTTGCACAGTAATGATCGGACTGGATAATATCTAACAGTACTTTACCTTTAAAAACCCATTTCAGCATGGTACTAGTGTACCATCAGCCTTCATATAGACATGAAATCAGAATAGTGACATACATTTTGGGGATGGCAAGATAACTATCACTTCTTGGGGGTTTTTTGTGCTTTGTAGTGAAGAAGCTCCAGCCTCACCCAGTACCCGTGATGCCATCCAGGGCATGCTATCCATGGCAAATCCTCCTTCTTCATCATCATCATCATCTTCATCATCTTCTGCCTCCTCCTCTCCAGTGTCTTTGTGTGGAGGTGGTGAGAGGTTGGGGGCAATGAAGGCCAAAGCTAGAAGGGCGATGTGGGTGGGTGGTGCAGAGAAGAAGAGTGAGAAGAAGGCCATCATCCAGAGGCCAGGCAAGCGACCCATCAAACGGCCTGCCAGGCACCTCAGTGATGACGACAGTCCTGATGAGCAGGAGACGTTGGGAACATGTTTTAAAGACTCTGATTATGGTGGGTGGAGTCTACCACAGATGTCGAAACTGTAGTATTTTAGCAACATTGTGGCTCAGTTTGTAATATACTCGTGTGTGTGTGTGTGTGTGTGTGTGTGTGTGTGTGTGTGTGTGTGTGTGTGTGTGTGTGTGTTTTTTCAAGCCATGTCATAATTGTTTAATTTAATCACCTCTTCGGTAAATCTTTTTTTCTTCAGTTTATCCTTCCTTAGAGTCAGATGAGGAAGAACACACACTAAAGTCCAAAATGAAAAGAAAGAGAAACTGGGATGATACTCCATGGAGTCCTAAAGGTACGAGTATAAATGCCTAAGGGACTGCAGTATATGCGATAACATTCTCGTGAGGGGGTGATCACACTAGAGCTGCAATAGACAAGCAACTGACACGAATGGTGATTGCCACATGTCATTCTCAAAATGTTCTCAAATTTGTCTCACAACGTTTGTGGCATCTCATTTTGGTCGTGTAGTTTATAAACTCCTTACAAAACGAGGCTTCAACATGGAGTCATCTCACACTCTCCTCAGACAGTCTTCACATGTTCTGAGATTGCAAAGTTGTCATTTTGTTAACAAGAAAAAGCAACAATTTGTAGACCTCCATATGCAAAGTTTGAGAGAAGTTTGAAAGTTGCTGGCATGCGCTGTATTCCATGTATTTTGCCATAATTTGTATTTTATTCGCGCATAAAAGAAAAATAATTAAATACAAAGAAAAAACAGAAAAGGTGAGGAAAATGAGACTGATTTGCGACAGGAGATTCACTTTTATCAGCAAACATTTGCAAGACAATCGGAAATCACTTGAAAATTGTGACAACTTTTGTGATGAAACACAATGTACAGAGTATGATGAAAACGGATGAGCTTTATTGTTCACAGGGACAGCACTAGAGCATGGGGAAATCATAGTCACCATTAGAGATGTGGGGGAAACAAAAATCGTGAACAAAGAGAACTGGTCAAGCACGGAGCTGAGAACCAGGAGTCAGAGAGATCACAGGGAAAGGGGTTGTGAAGAGGGACAATCTTCGAGCACTTGAAGGAGTGCGCTGCTTGTCTTTATAGCCCGGTGATTGCTGAGTGTAATCAGGTGTGATTTGCGCTCCACCCGCATGTGACAGCCATGCCCCTTGCCAGCGCCTGCAGTGCATAAAGAGAGCTAGAGCCGCGAAAACCAGTCTCTCACAACACAGACCATAACACATTAAAATAAAAACCACGGTACAGTTAAAGCATAAGAACAATAAATATAAGAATTTTTACCTTTGTGGTGGTGAGCAGTTGGCATATGTAAATGTTGGAGAGGGAGAGAGGAGGAGGATCCCCTTCCATAACAGAAAGGAAGAGGATCCCCTTCCACAACAGCTTCAGGTGAATCAGCCAAAGTGTTTTTTCTCTTGTTACTCACTTTGGCGTGGATGATTCTTCCTCAGGATGTCCCTTTCTTTTCTTGACGAACATTTCTAATGTGGCTTGTTTCTACCTTTTCAAAACTTTACTGAAGTGGCTCATAACCTCATCGTTAAAGGTGTTCACAACGCTGCAAGCTTTAGCTTTATCAGGGTGATATAGCTCAACAACTTCCGGACTTCCTGAAAACATGCATTTCCTCTCCCTCTCGGCCTCGTTTTTTTTCTCGTTTTTTTCACGTTCGTTCTCGTTTTTTCTCGCGCTTTTTTTAGCATTCGGCTTCTGGATTTTGGACTTCCTGGACAAAAAAATCCCGTATTTTTTGGTCGAATTCCGATTTGTTCGACATCTAATTGAGTACCGAGGTTACGCTGTATATTTGAACCGCAAAATTTGCAAGCGTGTGCAGTCACAAAATATCTTGATGCAAATTTAGAAATATGCAAACAAAAACACCCTCACACAAAAATTGGTTTCCATCAGGTGCCTTTTCTATCGCACCTTTGGTGTGATCATCCCCTTAGCAATTTTATTCGGATTCCGTTATAGCCACTCGATTCTACAAAAAGTAACTTACAATGTTTTGTTTCTGCTTTTTCTATATCAGCTCGCGTTACTCCCACCCTGCCTAAGCAGGAGCGGCCCGTGAGAGAGGGTGCCCGAGTCGCGTCTGTTGAGACTGGGCTTGCCGCTGCCGCTGCCAAACTGGCACATCAGGTGAGCAAAAAGCAGCCGAGCAGGCACTGGATTTACAAGTTGAATGCAGTCTTTTGACTTGATTGCTTTTTGCTATTAGGAGCAACAGAAGACAACAACAAAGAGAAAATACACAAAAAAGAACATCCCTCAAGAGAAAGTGCATTCAGCAGCATCCCATCACCAGATACAGCCAGACTCAATGTCACCCCCGCTGCCCCCTGAGCCTCTGGTGGACTGTATCACAGAGGAGAGGAGAGTAGAGACGTACTCGGCTAGCCTGCTGGACCATGAATACACAGCAGGTCCAGGCCCTTTTGGCCCAGGTGGTCCCAGAGGAAGTGCTGCCATGGCTCCAGGTGTTTTCCTCACCTCCAGACGACCTTCTCTCTCTCCGCAGAACAGCAGCAGCTACTCCCCTTCTGCACTCTCACCTGGTGGGATGGCAAGTCCCGGGGCTGTTGGAGTAGGGCAAGGTAAAGCAATGAGGCTGTTAGCAGGGGGCTGTGCAGCACTAAATGTATATCAGTGCACATTTGTAGTGTAGCGTTCATTTGTCTTTTCTTAAATCTGAATCACGTGTTAACATCATGATTTCCTTCACTTATCGTTTTAATCACAGTTTTATGAGCAGTGTGTGTTTTTATTGTTCCGTATCCAATTTTTAAATCCCAATCCAAACCAGATTGCATTGTTTTATTAATATTACTATGATCACATCTGGTCTTTAAATAACCAAAATATTCCAAACTTACATGCACTCTCTCTTCCTTTTTGGATAAACATACATCTAATGCAAATTGATTTTGAAAAGAAATGTAAACAGTTGTTTTCTGTCTTGACAGGAAAACGCCCAAAGAAAGGACTCGCCACAGCTAAACAGAGACTGGGAAAGATTTTGAAAATACACCGAAATGGCAAACTTCTTCTGTAGAGATGGGCAAGATGTGGGGATGTTCTCAGGAGAAGCAGGGAAGTGAAGGAACAAAAACATGGAAGAAAAGGGGAAAGACAAAATGGTTGAAACATATTGTTGTTGAACAAAGGATGGACTGATACTTTTTGTTGTTGTTGTTATTATTATTATTATTGTTATTATTATTATTATTATTATTATTGTTGTGACTTGTTTCATGTAAAATATTCTTTTCATTATTTGTAAGCTCAATACCTCCTTTTAGCGTCTGTTTTTATTATCCTTTTATTTAACAAAGTAGGGGTTTTTTTGGTTTTCACATAATTAATTACATATATTCATTCTAGAAGTAAACTAGAAGCTTTTAAGCACTTCAGGGGATAGTGCAGCTGTGGCTTAAGACTTCACTGCTGTAATATGACTTCTTTTTTAGTTACGTCATTGCTCATATATATATATATATATATATATATATATATATATGTATGTATGCCTCGATTGAACTGATCAAAACCAGACATCTGCCCTTCCGCAATACAGGTGACTATACAGCTTGTCACAATACGATGAATATTTAGGGAAGGTACACTGTATTTTAAAAAGAAATGCATCATTTTTATTTAATGAGTCACGTAATTAAAGTGATGTCATGAGGCAGGATGTACACGAGATTCAAATTTCTCACTTCCTCCCAGTGCAGCTAACTGGGTTATCAAAGGCCGGCCATGTCTCTCACAGTATATGGTGTGAGGTTCGTGTAAAAGAACCATTGCTGACTTTCGTAAAGAGTAGCTGCATAGCCGTCAGCATGTTTCTGCGCGGTGATGGCCTGGCGAGCTGTTCAGGGTGTGCTCTGCCCTCTCCCAGAGTCGGCTGGGATGGGCGCCAGCCTCCCTGCGACCCTAATTAGGATTAAGCGGTTAGAAAAAATGAATGAATTAATGAAATTTCTCACTTCAGTCCCACGGTGAAGCCGTACTGCAGTAGGGTTTAAAACGATAGGAATAAATTAGAAAGCTGCATCATAGCTGTTTTTTTAAGGTAACATTTAATCTGCAGAAGCTAAGAGACTAGGTTTTTTAATTCCAGATGAATAAATGATGATTATAGTCATTTAAAGTGCAGGATTAAATGAGTACCACTGAGTTTTTGCAGATATCATTGAGCTAGGGCCTCTGGTGTTTTGTATTTTTGCTCAAGTGTAAAGTAAATAATACCATTTATCTTGGGGTTCATTTTTTTTTTTTTTTTTTTTTTTTTGGACTGATGGAAATGGACATTAGCAGTCAACAAACACATTAAATAACCCCTGTTTTGCTCTATTTTTGACATTTTGCATTTCTCTCTTTATTATAATTTGTTGATATATATATGTAATATGTTGTGGCTGGCTGTGAGATACAGTTGTTTTTGGATAGCTTTAAAACCGACGAGCAGAACTGTCTGAATGACTTCTCGCTTTAAACAAGGCTTCCCAATGGTTTTACTGTTCATCGTCCATGTTAATGAACGGCTGTTATGCTTGGACATCATGGTCTCAAACCTCTTAAATCCTGACAAATCTTTCATTGTGGCTTTTCAACGTTTGTCTAAAAATTCTTTTGGGGACTTGGATAATTATTGTAAAATTTTGTTGACCATCAACTCCCCACAGAGCTTTATTGTTTACAGTTTTATTTCAGAACTTATTGTCTTTTGTTCATATAGAGAGGATAGCACTTGATGGATGAGTAATCTTGTCATATTTGGCATCATCAAACAAAATATTTCACTGTGAATGTTTTTCGTCAGTACAAGAAACTTTCACAAAGTTGTCAGTGCACATAATGTGTATAGGGAAAAAATGATAGTAAGTATTAAATAGCATCACTTCTTAATAGCTGAGTTACTGTCTTTTAATGGATGGGATGTCCTACCCTCAGCACCTAGTATACTTTAGTTTCTCATCTTTCCACTGCTTGCTTCAATGTATTGTTTTTAACATAGTTGTGCAATACATTGCTACTGATTAATGTATGTCAGCTTTGTAAATAAATATACATGCATATATATTAATGTGTGTGTATGTGTATATATATATATATATGTATATGTATATATATATATATGTATATGTATATGTATATATGTATATGTATATATATATATGTATATGTATATATATATATATATATATATATATATATATATATATATATATATATATATATATATGTATATATATATATATATATATATTTTTTTTTTTTTTTTTTTTAAGTCACCCCAGCTCAGACAGTAGAATGTCATGATGATGATGATGATGATGATGATGTCTGGTTCTTAGTTTCACCTGTTTGCATTTGTGTATTTAAGTGTAGCATCTACTGGCTGATTTCAGCAGGACTTGTGTGGTACATACTAGTAAAATGGGAATGCATCTTAAACTAAATTAGGCTAGTGTAATGAAGGTTTGTGGCTTAGTGGTCATAATTGGCGTAATTTTTGTTTGATTTACAATGAAAGATTTGTTGCATTTAAATCTTTCTAAACATATCTTGTACAAAGTTGCATAAAATGCTTGGGGGGGGGGTTATGAGTGAGTTTAACTGCAGGCTGTTTAGTCTATTTTATTTAAAATTTTTTGTTTAATATGTATAGTTTTAAATATGTTGTTAGTTTTTTTGATTGTTTTATGACATTGGAAGGTGATCATGAAGTTAATGTTTTCATAATTGTACCTTTTTTTTTAAAGTACGTTTTCAATTCCATTTTTTTTCCCATTACACACAAACTGTAAAGTCATTCTTTGGTTTTCTTCATTTTATGTGATTGAAAAAGAAACAAATTTCTTATGAAATGTGAAGGAATAATTCTTGCAAATTGGCGAGTGTGACTGTAAAGAACAAAAATACATATATTGAGATGAGGACTGTGACATTACCTTCTACCAGTGCTCAAGTTTAAACATGTGATTAATGTTTTCAAGGCAGTAGAAGATGTAATTATTGAGTATGATGACTTGAGAAGGAATGAAAAGAATGTTGGTGACTAGCTCAGTGTAGCTGACAAATATTTCTTGATGCATTTCCCCCCTTTTTAGCCTTTTATAAAATCAAGTTAAAATTTTCTGTTTGAATTTCAGTACATTGCTTTCTTTAAAATCTGTGATCTTTCCCTTTTTTTCTGTCTTGAGTTTCTCTCAGGGTTCATTTTCTAACATTACTTGGAATACATAAAAAAAAAAAAAACTTGTTAAAGCAGTCTGTCACCACTTTAAAAAGCAGATTAAGTTGAATCCACTGCATATTATTGATGATGAGACACATTGACCTAGTCCTTGTGTGCTGTTCTATATTATGATCTGGGTTTTCTCGGAAGGCTGTTTTTCCTCTCTCTCTCTCTCTCTCTCTCTCTCTCTCTCATCTCCCCCAAATGAGCTCAATTAAAGAATATTTTTTAAAGTTAAAAAAAAAGCTTTTTTTCACACCTTATTTACTTATACATGTCTTTTATACTACACTGGTTCAGTCCCCAACCTGCTAACATGATTTTCTTACTTGTTTAATGTGGAACTTGCACAGTTCTGTATTGTATTGTGCCTGCAGATGTCTGTCACTTCTGTTTACATACAGGAGGAGCTTATCAGGTTTGTGGTGGACTGCATCAGTTGTGGAATTTTATGAATTATTTTAAAGCAGGATAATGATGACACCACCTGCTTTAAGTGTTTATGGCAAACCATTTTTATTGATTATTTTGATTAATGCATTATCAATTTGTATCTTTTTAATCGCCATTATATTGACCTAATCAGATGACACTCGCTGTGTAGTATATCCAGTCGGCCCCCTACCTACGAAATTAACCCGCTCCAGAGACTTTTTTGTAACGCGGGGATTTCGTCAGTAGGGGTCGCATGTTACACAATAAGCGCCTAATTCGTTCCAAGGCTCCAGTCTTTGGACTGGATAAACCCCATAAACCCTTTAAAAATGATAAAAGTACACCAATTTTGTATGAAATATGTGTTAAAAGTAAAAGAAAAATATTTATTATTTATTAAACCATTTAAACATTTTATTAACATATTTATTAATTAAACCATTAAACATTTTTATTAACACACACACACCCCTCTCTGTCTCTCTCTCTCACGCTGTGGGCCAAGCCCACAAGACGTGGAATTCAAAGCGCATTCCTTGCTTGACAGGGCGGTCCAAACTCAACTTTAACTTGATTCCTTGAGGGATAGGAAGTCCAGATGAGCTCAAATGTGCCCACATTTATTAAACATTTACTGAATTAAACAACTTAAAAAACTGAAGAGTTAAGCTTCCTTCTGTCTCTATGTGGGAGGCCAGTGGGGGGTGTTGAGAGACAGCCAATGAGAGAGCAACTTGCGTGTGAAATTTTGATTGGAGTGTTTGAATTTTTACTTTCTTTTCGTAAGAGGGGGTTGTTTTTATATCCTGGAGACAGAAACTTAGGGGAATTATCCTCGGATTTCATACACAGGAGTCTTCGTAAGTAGGGGGCCGACTATAATATGGTAATTTCCACTATACAGTGTTTTCTGTATTTGCAGTGGTGGTCACTGTACCAGAACTAAGGCTGAAATCACCGAACACCAAAAATTAAAACTTACCGGTTATTTGTTGTTTTATGTACATACTGTCCACACTTAGTGTTACATATAACTACTGTATATTATTTTATATTATACATGAAGTATTTATATTAACTGACTCGAAGCTGTAGCCCAATGTTGAAAGACATGGGTTTGGGGCCAAAAGGTTGCTGGCTGTATGCCTCAACCAGCAGGGAAAAAGTGGGTGGAGGGGGAAGTGAGCTGCATATTAAACCATAACTGAATACAGTATTGAGTAGTTTATCATATTCAAGCAGCCATGTTGGAAGATATCCTGCGGAAAAGATGTGACTATGTTTCAGAATGGTCAGATTATTAGCCCTCATAAAGCATTCATGAGGGGTAGTGATGGCCCAGTGGTAAGGTCCTGAATCACTGATTCCATGGTTGGGGTTTCAAGCCCCACTCTCAATGGGTTGTCACTGTCCCCCAGTGCAGCTAACTGGGTTATGAGGTCTTGAGACTGTCATGAGACTGAGGTCTCTCATGTCTCTCACTGTTTGTGGTGAGAGGTTCATGTATAAGAACCATGGATGTCTTCTCAAGAGTAGGCTGCATATCCGTCAGTGTGTTTCTGCCCTGCGATAGCCTGGCAAGCTGTCCAGGGTGTACCCCGCCATCGTCCAGAGTCGGCTGAGATGGGCTTCAGCCTCCCCGCGACCCTAATTAGGATTAAGCGGTTCAGAAATGAATGCATGAATGAAAGCATTCCTTCTGCTGTGAGTTTTTGCACAGAGCCACCTAGAGGTCAGAGTAGGGAGAAGTGTTTGAACCGCAAAGCTTCCCAGTATGACACTTACGGTGCTCCGTACAAAGCAGGAAATGGAAAGCATACAGTATTTTAGTTATTTTAACATTTCAGTTTTCCATTATTGACCTTTTGATATCTTGAGTCTGTAGCTATAAACGAAGAAGTTTACATTAACTGTCTGCTACTATGTTTACATTTTTACTACTGTTTACATACTCGACTACTGTTTTTGCATTAACTGTAACTAATTAAGTATAAATTAACCCAAATTACCTAGTCAGTATATTTATATATTTTTCACGAACAACGATATACAAAAGGAAGAAAAAAAAAAAAACAGTTGAAAGTCACGTGGTTTAAAGCCTCAGACGGATTAAGTTGCAGCGCTGATGGAGCCCTGTGATTGGGTAAAACAAAGTACATTTTAGCCAATAAAAACGCGTGCTTTTTTACAAATCTCCCTGTGTGCACCGGAAATCAACAAGTTGGGGTATATGTTGTGCTGTGGGAAAGTTATCTGTTCATCTTTCAGGCTTAATAACAGGATTAATAACAAAACAGACTTGAAAATATTTTAAGTCAGAATTAAGTGGTATGTATGAACGTGTTTGGAAAGTGAATAATTTCCTGACATTACGTGCTGGTTGTGGAGCCACAACGGTTAGCGGTCAAGCTAAATTTCAGATTAGCTGGAGGCTAAACGTGTGTAAAAAATAATGAATATAAATTAGCATTTTGTTAATGTATGTTGCGATAGTTATTGTAACTTTTTTTTATTTACTTATGTCATAAATTAGGTTCGTGGTATTCTTGCTGAGGTAAATATAGTTTTTATTTGTATTTTTATATCTGCAGTTTGAAACTCATCATGTCTTCGCAAATGGCATCCTCACCAACGACAGCGCTGCATCCCCAAAACAGAAACCAGAAGGATCATGTGAGGTAAATGAGCGGATTACACACCCCATGGCTGAACATTTTAAGAGAGTTGTATCTTCTTGTTTTCCTTTCGGCTGTTCCCTACAGGGGTCGTCTGCCTCCATCTCACTCTATCCTCTGCATCTTCTACTCTTACTCCAACTACCTTCATGTCCGCCTTCACCACATCCATAAATCTCCTCTTTGGTCTTCCTCTAGGCCTTCTGCCTGGTAGTGCCAACCTCAGCATCCTCTGTACATGTCCAAACCATCTCAATCTAGCCTCTCTGACTTGGTCTTCAAAATCTCTTACATGTGCTGTCCCTCTGATGTCCTCATTCCTGATCCTATCCATCCTCGTTACTCCCAAAGAGAACCTCAACATTTTCATCTCTGCCTCCTGTCTCTTCCCCAGTGCCACTGTTTCTAAACTGTGTCTAAACACCGTCTTGTACACTTTCCCTTTCATAGTTGTATAGCTTTTGTATATAAAAAGTTTACCTGTGTTGTGATTTGTTGTGGTTAAAAACTGCAAAATAAGTATCCTGCATCTCTTTCAATCTCTTCATAACACAACAGGATTGTGAAGCATCAAGAATTAAATACCTTTTCTGAGAGGTCAAGGGTCAGACTGTACACAGGTACATCATCATCCAAGAGAGGAGCTGAGAACAAAGACCCGAATGAACCAACTAAACCATCAACAGGTGGTCATAAACTGACAGGGGTCAGTAAACTTCCAGTACTTGCAAAATCGTTGCAGCCAACTGTAAAAAACATCTCTCCAAATTTGGCTCATAAAAGATGGGAAGAAAGGCCTCTGCTGGTAGGTTCTTATTCTTTTTAATAAACCATGAGGAGTACAATAAAACAGACTACAAATACATCAAATGGTTCCTCTTCATCTTGAGTCATCTGATGCCTTCAGGCAGGGGTAAAGCCATGACAATGCCATTAAGCCAAAAAATTCTCTCGCTCAGAGCGTTTGTCAAGTCTGGTCTGTAAAAATTTGGCTCTGCCTCAGTGCTGTTTTTCTCTCACAAAGATCCTGATATCAGTGAGGTGAACCAATTTCTTTCAGCATCTGGGTTCTGAAGTGTCCCAGTCGATTAATTATTTCGGGCTACATTCCCTGCCAGGCTTGGCTGACTTCTGTGGAGACGTGAGCGAGTGAACCATACAACAGCTTGTTGGTCAGGTGTCTTCACCAGGATATGTTGTAAACTGCGCACAGCATTTCCATACAGATTCCATCAGGCTTTTTGTGAAGCATTCAGTCTCCTACATTCAAAGGAGTTTTAAGAAATATCTTCAGATCAAAGAAGTAACCAGGGCTTATATTCAGTTGTGTTTAATGTCACGTTGTTTTTTTTTTTTTTATCAATGTAGTGAAGACAATAGCATTGAACTTAAATTTTCAGGGATGCACTACAGTGCAGTACAGATTTGCACCGAGTTCTGCTAAAGATTAGATTCAGCTAAATGGTGACCTACAGGGTAATCAGTCTGATAGCGCGAGAAGCAGTTATAGCATGAATGTTGAAGCTTTGTGATGCTGTTTGGTTTAGGCAGCTTGAACAAATGAAAAAATTAAAGAACTGGACAGAGTAAATGCATAAAGCTTTGCTGCATCACTCTTTGTGCGAAGAGTTGAAGTAATGGCGAACTCCCATTCACATCGGTGTCAACATTTAATCCACTGGTATTGTGTGTAACTGTGGGGGGGGGAAAACTTTCAAACTATAAACAGCTTAATATGTTGAAATATTTTAGAAGCATTTTAGCTCTGACTTTATTATAAAATGAGGGGGATGGTGTGTGTGTGTGTGTGTGTGTGTGTGTATGATCTCTCGCTACTTTGTGCTTCAGTGCATCACGGGTTGATCAGACATACAGTATTCATCAAAAAATGAAGGCGAGATGAGATTTCCTTTCAGCTTTTTCCCTTTATCAGGGGTCGCCACAGCGAATGATTCGCACGCTTGATTTGGCATAGGTTTTTGTCGGCTGCCCTACCTGACACAACCCTTTAGCAAGGGACAGAAACACGCTGACTGCTATGCAGCTACTTTTTACGAAAGTAAATTATTTTTTATTTTATGTTTTTTTTATTTTATTTTAATTTTTTTTTCCATGAACCTCTCGCCATAGACAGTGAGAGACCTGGCCGGCCTTTGATAACCCAGTTAGCTGCACCTGGGGGGGGGGGGGGACACACCCTTGTGAAGGGTGGGACTTGAACCCCCAACCTTAAGATCAGCGATCCAGCGCCCTATATCGCTAGACCACCACTACCCACACTCATCAAAGAATTAAGAAAAAATAGGCAAAGTCGAAGAAAATGCCACAAAACAAGGCCAATTATGCAAAAAAGAAAAACCCCAAACAAAAAACAAAACTACCGTACTTACATTTTTATGTGAGGTGCGCATCTGAGTGTGTGCACGTGTGTATTTATATTTTATTGACATCTTGTGCATTATTTTTCAATGTTTATCGTGTTGAATATGTATTTATTGATATTATATACACATAGACATGTACGTATACGTCAGTCAGAGGGAGTCAATCCTGTCTTCCTTTCGGCTTTTTTTCCCTTTTTTTACTCGGGAGTCGCCACAGCGAATCATCTGATTCGCACGTTTGATTTGGCAGAGATTTTTACGTCGGATGCCCTTCCGGTCACAACCCTTTTAGCAAGGGACAGAAACACGCTGACGACTTTGCAGCTACTCTTGTCGAAAGTCAGCAATGGTTCTTTTACATGCCTCTCACCATAGACCGTGAGAGACATGGCCCGCCTTTGATAACCCAGTTAGCCGCACTGGGGGAACAGTGACAACCTTGTGGAGAGTGGGACTCGAACCCCCAACCTTTGGATCAGCGATCCAGCGCCCTATACCACTAGACCACCACTGCCCCTCAGAGGGAGTCGATCCTATTTGACCTAAATCGGCAGTCGTGGGAGGGTCTCAGTCCCCATTAACTGCGGAAGTGAGGGATCCCTGGACAGTATTAATCCCCTAAAGGAAATTATTAGCGCTACATCTAACGCCTCCAAAGTGTGAGCGCGTGCACACACACACACACACACTCTCTGACTCAGCTGTGGGCTGCCAAACACATTGTCGTACCCGGAGAGCAATTAGGGTTTAGATGCCTTTCATGGCAATTCAGCCATGAAGGTGGAGGAAGGGAAGGTGCAGCTCACGCCTCCTTTGCCACATGTTTTCCTGCTGGTTTGGGAATTGAACCAGTGACCTTTCAATCCCAAAGCTGCTTCTCAACCTTTTAGGCTTTGGCTGCCCCATGCTAGTTTTTCTCGTGTGGATTTTTTTAAAAGTATGTTTTAGTGCGGTTTTTTTTTTTTTTTTTTTTTTTTTTTTTTTTTTTTTAAAGCACTTTTGAAAAATATATTTTTCGTTGGAGGATTAGGACCTGAAATTTCACTTGTTTCTCATTGTACAACAAATAGTCATCTCTAATATTCAAGTCTTAAGTGAAAACAGTGAGGCTGGTGGTGTAGTGGTTAGGTTGCTGGGCTCATGATCAGGAGGTTGTGTGTTCGAATTCCAGTGAGACACCTACTTTGATAAGACACCTGGGCAAAGTCTTAAACACAAGTGTGCCTCTGGCCACTCAGTGGTATAAATGGGTACCAGGAAAAAATACTAGGAAGGTAACCTGTGACGGACAGTACTAGCATCCCATCCAGGAGGAGTTGAACTCTTGGTAGCTTCATGCTATGGAAACCGGGGATAAGCACCGGCCTGATGAGCCACTAGGCTCGAGTGTAAAAAAGCCCAACAGACTACCTTTTGTCTGTCTTCCTTTTGGCTTTTTCCCTTTTCCTCGGGAGTCGCCTCAGCGAATCATCTGATTCGCGCGTTTGATTTGGCAGAGGTTTTTACGTCGGATGCCCTTCCTGTCACAACCCTTTTTAGCAAGGGACAGAAACACGCTGACGACTTTGCAGCTACTCTTTACGAAAGTCAGCAATGGTTCTTTTACATGCCTCTCACCATAGACAGTGACAGACATAGTCCGCCTTTGATAACCCAGTTAGCCGCACTGGAGGGAACAGTGACAACCCTGTGGAGAGTGGGACTCGAACCCCCAACCTTTGGATCAGTGATCCAGCGCCCTATACCACTAGACCACCACTGCCCCGCAACAGACTACCTGACCTTAAACAAGTGAAAATATGGATGGTTAAATACTACAAATACTGTACTTCTCTGACAGTGCAATTTAAAATCTAAAATAACTTGACATCAAAACTTTTTAAAATATTTGACTGACTACCCTGTTATCTGGATGGTTTGGATCAGAATAGCAGGCAAGTGACATTGTTGGAAAACTGGTCTTGTACAATTGGGGGGGGAAGAGAGACTTTCTTGAGCATGGAGGAACATTAGAGAAGTGTACTTCAGTCTCGGGTTCTGATTTTACTTTTCACTCCTCTAGGGTAAATCTCACAAGAGGAAGACTTGCACCAAGCCAGTCCCTTTCAATTTCTCACAGCCCCGGATCCGCAACCAGAAGGGCACCGATTCCTCCTCTGAACCAACATGCAGGTCTGGAAATCCTGTGAACCAATTGACAACGAAGACACTGAGTGTGTCTCGGCATAGAAGTAAAACTGTTGCTTCCAATCAAAATATTACTTCAGGAAAAAATCACACCGAACCTTCAAACAGAGGAGTTGTTCAGAGTGTTTCTTTAAGTAAAGAGATACAGACAACAACGGTGGGTAGCATGGGGAAAGGTAGATGTTTAGAATCAGCCATTCAGAAGGACTTGAGCACAAAACTGGCAAATATCACACTTGCACACTCTAAGCTCAGCAGAGATGGAAGGTTTTCTTCTAAAGCTGGTGGATCTGAAGACCGAGGAGACTGTCGTCCAAGCACTAAAGGCTGTGTAAAGAGTCCTTTATCCACAGAAGTGGGTGAGTACTCAGAGTTTACAAGAGCATTCTCTTTTACTGTAACTCTAAAATCTTCTGCCATGTTGGTCTTCAGAACCAAGGGCTTTGAGGTTCTTCAGTGCCAAATCAAGATAAAATGAGGTGGCATGCTGGTGAGGTGGTTTACTCATCTGCCTTATGGTAAGAAGGGGATTCAAGTCCCAGCTTTGGAATTTTCATGGTCTCCTTGTTTGAGGGAGTCCTGGATTCAAGGCTCAGGCTCCTGCTTGGGTGGGTTTTCACCTGGCGCTCTAGTTTCCTTTTAAAATTTAAAGGCATGCGTGTTGGGCTAATTGATGGTTATGAATGTTAAACTGTGTAGAAGTCATAATGTGTATGTAATAAGTGTATCTTCTTTTCCTTTTGGCTTTTCCCTTCAGGGGTCGCCACAGCGAATCATCTGCCTCCATCTCATCCTATCCTCTGCATCTTTTTCTCTTACACCAACTGCCTTCATGTCCTCCTTCACCACATCCATGAATCGTCTCTTTGGTCTTCCTCTAGGCCTTCTGCCTGGTAGCATCCTCAGCCTCCTACTACCAATATACTCACTATCCCTCCTCTGTACATGTCCAAACCATCTCAATCTCGCCTCTCTGACTTTGTCTCCAAAACGTCTTACACGTGCTGTCCCTCTGTTCATTCCTGATCCTATCCACCCTTGTTATGCTAAAAGAGCACCTCAACATTTTCATCTCTGCTACCTCCAGCTCTGCCTCCTGTCTTTTCCCCAGGGCCACTGTTTCTAAACCATACAACATCACTGGCCTCAACATCGTCTTGTACACTTTTCCTTTCATTCTTGCCGAGACCTTCCTATCACACATCACACCGGACACTTTTCTCCAAGCATTCCAAGCTGCCTGCGCACGCTTCTTCACTTCTTTTCCACACTCTCCATTGCTCTGGATTGTTGAGCCTAAGTACTTAAAATCCTCCACCTTCCTTATCTCTACTCCCTGTAACCTCACCGTTCCTGTTGGGTGCTTGGCATTCATACACATGTATTCTGTCTTACTGAGGCTAACCTTCATTCCCCTCCTTTCCAGGGCATACCTCCACCTCTCTAGATTTTCCTGCACTTGTTCTCTGCTCTCACTGCAGATCACAATGTCATCTGCAAACATCATAATGCATGGACATTCTCGTCTAACCTCGTCTGTCAGCCTGTCCATCGCCATAGCAAACAAGAAGGGGCTCAGGGCTGACCCTTGCTCAGGGCTGACCCTTGATGCAGTCCCACCGACACCTTGACACACTGACAGCACACCTCACCACTGTCATACATCTCTTATACATGTCATGCACCACTCTAACAGACTTCTCTGCCACTCCAGACTTCCTCATGCAATACCACAGTTCCTCTCTCGGCACCCTGTCATATGCTTGCTCCAGATCCACAAAGGCACAATGCAGCGCCTTCTGACCTTCTCTGTACTTTAACATCCTCAATGCAAACACTGCATCTGTGGTGCTCTTTCTTGGCATGAAACCAAACTGTTGTTCACAAATGCTGACCTCTGCCCTTAGTCTAGCTTCCACTATTCTTTCCCATAACTTCATTGTATGGCTCACCAACTTTATCCCTATGTAGTTGCCGCAACTCTGCACGTCTCCCTTGTTCTTAAAAATGGGCACCAGGACACTACTCGTCCATTCCTCTGGCATCCTCTCACACTCCAAGACCTTGTTGAATGTTCTTGTCAGGAAATCTACTGCTACCTCCCCTAGACACTTCCATACCTCAACTGGTATGTCATCAGGGCCAACTGCCTTTCCATTCTTCATCCTCTTCAATGCCCTCCTCTCTTCACCCTTACTAATCTTTTCTGCTTCCTGGTCCTCAATGGTCACCTGTTCTACTTTTTCCTTCCCCTCTCATTTTCCTCATTCATCAGCTCTTCAAAATACTCTTTCCATCTTCCCAGCACACTTCTGTCATCAGTCAATACATTTCTCACTCTGTCCTTAATCACTCTAACTTGCTGCACATCCTTCCCCTCTGTTTCTCTGCTGTGTCAACCTGTATGTCATCTCCCACCAGCTTTCTTTCTCTCTCACTGTCTGTCTTGCTTTGTCTCTCTCTCTGGCTGTTTTACTTTGTTGCTTAGTGTCTCTCACTCACTCACTTTTTTCCTCTCACTGACTGTCTCTCTCTGTCCTGTTTCTCTCTGCTGTTTCTCCCTTCCTGTTATCAATCTCACTCCTTGTTGCGGTCTTTTCCTGTCTCTCACTTGCTTCGTCTCTCTTGCGGTCTCCCTCCCACTGACCGTGTCTTACTGTGTTGTTGTTTCTCTGCCTGCCTCACTTTCTGTCTTGCTTTCTTTCTCACTGTCTTTCTGTTTTCCTCTCTCCCGTTTCTCACATACTCTTTCTCTCTGGTTATAATCATGGCCAGTTTAAAACTTCTTGCGTCAGGTGATACTTTATTTGAAGTCATTTCTTGCTCAGAGTCTTCAGTGGTTATTGCTCTTGTCCTAATATGGCATATTTTGTAGAAAATACTATGCCATTCTCACCTGACCCATCAGCCCTCCGCAGCATCCTACTGAATGATGGAAATAAAGTCAAAGATACTGCTGGAGCAAATCTGCAAGTGTCTCCCTGCCCTTCAGGCAGAGGCACCTCCATTTACTCTGTGAGTCCACTTCAGCAGATTTATTTATTTTATTTTATTGTTTCAGAGATAATTGTATTCATTTCCACTTTTATGTTCAGGCTCTGAGAGTGCCTGTAAGAAAGCCTCAGACACATGCAGCAGCCTCAATAAGCAAACCTGCAGGTGACCTTGTTTTTTACTTCTGATTTTCTGCATTATGCCGTATGTTAACATGTTATTTACATGCACACACTGCTTCCCCACTTGAAAAATAAAAATGGTATCATTCCCTTTCACGTCCAGTAACACCGTTATAACGTACTGATTTCTTATGATATAGGGAGGGTGGTGCCATTCTCTCCTGACCCGTCAGCCCTTCGCAGTATCCTTCTTGATGAGGGGTTGAATCAGGGCACTGGAATGACACTTGGAGTCTGTCCATCAGGGAGGCCAACATCTATTTGTTCTGTGAGTCCACTCCAAACATTTTTTTTTTTTTCTCCCCTCCTCCCTGAAGGAATACGCCAGCATGTTCAACCTGATCTGTCCTGAGTCTGTAGTGGAATTTGTACCAATAGTAATCTTAATGTCACAGCACCCAGTGCAGCTAACTGGGTTATCAAAGGCAGGCCATGTCTCTCACTGTCTATAGTGTGAGGCATGTAAAAGAACCATTGACTTTCGTAAAGAGTAGCTGCAAAGCCGTCAGCGTGTTTCTGTCCCTTGCTAAAAAGGGTTGTGACAGGAAGGGCATCCGACGTAAAAACTTCTGCCAAAATCAAAACGTGCGAATCAGATGATTCGCTGTGGAGACTCCCAAGTAAAAGGGAAAAAGCCGAAAGGAAGACAGACAGTAATCTTAATGTCACCGACCACTGGTGCAATTTTGTAAAAAAAAAAATAGTGCTCTATTCTCTTGCTCGCGCGTGCACACACACACACCCTGTGATGTCCGAGCGAGTTATCCAGGGTGAACTTTGTCCTTGCTCAGAAGCAGCTGAGATGAGTGTCCGCCTCCCCACAACCCTATTTAGGATTGTGTGTTTGATGCATACATACACGGGGTACAGAAGTAAATGTAGAAATGCTCGTTGTAAATGAGTTTACGTGAACTGGGTTGGTTTTTTTGTTTTTCTTGGATCAGGAAATGAGATTGTGGTCCCACATGCCCTCAGATGAAGCAGCTGGAGTTTTCCTTTAATTTATTTTATATTTATAGAGGAAGTTTCACATGATGTGTTTTGTGTCCTGCAGGCTCGGCGAGTACCTGTTAAGAAAAAAGCTTCTGCAGCCGGTATGTTTTCTCTGGTCTCTATTCTTGAAACACTTTTACTTCTTGAGCATCTACAGTGTATAAGAAAAAGAAATGAAAGCCTTTTGAGGAAAATATCACAGAATAATTTGAACATTCATTTGCTTATAAAGTTAATTGAAGCATATATGGATGTACCTGGTTTTGCAGGAGCCATTCTGTTCTCCCCCGACCCTTCAGCACTTCAGAGTATTTTGCAAAACGAGGGTGTTACAGCGGGCAGCGCCGGAATGCAAACACCAAGAGTGTCAGTGTGCCCTTTAAGAAGAGCCACCTCCATTTACACAGTGAGTCTAAGGTTTCAGTTTGTTGTTAATGTTCTTAATGCAGCAGTTTTTCTGAATTCTTTATCAGTGTAAAACAAATGACCTTGTCTGCTCTAGGCTCAGAGGGTCCCAGTGAATAAAAGTAGAGAAGACAACGTGGTATGCACTGGTAAGGACAAATCGATATACCTATGGATGTGTCTGGGGTTTGGTTATATAAAGGGTTTCCTCCTCCTGTAATGCAGGTATCAGCCGGACACCCATCAGCAAGTGGATGCCGCTACGGGTTTCTGCCTCCCAGTCTGTGGTCAGTTTACGTCATGGTTCATTCTGGGTTTCTCAGATAAGTGCACAGTGACAGTGTGTGTGTGTGTGTGGGTGTGTGTTTTAGAGGAAGCCCAACTCAACACATAACACGCGTCTCAACATCTCCCCTGGATTTAGTGACACTGATGGTCCCCGCACATCATTCACCAAACAGGAAGTAAGAAACTTGGTTTACACTCAAACATGACTTTCAGGGAAATGGGCATGGTGGTTTACTTTTATTGAACCCCTACTGTGGGAAGGTTGAAAACTGTCCTGTTTTGGAATTTAACATGAAGCAGATATCACATCATTCATTGGATTCAGTTCCAGTAACTGCACGTCACAAGATTTCATTCATTTATTGAGTATTTTTTTACAAACTTTTTTTATTTTGTTTATTTTTATTTTTTTATTAAATGGAGGTTTAATTAAACATTTTATTTTTCTCTAACTGTAAGTAGTTACATACAGTATCTATGAAACAACCTACACAAGCAGTTTTAAACAGTTGAATAATCACGAATCGGCTTCTCTTTTTTCCCTTTGTCCTGAAGTTATAACGATATCTTAGTGATGGGTTTGGGTTTTTTTTTTTTTTTGTTTTTTTTTGCCATATTACTGAGAAACAACAAATCTTTCCACCCTGTGATCTCTCTCCATTCCTACCAGTAATGGAAAACCTGACGAAACAGCTAATGATACTTAATGATCCTTCCATAAATGCGAAATAAGTAAATAAAACTTTATTTTCCTGAGAGTTTTCCATAGCAAAGTAAACCATTTATTCAGTGGCGAATCCAGTAAGTAGCTGTTAATGTATAAAGGACACTTTCGGAAGTTAGTGGGGGCAGAGACCCCCCACACACACACACTGACGTGTACATACATGTTTATATAAGACAGGGATCCATCACTTTCTGAGGTTAATTGGGACGGATATCCCCATGCGACCATCAAAATCCATGAAGTAGAATCACCCCACCCTCCTGACTGACGTATGTGTATATATCAATAAATACATATTCAATGCTTTAAATACTTATCACCAACATTAAAAAAAATAACAAGATGTAACTAAAATATAAATGCACACACTTGTAGATGGTATTGCATGGTAAGACGACACCCATACATACACATGCGCACAGATATCCCTGCAGAAACATGTAACTAGTTTTGAATGGAGGGGTTTTTTTGTTGTTTGTTTTTTCCCCATAATTGGCCTTGCTTTTGTGGCATTTTCCTGAAGTTTCCCCCTGTTCTTTCTTAATCTCCTCATTTTATTTTTTTATTTGAATATTGATTTAGTTTTTTTAAAAATGCGATGCATTGAAGCAGAAGGTAGCAAGGGATCCCTGTATCAATAGACAGTTGTCGACTTGAGACCACTTTTGGTTCCAACAGACCGGTCGTAAAGCGATCTGGTTGCATGTCGACTTTTCATCCAAATACACTCATGCCAAACAAAAACGATGAATGAATCTGGTACATTTAAATCTATACATCTATTTTTAATTCCACGTCACTGTGGCGTACAGCGGAGAGCCAATCATTTCTGTACTCCGGTGTGTGGGTGGGTCCAATACCGTCAAACTCTAATTTTATTGGATTATAACAGCCACAGACTATGTGGTGTTTTTGAGTAAAGCGATAAATTGCCCTCATTTTTGATCAGCTCATTTCATGAAGGCAAGCAAACACAAATGGACAGACATGGAAGAACTTCAACCCACAGACCGACTGATTGCCAAAACTTGGGACGTGCTTCCTGTCACAAACACTTCAGCGCGAGTCCAATAAAATTAGAGTTTCAAGGTATTGGACCTGCCCGCATACAGAAAGGATTGGCCCGCCGCTTTGCGCCACAGTGATGTGGCATTGAAAGTAGATGAATAGATTTGTTCTGAGCAGTTAAAGTGAAGCTGCGTCATCTCCTGCTTGGCCTTTTTAAGATGCTGGTGCTGCCGGCAGTGCAAACTGTCGTTCGCAATACTCGCACTGCCATGAATCATGCTTCACGACTTTTGCGGTTGTAAAGTCAATCAGATGTAACTCGCATAAGTCGACGACTTGCTGTAAATGCATATTCATTGCTATAAATGCTTATAACATTCAAAAATAATGCATAAGCTGTAAATAAATTATAAGTACACATATATAGATACATGCGCACCTCACATGATGTAAGTCCAGGGATCCTTCGCTATTTCACGCTTCAATTTATGCGGCTTCAGTGAGTCCCTTTTTTTTTTTTTTTAATTCATCGAATTAAAAAAATAAAATTAAGGAAGAAATAGAGGGAAAAGTTGAGGAAAATGCTGCAAAACAAGACCAATTGGGCAAAAAAACAACCCCCCCTCCCCCCAAAAAAAGAAACTACTTGCATTTTTGTGAGGTGTGCATTGGAGTATGTGCGCACGCGTCTGTGTGTATTTTTATATTTTTATTTACATCTTAAGCATGATTTTTGAATGTTATAAAAAGTTTTAGTATTGAATATGTATTTACTGATATTATACATGTACGTATACGTCAGTCGTGTGTGTGTGATTCAACTTTGTGGAATTCAGTGGAGCTGGGGGGGATCTCGGTCCCAATTAACCGGGGAAAGTGAGGGAACCATGTAGTTTTTTTTTTTTTTTTTTTGGGGGGATTTTGCATAATTGGCCTGGTTTTTGCAGCATTTTCCCTATTTTTCCTTTTTTTAATTTTATTATTTTTAAAAAACCCGCAAAGCTCTGAAGCTGCAGAAACTTAAGCTCGAAGTAGCGAGGGATCACTGTACTTAAAAAATAAACAAGGGCTTCACCCAGCAACATGGGGCATAACCTCCAAGTTGGAGACATAGATACACACTGTAAAGCCTGATATCTCTGTCCACCAAAAGTGAAATGTTTGAAGAGAAATGGAATAGGAAAGCTTGAGGTTGGTGTACTGGACTGTTGCTTCAGCATAATGTGCCAGGTCCACATTAGCCCAGATTAAAGTGGTACAAGCAGACAAATATGGCTTTGAATTATTGTCTCGTGCAACTTCACCTGATCTGCACCATCTGTTCCTCAAACTGAAAATGCTGACCACACAAGTGGGACTTCAAAGTGATGAAGTCATCCATGCCGCTTCAGGGTATCTGGAGGCTCTGTGTGACCACCTCTGAGGGAAGCAGTGAAACCTTTAACCAAGTGGACCAAATGCAATGGAGTTAAAGGAGACGGCAGTATGTGAAATTATGCAAGAACTTTTTTTTTTTTTTCAAATTTTTTTTTTTTTTGTGGTGGTTTCAGGGTGATGGTATGACGTAGAAGTGTACATTTAATGGTTGCAGAAATGAAAACTCCATTTCTAGTTGGGGTGGGGTTGGCATTTCACAGAAAAGGCCTTTGTTAACTGGTTAGGCAACTTCTAAAGCTGTAGTGAGGTCTGTAGGTATTTGAAATGCTGGATGATGTGGTGATGTAACGGTTGTAGTTAGTAACTTGTATTTATGAAAGCAGTGTGGTGAGAGAACCTAAGGTGAAAGTGGTAGAACAGGTCATCACAAAGCCATTTTGAAGATTTACAGATTATTCCCTCCTGCCAGGAGGCTAATTTTGTTTGTTTGTGTGCAATATAAGTCCAAACATGGGTTTTGAGGATTATTTGAGGGGAGTAGCAATCTCCATATTTGGATCCCATGTTGAAAAATACTCACTCACTCATTTTTCGAAGCGCTTAATTATTTATGGAATTTGGCAAACACACTTTGTTGCTTTTTTTTTTTTTTTTTTTTTTTTTTTTAAATCTTATTAGCATCACAAAGTGGCTGGCACCTTGGTGTGTTAGTAAGGTATCAGCAAGAATGAAAGGAAATGTGTACAAGACGGTGATGAGGCCGGCGATGTTGTATGGTTTAGAAACAGTGGCCCTGGGGAAAAGACAGGAGGCAGAGCTGGAGGTAGCAGAGATGAAAATGTTGTTCTCTTTGGAAGTAACGAGGATGGATAGGATCAGGAATGAGCACATGAGAGGGACAGCACATGCAAGACGTTTTGGAGACAAGGTCAAAGAGGCTAGATTGAGATGGTTTGGACATGTACAGAGGAGGGATAGTGAATATAATGGTAGTAGGATGCTGAGGTTGGAACTACCAGGCAGAAGTCCTAGAGCAGGGGTCGGCAACCTGCGGTTCGTGAGCTGCATGTGGCTCTTTAGCGCCACCCTAGTGGCTTCCTGGAACTTTTATGGTTTCTGTAGGAGGTCAGGTCTGACAAACATTCTTGACATTTTCCAAGGTTTTAAAAATTTGTGTAAAAAAAATTTAGTCCTACATTTCAACACTTCTGTCAACGAAGATTTGCGTCATAGCCTGCGACACGTTTCAGCCCAACATGTCGCCAGGCAGGTTGCTGTTATAAATGATGGGGGGGGGGGGGGGTCTTGGGCCATGGGCCATGGATCCGAAAGGAGGAAAATAGAGAACTGATGAGAACAGCGGATTCAATGAAGAATGGACAATCATTTGTTTTCATGGTCAATGCGGAAGGACTGCCTGCATGTTTGCTTTGTAATGAGAAGCTGCCAAATAATAGTAATTTGGAAAGACCTTTCCAGGGAAGTCATGCTAAATTTGCAGCCGCCCACCCAGTTGGGATTGAGAGGAAAAAAAGTGCGATTGCAGTATTACTGGAGAAATTGGAGGAGCGCAGAGATTTAAGAAGTGCATTGCAGCTCCAAACTGGACTGTGATTTATTAACGAATAAGGTGTTCGACTCCTTACCAGAAGAGAAAGATGCAGGGCGTTTGAGTGACATCATAGGGCTTAAATAATCATTATAAAAACACACTAAACATTTTTACTTTGCTATTCAAGCAGTCATGTTAACGTGTGTGAAGGAGGGGAAAAAAGGTGCACACATCTGCAACCAATCAGCAGGACGGAGAAACAATCTTTGTATTCAATTGCCTGTGATGAGTCATGTGATGTGATTGACATTGAACAGACCACGTGCAGGTGTATAAACTGACGGCCGCTGACTTGATTGAATTTCATCAATGCAACAAAACATGAATATAGTAATAGAAGTTAAACTTGAAGCACAAAATATCATACAACAGAGTAGTCACGTGGTGTCATTCTCTCCAGAAAAAAACATTTAATCATGAATGCTCATGTATTTGTAGCCTACATAGTCATTTTGATAGTAGGCTAATATAAACGTACAGCCTGTGTTGCCTTCATATCAAGCTTATGAGGGTTTTAGTTTTTTGCGGCTCCAGACAGATATGGGTTTTTTTTTAGTTTTGTTTTTGTTTTTTTTTTGTTTTTTTGGGTCCAATATGGCTCTTTGAACAGTTTGGGTTGCTGACCCCTGGCCGAGAGGAATACCAAAGAGATGCAGAAGATAGGGTGAGATGGAGGCAGATGATTTGCTTTGACCCCTGAAGGAAACCGCTGAAAGGAAAAGAAGAAAGTGGCTGCCACCTCGCTCAGCCAACAATGGGGGACAGCAGGGTATACCCTGAACAGTTCAATAGACCAACACACAGGGGCAATTTAGACCAACCAGTTAGCCTCATGTCTTTGGATTGTGGGAGGAAACCCACATAAGCACAGAGAGGAATGACTGAGTTTGGGAGTGGAACTCGGGACCATCTTGCTGTGAAGCAGGCATGTAAACCTTTACCCTTATTGTTCCAGCCTCTCAAAATTTTGAGAAATCGTTGTTCTTTAACATGGGTGAGATCAGTGGTTCTTAACCTTGTTGGCGGTACTGAACCCTACCAGTTTCATATGCTTATTCACCGAACCCTTCTTTTGTGAAAAATAAAATGAGGGTTTTTTTTTTGTTTTGTTTTTTTTTTTCTTCTTTTTTTTTTCAAATTCAAGGCATAGGTATGTTTTTATTGGGGCACAAAAATGAACCGTGCATTAACATCACACTCTTGGTTTTGTTCTTTGAACACAATGCATGAACCCCCACCCCCACCACCACCATCACAACTACTTACTTTGTGTGGTGCGCACGCGTGTCTGTATGTGTGTGTATTTGTTTTATTTACATCTTATGCATTATTTTTGAATGTTTAATCGTTATTGTATTATAATTTATATATAACACAATTTATAGTATTGAATATGTATTTATTGATATTATATATACATGTACGTATACGTCAGTCAGCACAGGGTTGATCCTACTTTGCAAATTCTGCAGATAGGTCACCGACTAATATCACGTTCCATTCTATATGTGAATCCATGTTGTACATATTCATCCGACCACTTTCTTTTTTTATTCAACATGGTATGGATTAAAACATTTAAGAAAAATCACACGACGTACCATCACAAGTCACAATTCGACGACTGAGCACACCAGATTGGCCAAGCAATGTAGCATGATCACCTGCAGCCAGTGATGGCCAAGTGGGGTGTGTCCTCATGAATGAGTCAAGTGTGTGTCTTGACCTCCGCCAAACCCCTGAGACTGACTCACTGAACCCCTAGGGTTCGATCGAACCCAGGTTAGGAACCACTGGGCTAGATGGTTCATCAGACCTCCAGCAGGGGGAGACATTTCATTACAACTATGCCAAGTTATAAAAACCTGGTGATTTGGCCAGAATTTTTTTGGTTCATGAATGCATTTGTGCCTGGCAAAGATACTTTGTACTCTAACTGACTGGATCCTCTCGTTAAAAATGGTTTACTCTGACCCCGAAGCACTCCATCTCAACGAACATGACTTTTTTTTTTTTTTTAAATTGGACCTTTTTGTCAAATAAATCCCTCGAACTATAGAATATAAACCAGTATGTTATGCAGCCATGAATGCAACTGTTGCAAAAAAAAAAAAAATCAATTCTTTCTGATCAGTCAGATTTAAGAGTTCAGGAATGCAGGTTTTTTTTTGTAAATGGACATAATTGCTATTAAGACAGAAATGTGTAAAATGTAAATGTGTGACAGGGGGAAGTGGTTCAGAGGTTATTTCAGGAAGAACCAGAGCATGAAGGGAATGAGCAGATGGAGGACGGTGGAGACGAGGTTACACCGGGTCATTCACTGAATCACCACCAGACCGTAAGACGCTATACATTTGTTTGTTATTGTGTTGCCATGTGGTGATTGTGAGCAGTGATCTCTACCTCCTTTAACTTTTTGTTTTTGTTTTTTTTGCTTATTTATTTTGTTCCTTGCAGGCTGGACATGAATTAAAGCATCAAGATGAAAGAGGCACAAATACAGAATTAAACTGCTGCCTTTTACAAAAAGAGAAGCTCCCAGCAGCACAGCCGTTCATCCAGGCGTCACACAGGCAGTCAGTCATTGTGTTTTCATCTGGTCAGAAGCCATTAGCTCAGAATGGTGCGCAGACTGTCTCGATTCAGACACCTCTGCATGCTGCTCAGCTCCATCCGTGGACAGACCAAACCAGCAGATCACAGAGTGAATCAAACCCAGAAACAGGTAGAGCAGTTTCTCCTGGCAAGCACAGCAAAACAAAAGGTAAAGTTACTTTAGGTGTATTGATTGTGATCCTAAAGAGTGACATCATGTTGTCACGGCAGCAAAATGATCAGATTTAAGACTAATCAAACACTGCAACACGTGGTTTTACTGTTAAGAGATTACACATGCGGACACCACAGTGGCATACTGATTAGAATGTCGTCTTTGCAACAAGAAGGTCCTAGGTTCGAGTCCTTTGCCTCAGGCGTGTGCTTGGGTGGTTTTCCTCTGGGAACTCTGGTTTCATCCCAGAGGACACAGACATGCATGCTAAGCTAACTGGCTGTTTCACATTGCCCCGAGGTGTGGATGTAATTGTGAATGGTTGTGTGTATGTGTGTCCGATTTGGCCTTGTGAGGCTCTGATGAGCTCTGTAAGGGTGTAGCCGGCCTTCGTCCAGTGTCTGCTGAGAGGTTCCGGTCTCCCTGCGATCCAAGTAGGATTAAGTGGTTCGACAATTGAGTGAAAACGAGCTTCCACACGTATGAATGCACTTAAAGACAAAGTTTGTATCTTTTTTTTTTTTTTTTTTTTTAAACGCCCACGACACAGAATATGCAATTCTGATAGGAGAATAAAGAACTTTATACAAATCAAAATGTAAACACTTTGGAATTTTAACCATATGACCGATCTGACAGGGTTTTTTTTGTTTGTTTTTTGGAGGGATTCCAGATTTTGCTGTTGTGATCACGTCACATCAACTCTTAAGACCTCCATATTTTTAGCTTTTGTGGACATGTTTTAATGCATTACTGGGTTTTTCTGCAGCTTCCAGTCTCAGTCTGGCAATGTGTGCTCTGAGACGGCGTCTGCCACCCCTGCAAGAGATGTTCCTGGATGAAGAATGTGCCATGTACACTTCCCGCCAACAGTTATGGCCGACCCTGCCACGCTGCTACAACCCTGTGGCCTCGACGCTCCTCTTTCAGGACTCCACTGTGAGTTGCTTTCATTCTTACACGATAGTCTTTAATATTCAAACGATGATAGATATTGGCTTGTGGTAGAAAAATGTTTAATTATTAATGCATATTTAATTCAGTGCATTGATTTTGATACTAATGAAAAGCATACCGGTATAAAAATAGTTACAAATTTGCCAATTACTTATAAAACAACTCCATGTTTGGCTTGGAGTGAATTTTCAGATTATTTGTCTTTTGTCTGTTTTTTTTTTTTTTTTTTTTTTTTTTTTTTGGTGCAAAAAATGGTGTGCACTTGTAGCAGTCAGTGTGTGTGATCTATACACAGTAGGCCCTCGATTTTCGCGGGGGCTTGGTTTCGGCCCCTCCCACGAATGAAGATAATCCAGTTCTGTAACCGAATGCGCGAATGAGCAACCGGAAGTAAAATACTATCTATTGCATGCGCTAAAATATGCTTGTTGAACACATTCTATAGACAGTCTTACTCATTAATACAGTATTAATGTAGTAAAATATAGTAATGATTGATAAAAACTTCTCAATTTTGTACCGTGATATTTATTAATAAAATATAAACATTACACAGCATACTTTTCTATCTATCTATCTATATATACAGTTTGTATTTTTTCATTTTGTATGTATAATATATTATCCAGTTAAGCTCTATGATGCCACTGTCTTCTGAAGAAACGACAGTTTCCTCTGAAGTGCCTGAAGATAATCAGCTGAACTGTTGTAAAGCTGTAGTATTAGTCTTTTTCAATTATTATTCCAGTACAATGTCTAAGTGAATATTTATGATAAATGTTTAGATGCCACAGAGCAGCTCCGTCACGGCCCTCAACCGTCAAAATCAAAGTTCCCTAAAAAGAACATGAAATGTAATAAATTGGATAAACAAAACGATTAACATGCTACACCACAGTACATACAATAACACAAAAAATTCTAAGCATTAACTTAGGTACTGTACTGGAATAATGATTGAAAAAGACTTTATTACTAGAGTGCTTTCAGATGTTTTTCTCTTCAGGCACTTCAGAGGAAGGAGAAAGTCTTATTTCTTCAGAAGAGACATCCAACGTCATTACCTTTTCTATCGCTTAGCCAAAGAAGACGCACAGCGTTTGAGTGTTGTCACAGAGCCTAACTGGTAATTAAAACACAGAAAAAAAGAGGCTCATTGAAAACTTGTGCGCGAATGAGGGAAAAAGGGGCGTTCATGTCAACCAATCAGCAGGAAGGAGGACAGCCATTGGCTGAATTTGAGTGACGTGACATGACAGCTACTCGGCCGGCCGCGAATACTCAAACCATGAGTTCAAAACCGCGAATAGTCAAGGGCCGACTATATATATATATATATATATATATATATATATATATATATATAATATACACACACCGTCAGCCCCCGACCTACGAAATTAATCCGTTCCAGAGCCTTTTTCGTAACGCAGGGATTTAGTCCGTAGGGGTCGTATCTTGCATGTTAAATGCCTAATTCGTTCCAAGGCTCTAGACTTTGGACTGCATAAACCCTTTAAAAATGATAAGTACACCAATTTTATGAAATTTGTGTTAAAAGTTAAAAAATGCTTAATAATGGTTTAATATGTTAATAAAAATGTTTAATAAACATTTTTTTAACACGCACCCCTGTGTCGCTGTCTCTCTCCGCTGTGGGCCACGCCCGCAAGACTTGGAATTCAAAGCACATTCCCTGCTTGACGAACTCAACTTTCATTTGATTCCTTGAGAGATCGGAATTTCAGATGAGCTCAAATGCACCCACATTTATTAAACATTTACTGAATTAAACAACTTAAAAAAAACTAAAGAGTTAAGCTTCCTTCTGTCTCTATCTGGGAGGCCAGTGGGGCGGAATGTTGAGACAGCCAATGAGAGAGCAACTCGCGCGTCGTGTGAAATTTTGATCGGCAAGTTTGAATTTTGATAAAGTTCATTATTTTCTGTAATGTATTGATAAAAATTAAACTTTCATATATTTTAGATTCATTGCACACCAACTGAAATATTTCAGGTCTTTTATTGTTTTAATACTGATGATTTTGGCATACAGCTCATGAAAACCCAAAATTCCTATCTCAAAAAATTAGCATATCATGTTCAGGTAGTCTAAACCGAGCTATTAACCTAATCATCTGAATCAACCAATTAACTCTAAACACCTGCAAAAGATTCCTGAGGCTTTTAAAAACTCTCAGCCTGGTTCATTACTCAAAACCGCAATCATGAGTAAGACTGCCGACCTGACTGCTGTCCAGAAGGCCAAATTTTGCATGTCATTCGGAAATCAAGGTGCCAGAGTCTGGAGGAAGACAGGGGAGAAGGAAATTCCAAAATGCAAAAAAGTGTGTCTCAACTTTCTCTTCACAATATCCCACAGGTTCTCTATGGGGTTCAGGTCAGGAGAGTTGGCAGGCCAATTGAGCACAGTAATACCATGGTCAGTAAACCATTTCCCAGTGGTTTTGGCACTGTGAGCAGGTGCCAGGTCGTGCTGAAAAATGAAATCTTCATCTCCATAAAGCTTTTCAGCAGATGGAAGCATGAAGTGCTCCAAAATCTCCTGATAGCTAGCTGCATTGACCCTGCCCTTGATAAAACACAGTGGACCAACACCAGCAGCTGACATGGCACCCCAGACCATCACTGACTGTGGGTACTTGACACTGGACTTCAGGCATTTTGGCATTTCCTTCTCCCCAGTCTTCCTCCAGACTCTGGCACCTTGATTTCCGAATGACATGCAAAATTTGCTTTCATCCGAAAAAAGTACTTTGGACCACCAAGCAACAGTCCAGTGCTGCTTCTCTGTAGCCCAGGTCAGGCGTTTCTGCCGCTGTTTGTGGTTCAAAAGTGGGTTGACCTGGGGAATGCGGCACCTGTAGCCCAGTCCACTGCTTCCACAGGTCCCCCAAGGTCTGGAATCGGCCCTTCTCCACAATCTTCCTCAGGGTCCGGTCACCTCTTCTGGTTGTGCAGCGTTTTCTGCCATACTTCTTCCTTCCCACAGACGTCCCACTGAGGTGGCTTGATACAGCACTCTGGGAACAGCCTATTCGCTCAGAGATTTCTTTGTGTCTTACCCTCTTGCTTGAGGGTGTCAATGATGGCCTTCTGGACAGCAGTCAGGTCGGCAGTCTTACCCATGATTGCGGTTTTGAGTAATGAACCAGGCTGGGAGTTTTTAAAAGCCTCAGGAATCTTTTGCAGGTGTTGAGAGTTAATTGGTTGATTCAGATGATTAGGTTAATAGCTCGTTTAGACTACCTGAACATGATATGCTAATTTTTTGAGATAGGAATTTTGGGTTTTCATGAGCTGTATGCCAAAATCAGTATTAAAACAATAAAAGACCGGAAATATTTCAGTTGGTGTGCAATGAATCTAAAATATATGAAAGTTGAATTTTTATCAGCACATTACAGAAAATAATGAACTTTATCACAATATGCTAATATTTTGAGAAGGACTAGTATATGAAAGTGTAATGTTTCAGTACATTACAGAAAATAATGAACTTTATCCAAATATGCTAATTTTTTGAGAAGGGCCTGTGTGTGTACATGTTTCTACTTATTGTTTCCGCCATAGCTGAGGATATTTAATTCTCAGTATGTGTTGACTATGCCTCAAACGCAACTAGTTGTACAAGGATCCCTCACTTTGCTCGGATAATGCGGACCAAGAAATCCCCGTGACCACCGATTTCCACAAAATAGGATTAAACACCCCCCCCCCCAACTGCTGTATACATAAGTGTGTGCGCATCTAAAAATAATATATTTTGACATAATATCAATAATTATGTATGAAGAGTTCAGATGCAAAATTCTCTAAATCCACTTGAGGTCGTTTGTTTTAAATGAGGTTTTTTGGAGGGAGCATTAATTTTCTCCTCGTCCATTTCTATCGTAATGGATGCGAGTGTCTCACTGCATAAAAGGTCAGAATTTAAAAAATCTTATCCTTAACTAATTTCATCAACAGCTTATTACGACTAATATTTGGTTGTAAAACCTACTAAATCCATATTGGATTTTATTTCCAGAAGCCTCTAAATCCAAATAAATTATCAAACGGGGAATTGTCTGAAAACATGGTGCTGTTATCAGATAATAGACACAATCTCTCAACTGCAAAACAATGTCAAGAGAGCGCACTTAAGGGGCTAACAATCATTTTTAATTCCCTCACTTTAATTTCCCTCATTGAAGAAGGGAGATGCCCTCATTTGCTGATGCAGTTATATAATTAAACCTTCTCAAATTCTACTTTACCAGCTCGAACAGATCCTGATCTATATAATTAATTTTTTTTTTCACTTTTCTCTCTCCCTCTCCACAGTGCTTTGTACCCATTATCATGCCATGTCCAAGTCGGAGTCCTGTTCCACCTCTCGCCTCACCCATCGAAATGTGAAAACTGAATAGTGGTGTGGGGTTTTGGGTTTTTTGCTTTTTTTTTTTTTTTGGAGGGTTTTTTTTTTTTTTTTTTTTTTTTTTTTAAATCTACGACATTAAATAAGTTTGTCACTCTGAGTATCTTTCCTGAGATCTCAACTACATTCCTCATACAACAGTCAAGATCAGCAGTTGTAAGATATCACAACATCTTAAATATGACAAAACAAGTGAATTGGCTTGGAGGGCAGATCGTACTGCACAGGTCAGGCAAAATAGTGTTCCCCCAGCGTAATTCGGAAACTATTCAGCTTGGTATTTTATTCTCACTTCCATACTTATTCAAATGGAGTTCTAATACGCCATTAATTTTTAGTTACTGTTATCACATACACTTATAATTCACTAACTGGTCTTCGATGCTTTGTTTTTAAGTGAAGCTTGCGAGATGACTTTGTATTATGTGTGTAACACTACACCTGCCACGCTTTCAGTGCTTGTTTGCTCACCGAGTGACTCGGGCGTTGAGTATCGTCCTGAAAGGCAGATGGAAATCGGCATGTTTTTACTTGTGGGAGTAAATCTGTTTTTTAGAGCATATTTTTTTGCTCAGATAGTCATCATTGTAAATATATTTTCTATATTTAATAATAAATGTATATCATGAACAGAGTGCAAGAAACTGTTTTTTTTTTTTTTCTTTCTCTCACACCTCCTTTCACTTGAAAGGGATTTAATTCGAAATTAGACTGCTATGGAATATTTTGAAATTAAATGTCAGTTAATTCCTCAGTCTCTTGATGTCGTAATGCAGGAGCTAGTTGGCGAGTTAAGTGTATTAACACGGGGTGGCCAATTTTTCATGAAACTTTTTAGTCTTTTAATTGAAGGTTAAGTTGGGGAAATTTTGGACATATGTCTGTTGGAAATGGGAATTCCCATAAATACAGGGATTCCTCACTTCTCGTGGTTAATTGGGACAGAGGAATTCCACAAAGCAGGATCAACTCCCTCGGTCTGTTTACGTATATAATATCAATAAATACATAGTCAATGCTTGTAACAATTGGTCTGGTCTGGTATCTTCCAAGTCATAGAACGACTCTTGGCGACCTGCCATGAAGGATGACGCCTTGGTTTCATCATCATGGAGGTTTTCTTAGCAAGGATAGTTTGGTGGTTTGCCATTGCCTTCTGCACGACATGAACCTTCGGGCAATTTAGAACAGCCAATTAACCTACTGTGCATGTTTTTGGACCGTGGGGGGAAACTGGAGTACCCAGAGGAAACCCACACAAGCACGGGGAGAACATGCAAACTCCAGATATGCGCAGGCCGGGAATTGAACGCCTTGCTGTGAGGCGGATGTGCTAACTATCCGCCACCGTGCCTTCATTTATAACAAGTAAACATCCAAAAATAATGTAAATAAAATGTAAATACACGTGCACAGATGTGTGCGCACACACGGAAGTGCACCTCATGTAAAAATGTAAATAGGTTTGTTTTTGGTTTTTTTGGTTGGGGGGGGGGGGGTACATAATTGGCCTTGTTTTGCAGTATTCTCAACTTTTCCCCCTTTTCTTCCTTAATTAACTTATTTATTAATTTGATGAATATTTAAAAAAAAAAGTGATGCACTGAAGCTGCATGAATTGCATGGTTTATTCTATCCAAAATTAATAGTCATAATAACAAACATAATTAATACAGTCTAAAAGAAATGAACAAGTATATGAATTGTGTTGATAGAATTTCGAGGTATTGCCTCTGATTCTAAAAAATATGTATTTTCCATGAATGAAATTAAAATGTAATTACATCATCCATTCAAGTCCGACCATCAGCTTGATCATTCCTAAGCTAATGTCAGGAGGCGGTGGATTTTTAAAGCTTGTAGCATGTTTGTGATTTATAACAATATGAAATGCATCATGTTTAAAGATATATTTCCCCACTGGGGGGAAGGGGGTGGGGCTGTCCGCTCTGTTTGTCATTCAGATGACTACAAATAAAAAAATTATCAGTGAAATGTGCCTGTCTTAATACTTTAACATCAAATATAAACATTTTAAATTTCCAAACTACACCTTTATAAATAAAGCAATAGGTGGCGCCACAAAAAGGTTCCTGGTTTTGGGTCCCGGGCTCAGGCATGTCTTTGGAGTTTGTATGTTCTCTCCGTGCTTGTGTGGGTGTCCTCCCATCGTCCATAAACATGGATATTGGGTTGAATGGCTTTTTCCAAATTGCCAGCATGCGAGTGTGAAAGGCTGTGTGTGTTGGCCCTGTGATGGTCTGGCAAACTGTTTGTGTGCTCCACCTTTACCCAGTATCACCTGAGAGAAGATCCAGCCTCTCCATGAACCTAACAGAAGTAGTGTGGCAAATGAATAAGTGGGCACCCCCCCCCCATTAAACTGGTAGAGTCGGCCCCCCCTTCTTACAAAATTAATCTGTTCCAGCGCCTTTTTCGGAACCTGGATTTTTCGTAAGTCGGGGTCGCATTTTACATGTAAAACGTGTGATTCGTTCCAAGGCTACCCCATAAACCCTTTAAAAATTATAAAAGTACACCAATTTTGTATGAAATATGTGTTAAAAGAAAATTATTTATTAAACCATTTAAATATTTTAACATATCAAACCATTTAATTAACATATTTAGTAATTACACCATTAATAAACATTATGAACCAATTTTTTATTAACCAATTTTTTATTAACCAAACAATATTAAATATTATTAAACATTTGTGACGCACTCTGCCAAGTGCGGGCGGCGGCGCGGCCAACACCGGCGCTTTTTGGGCAGAATACGGCTTGTCCGGACCTCCGATCTGTCAAGCAGGCAAGTGCACTTTGAACACTTATTTAGTACTCAACATTCACTTGTTTGCTTGAGGGATCGGAGGTCCGGATGAGCCGCGCCCCGTTTTGGGGGCTCAGGTGTCAGTCGCGATGTCGCCCGTACTCGGTGGAGCGCGCCATATTTGTTGAACATTATTAAACATTTGTGGCACGCGCCGCCGAATGCGGGTAGCATCGCAGCCGACGTCGGAGCTTTTGAGACAGGGCGCGGCTCACCCGGACCTCCAATCTGTCGAGCAGGTAAGTGCTCTTTTGAATACTTGTTTAGTATTCAACATTCTCCTGTTTGCTTGAGGAATCGGAGGTCTGGATGAGCCGCGTTTATTAAACATGTACTGAATTAAACAACTTAAAAAAACAAAAAAAAGCTGCAATGAACTCTCTCAAAAAAACTCATGAACCAACAGTACATCTCTCCTTTACGCGTGTGACAAACAAGCATTATAGGTACAGTACTGTGGAGATTCAGCTTCCTCCTGGCCAATGGGCGGCCAGTGGGGCGGGATGTTGGGAAACAGCCAATGAGAGAGCAACTCGCGCATTGTTTGAATATTTGAATGGCGAGTTTGGCGCTTTTCATAAGAAGAACTTGTTTCGTACACAGAGGACAAAAATTTAGGAAAATGTTTTTCGTATACTGGATTTTTCGTATTCAGGGGTTCTCGTAAGAAGGGGCCGACTGTATATAGAAGTGGAAGTGACTGATGAATACTAATGATTTAGAAATAGTGGATTTAATTAATATTTCTATTGCTATAATCTTTAATTGAATATAAACCCTGATAATGGGCAGTGGTGGCCTGGTGGTAAAGGTGCTGGATCACTGATCCTAAGGTTGCGGGTTCAAGCCCCACTCTCAACAGGTTGTCACTGTCCCCCCAGTGCAGCTAACTGGGTCATCAAAGGCTGGCCATATCTCTCACTGTCTGTGGTGTGAGGTTCATGTAAAACAGTGCTTCTCAAATAGTGGGGCGCGCCCCCCTGGGGGGGGCGCGATGGGATGCTGAGGGGGGCGCGTGTGACCCAGGAGAACATGCTTTTTTTCCGCCGTACTACAAGAAAGTGTAATTGCATATCCACTCCAGTAGTTGGCAGTGGCGCCCTCATTGCCCATTGTGCGCAGCAAGTACAGGTCCCAGCTAAACATTGAGCAGGAGCTGAGAGTTGCAGTGTCATGCTTCAAACCTCGCTTTGAGAAGCTGTGCGCTGCAAAACGTGCTCATTGTAGCCATTAATCTTGGCTTCCTCATTTTGAGAAAAAAAAATCAGCACAAATTGTTCTATTTGTTCTTGTTTTGTAGGTTAAAGTGTTTATATATTGTGCTCCTGAGTTAATGTTTCTGAAGTCAATTTGAATTAATTATTTATTGATTTTATTTTCAGCAGCAAATGGTGTGGTAAGTTTGTCAAAATGTAACAAGGATATTATTATTTTTAAATTTAAGGCAAATTGATGCACTTTCTTTTACAGCCTAATAAAAAATGATAAAGTTATTCTTGTAAGTTGAACTATATCGCTTTCTTTTGTTTTATTTATGTTAACAAGGATACGATATAATGAAGAGATATACCTGTAACTATATTATAGAAAAAGTTATAATTTATAGTTGCGGCGGAAAGTGGGTGGTGGGGGGGAGCGAATTGTTTTCTTCTTGCTAGGGGGGGCGTAACAGAAAATAATTGAGAAGCACTGATGTAAAAGAACCATTGCTGACTTTCGACAAGAGTAGCTGCATAGCCGTCAGCGTGTTTCCGCAATGCGATGGCCTGGCGAGCCGTCCAGGGTGTACTCTTCTCTCGCCCAAAAGTTGGCTGGGACGGGCGCCAGCCTCCCTGCTACCCAAATTAGGATTGAGCGGTTACAGAAAATGAACTGATGAACTTTCTGATCTTTTTTTTTTAGGCAATTGGCTACAGTACTCCTGCTAAAACTCATCCTCACGTGTTCGTACAGTATTTAATACAGTGAAGCTAACCAGAGAAAATCTTATTAAAGGAAGAAAAAAATTTTGAAGATTAACATACAACTTTAAACTGTACAAAGAACCTTTATTCGTGTGATATGAATTGGATTATATGTTCAAGCTTTTGTTTTAATTATAAGATTGATGATTTATTCAGCAATGGATATGAGGGTGAGGGCAGCAATGGCTTATATTTAGTTGTGTGTGTGCGTGCAAGGGGGGGACATAAGGGGTAGAAAGCTGTCCTATAAAAACTTCCCTCTGCATGAGTCTTCTCCCGGGACAGCAGCATAACCACCAGGTCCTTTCTGTTTATCCCGAACTGCTCAGCTCTCTGGAGTAGCTTCATACCATGTCCCAGACCCAGGCATCGGACATGGATCCCACCAAGATGGGTGTCGGACGGGCAATCGCAGTCCTCACATCAGGAGGTGATGCCCAGGGTAAGTAAATACAAGAGGAACCGATATAGAAGTAAACATGGGGGTCGACATGTGTGCAAGTTCTCGTGAAAGTGCAGATGCCTTCAAGTCCAAGTAAATGAGTTGGGATGAAGCATTAAGTAGTCTCATGTTGGTAATTCACTTTTTTTGCTACGTTGAGTTAGCGATTAGCCGTCTTACTTGTAATTTGCAACCAAATCTCAGACGTCTCATCCAGATGCCTTTCTATTTTAATCTGACATCATTTTGATGATTGAAACTGTCTTGTACAAAGTTCATGTCCTATAAGTTCTTTCGTCTTTACTGTTTTAAGAGTATAAACTTGAGTCTTAAGGGCAGCTGCAGATTTTTGCCATTATTTTTAAATGCTCTATAACCTTTAAATTTAGCGTTTAGTTTCTCTTGTCCTGACTCCGTGATACGATGCTTAAATTAGCTTCGGTGACCTTTTTCTGGAATGAAACAAAGTTG
Organism: Plotosus lineatus; assembly: GCA_024760905.1. Classification (NCBI taxonomy): domain Eukaryota; kingdom Metazoa; phylum Chordata; class Actinopteri; order Siluriformes; family Plotosidae; genus Plotosus; species Plotosus lineatus. The sequence goes on along the minus strand of CM045738.1, from coordinate 41,990,969 downwards.
TAATGGGAACACTGGATCAGCAGCTGTTCACTTCTGAAACTAGAGAAGCTGCGTCACCTTTAACACTGGAGGGAGCACGCTTTCTGGCCTTTGCAGACTTTGAAGAAGATATCGAAAAAGGATTATGTGATCCCATAACTCGTCCTTCTCCCTCATTTAGTGTGACAGTGTCATGTCTTTACAGCCACAAATTCATCACCTGACTTTTTTCAGAATGCATTTGAGAATTACACTGCTATATCCATATACAGTGTATATACACACGGTATATATATATATAATATATATATATATATAGGCAGACTCCATTACTTACCATTTTATTAAGAACACGTACAGGAATCCCTCACTTTCCGTGGTTAATGGGGACCGAGTCCCCCCCGCGGCTGCCAATTTCCGCAAAGTAGGATCAACCCACCCGACTGACTGACGTATAAGGTAAAGTCCATTGGGCTTTTTACACCCGAGCCATAGTGGCTCATCAGGCCGGTACTTATCCCTGGCTTCCGTAGTGTGAAGCGACTAGGAGTTCAATTCCTCCTGGATGGGACGCTAGTCCATCGCAGGTTACCTTCCCAGTGTATTTTACTGGTAATCATTTATACTGCTGGGTGAACTGAGGCACACTTGTGGTTGAGATATTGCCCAGGGGTCTTAGCACAGTGAGGGGCTAACTGGGATTTGAACACACAACCTCCCGATCATGAGCCCAGCACCCTAACCATTACGCCACCGGCCCCTGACTGACGTATATGTACATATATTTGTGTATATAATATCAATAAATACATAGTCAACGCTATAAACGCTTATAATTTTTTTTTTTTTTTTTCTTGCATGATTGGCCTTGTTTTGCAGCATTTTCCTTCACTTTCCTTGATTTTTTTTCTTCTTTTCCTTTCAGCTATTCCCTTTTTTTCTCAGGGGCCGCCACAGCGAATCATCGCATGTTTGATTTGGCGTAGGTTTTTACGTTGGATGCCCTTCCATACACAACCCTTTAGCAAGGGACAGAAACACGCTGATGGCTATTCAGCTCCTCTTTACGAAAATCAGCAATGGTTCTTTTTCATGAACCTCTCACCATCGACGGGGGCAGTGGTGGCCTCATGGTATAGGTGCTGGATCACTGATCCTAAGGTTTGGGGGTTCAAGTCCCACTCTACACAAGGTTGTCACTGTCCCCACCCCAGTGCAGCTAACTGGGTTCTCAAAGGCCGGCCATGTCTCTCACTGTCTGTGGTGTGAGCTTCCTGTAAAAGAACCATTGCTGACTTTCGACAAGAGGAGGCTGCAAAGCCGTCAGCGTGTTTTGGCCCTGTGATGGCCTGGCGAGCTGTCCAGGGTGTACTTTGCACTCGCCCGGAGTCGGCTGGAATGGACACCAGCCTCCCCGTGACCCTAATTAGGACTAAGTGGGTACAGAAAATTAACTGAACTCTCACCATCGGCAGTGAGTGACATGGCCAGCCTTTGATAACCCAGTTAGCTGCACTGGGGGTTTCCCTATTTTTCCAGGATTTCCTTTTTTTTTTTTTTTTTTTTTTTTTTTAATGAATATTTTTGAAAAACCCACGATGCGCTGAAGCCACAGAAACTGAAGCACGAAGTAGCGAGGGATCACTGTATATACCAAAACATGTATCCAATCAGCCAATCAAAATGAGATGGAAACTGTTTGCACTACATTTTATATACTAGTAGAGCTATGATCTGTAAACTTGCCTATCCTGTATATGGAACAAAACAGCAGTGGCATAGAGGTTCGTACATCAGCCCCTCAGCAGGTTGGTCCTGGGTTCGAGTGTTTCTGTATGGAGTTTGCAAGTTCTCCTATTTCTTGTATGGGGGTTCCTTGGGGTCGTCCAGTTTCCTCCCTAAGTCTTGGACATTCGACTAATTGGCTGTTTCAAATTGCCCCTGTGTGTGTGTGTGTGTGTGTGTGTATGTGTTGGCCTTGTGATGGTCTGGTGAGCTCTTTCGCATCTTCCCAGTAGGATAAAGCAGTCTGGTCTTTTTTTATAACCTCTTCAAGGGCGGTTATGTTTTTTGTTATGTATTTGGTTCGGTTTGTGTGTTTGTCATGTACGTATACATTCTCCTCAGATTTCTCGATGTGCTTTGGGACAAGGAGGATTCTATTACATTTTGCTCATTTCTGTAACCACATAATCCTAATTAGGGTCACAGGGAGGCTGGTGCCCATCCCAGCCGACTCTGAGTGAGGGAAGAGTACACCCTGGACAGCTCGGCAGGCCATTACAGGGCGGAAACACGCTAACGGTTTTGCAGTGACTCTTGTCGAAAGTCAGCAATGGTTCTTTTACATGAACCTCCCACCATAGACAGTGAGAGACATGGTCAGCCTTTGATAACCCAGTTAGCTGCACTGGGGGGGACAGTGACAACCTTGAGGAGAGTGGGACTCAAACCCCCGACCTGAGGATCAGCGATCTAGCACCCTATACCACTAGGCCACCACTGCCCTCGATTACATTTTGGAGATGGGAATTTTTTAATTATTCTTTAACAATACTCGATTCAAGTCGTTTTGAATGTGTGGTATTAAAGCAGAAACATAAAGTGGTGCTGTGTAATTTCTGGGGGGGTTGGCTGGCTGGCTTGACAGAGGTTTGCGCTCCCTGCAGGAACTTGTTTGTATTATGAGGGTTTTTTATTTTTCTCACGGAGTAGAACATAACAATGCAAGACTCACATTTTCTGTTCATTTTAAGGAATGAATGCTGCAGTGAGGGCCACAGTCAGAGTCAGCTTGTACACAGGAGCTAAAGTCTTCTTCGTTCATGAGGTCAGGAAAACATGCAGCACTGTATTGCACAACTTGTAGTGGTCTGAATGTTAAGTGTTTGTCTGCTAAAGTGATGAATCAACTAAATGACTGAGGCAACATCAGCATTTCAAATGCTTCGAAGGTTGAGAGCTATGATTTGGTTTCACTGCTACAGGGTTACCAGGGTCTGGTTGATGGGGGTGATAATATTTGCCTGGCAACGTGGGAGAGTGTGTCCATGATGCTCCAGTTGGTAAGCAACTATAGTATCTTCATATAGCTAGCAAGTTTAATCATGTAATTTGTTTTTTAAAAATTCTGCATATGGATACTTTTTAGGGAGGTACCGTCATTGGTAGCGCTCGCTGTAAAGATTTCCAGACAAAGGAGGGCCGAATAAAGGCTGCGTACAACCTGGTCAAACGGGGCATCACTAACCTGTGTGTGATTGGTGGAGATGGAAGTTTAACTGGAGCCAATCAGTTCCGCACAGAGTGGACTGAATTGTTGGGACACCTTGTGAGTGCAGGTAAGTTTATAGAGCTTTTATACACTGAGTTTATACGTTGATTTATAGCACCTTCTGTAAGGATTCTTTCCCCAATGAACTTTTCCACGGGTTGTAATATTACCTACTGGAACGAACATACCATTCATTTCTGTCATTGCTTAATCCTAATTAGGGTCGTGGGGTGGCTGGCGCCCATCCCAGCCAACTCCGGGAGAAGGCAAAATACATGCTGGACAGTTCGCCTGGCCATTGCAGGGCGGAAACACGATGATGGCTATGCGGCTACGCTTGTTGAAATTCAGCAATGATTCTTTTACAGTCTCGCACCATAGACAGTGAGAGACATGGCCGGCCTTTGATAACCCGGTTTGTTACACTGGGGAGACAGGGACAACCTGTGGAGAGTGGGACTCGAACCCCCAACCTTAGAATCAGTGATCCAGCACCTTACCCCCAGGCCACCACTGCCCCATAATACCAAAGTCATTGTATAAATATTCACTTCTCTTAGTCTTGCCTGCGATTGTAAAGTCGCTTCTGTACATCCATATTTCTTTATTTCTGTTCTCTTGTTAATGGATTTATTTCTGATCCATATAATATCCAAAGTCTGAAACATTTTTATTTCCATGCTTTGATTTACTCTTTTCTAGAATTTCTTTTCACCCAAAATAGTAATTAGCCCATTCACAAAAAATTTGTTCTCGGAGTTATCCATGGAATCATTCATTCATTCATTTTCTGAACTGCTTCATTGTAATTATGGTCGCGGGGCAGCTGACGCCCATCTCGGCTGATTCTGAACAAGGGCAGGGTACACCCTGGACACCTCTCCAGACCATCGCAGGGCAGAAACACGCTGACGGCTATGCAGCTACTCTTTATGAAAGTCAGCAATGGTTCTTTGACATGAACCTCTCACCATAGACAGTGAGAGACATGGCTGGCCTTTGATAACCCAGTTAGCTGCACTGAGGAGACAGTGACAACCTTGTGGAGAGTGGGACTCAAACCCCCGACCTTAGGGTCGGGGGGGGGGGGGGGAGTGACAACCGTTGACAGTGGGGCTTGAAACCCCAACCTTAGGATCGGTAATCCAGCACCTTACCACCAGGACACCACTGCCCACATTGATGGAATCAGTGTATGTATATTATATTAGGAGCATAATGGTGGTGTACATGGTTAGCACAGCAAGAAAGTTCAGGATTCGAGTCCTGGGCTCGGCTTGGGCATTTCTGTGTGATGATTGCATTTTCTTCCTGTGCTTGATGCTTCCTTCAAGTGATTCAGTTTCCTCCAACAGTCTGAAGACCTGCACATTAGGATAATTGCCTGTTTCAAATTGCTCCGAGTTGTGAGTGTTAATGTGAATATTTCTGTTTGTGTTGGCCCTGCATTGAACTACAGTGGTACCTCACCTTGCGAAATTAATCCAGAGCCTTTTTCGGAACCTGGATTTTTCATAAGTTGAACTGCATTTTACATGTAAAACATGTGATTCGTTCCAAGGCCCCCAAAACTACCTCTAAACCCTTTAAAAATTACAAAAGCATACCTTTTAAGGCTTCCTTCTGCTTCAATATCGTACCGATGATAGACGGGTTTGGCCATATTCCTTTGCGATATCACTCAACTGCATGCCACGAGCCCACTTCTTCTTTTCACTTGCACTGGGAATCACACGTGTGTGTGTGTGTGTGTGTGTGTGCCCGCGCACGTACGCACATGTGTCGACCATGTCTTCTTAGCAGAGTTATAATCTTACAAATGTTTATGCAAGGTTAAAAGCCTGAGCCAAAAGATAAACTTGCAATGAGCACACTCGAAAAACTCATGAAACAACAGTAACTTTGTCTTTTACACGATAAACATTATGGGTGCTCCATAATAGCCAATGGGAGGGAGCTGCGTCATCCCTCCAAGCCAATGGGAAGCCAGCGGGGCGGGATGTTGGAAAATAGTCAATGGGAGAGCAGCTCGTGCATTGTTTGAATGTTTGAATGGCGCGTTTTAATGTTTGAATGGCGCGTTTGAATGTTTGAATGGTGTGTTTCGCGTGTTTCATAAGGAGAACTTGTTTCATATACAGAGACAAAAAATTTTGGAAAGTGTTTTTCTTCACCTGGATTTTTCGTTTGCTTGTAAGGTGAGGTACCACTGTATCGATCTGTTGGTATGTTCCCCATCTTTGCCTAGAGTAGGCTCAGATAGGCTTCAGCCTTCCTGTGGCCCTAATAGGATAAAATAGTTCAGCAAATGAAAGACAGTATAATTATGTATCAAGATCTTGAATTTTATTTGCACATAGATGGACATTTATATAGATTTTTTTATGAGAACTTACTGAGGCTTTTAGTAGTTGGAATAGTTCAATCGAGGTGAATCCTTATGTAACACACTGCATTTTGGAGTGAGTAATATGATTACGGTGGTGTGCATGTGAAGGCCACTGTAAGCTCACTTCATATCGTCCTGCAGGCAAGATCACTAAAGGGGAGGCCCAGTCATCATCTCATCTCAACATCGTGGGCATGGTTGGATCCATTGATAATGACTTCTGTGGAACTGACATGACCATCGGCACAGATTCTGCTCTTCATCGTATAATGGAGGTGGTGGATAGCATCACCACTACAGCCCAAAGGTAGGGCATGTTGCGACATACAAAAATCGACACCCACTGCCACCATCCATTTCCTGCCTTTAATACAACTTTATTCATTTTGGGTCTGAGATTTTTTTTCCCATTGGTCCACAGTCACCAGCGTGCTTTTATTCTGGAAGTCATGGGACGGCATTGTGGGTGAGGGTACCAAAAACAACTACGTAATATATACTGTGATATGAAATCAGGAACATTAACTTCAAGCACTGTATACTCTCTCTCTCTCTCTCTCTCTCTCTCTCTCTCTCTATATATATATATATATATATATATATATATATATATATATATATATACACACACACACACTTTTTCTTAATTTTTCTTCATATATATGTATGTATGTATGTGTGTTTTTTCTCAGTTATCTAGCCCTGGTTACTGCATTGGCATGTGGGGCTGACTGGGTGTTTATTCCAGAGATGCCACCAGATGACGGCTGGGAAGAACACTTGTGCAGGAGACTGATAGATGTATCTACCCATCACATACATGATTTAATTTTAGAATAAACAATCATAGCTTGCAAATGTTAATAGATGCAAAAAAAAGTCTGACCCACTCACTCACACACTTTTTCCAAGCAAGCTTTAATCCTGGGCAGTGGTGACCTGGTGGTGAAGGTGCTGGATCACTGATCCTAAGGTTGGGGATTCAAGCTCCACTTTCCACGGGTTGTCACTGTCCCCCCAGTGCGGCTAACTGGGTTATTAAAGGCCCACCATGTCTTTCACTGTCTTTGGTGTGAGGCTGTAAAACAACCATTGCTGACTCTCGACAAGAGTTGGCTGCAAAGCTGTCGGTGTTTTTCGGCCCTGTCCAGGGTGTACACTGCCCTTGCCCGCAGTCGGCTGGGATGGGCGCCAGCCTCCCGGTGACCCTAATTAGGATTAAGCGGTTACAGAAAATGCATGAATGAATGAGCTTTAATGAGCTCTGTTCTGGGGCCTATCTCAGATGTCACTGAGTGAAGGTGGAGTATAACTGAACAGTTTGCTAGATCTTTCTTGGTCCAACACACACAACCATTTGTCATTGGTATTGGTCATCCTTACAGTACAGTTTGTGCATATGTAATATGTTTAAGTGCTGCAAATGCTGACTATTAAAAGATAAAAACTGTGTAATTTTATCCTGTGGATTACTAGCAGAGGCTAAACCAATAGATATCAGGCATTTTTTCCCAGAAAAGACTTTAAAATATTGGGCGGGGTTGTCCAGTTCAAGTCAACAAGCTGATTTATTCAGTAAGCAGCATTTAAGGTGATTAAAAACATATTCTAGAAGCAACTATCATAGCAATTTGAAGAAAATGGGTGTAAATGGTTACACCTTTTTGAGCCAGAGTGGAGGAGTCTTGAGAGAAATAGTGAGACATCACATTCTAGTGACTCTGAGGATGAGAACGCTGCCAGTGATATGTGTGACACTAAATACAAAATGGCGTATGCAGCTAATGTTTTGCCAACTTGGCTTTCCTGTCATCAGTTGGTTTTCAAACAAAAAAAAAAGTTCTTGGTAATCTCTTTGTTTGGTGTTTACACCATTCAACACCGGCTGATAATGTGTTATGATGCACTGATCAGGAACGCAGCCCGGCCAATCCAATGAATTTGCATCATTTCCAGGCTGAAACAGCCACTCAGAAAGGCAACATGTCTCTGAGCATGCCTTGTGTTGTAACCCTCTCGCAGACTGTAAAATTGAGCAACGACTGATGATGCTCAAGGAAACCGCTAATGTTATACATGACTGTTGTAAATCACTAATAACAGTAATTTACCACAGGTGCACTTTAAATGATTATGAAAGTATGGAGAGTCTGCTTTTTACCTGACTATACCGTAGGCCTCCGCCCTTTCACGGTTCACCAGTCATGCCTCCGCATACTCACGGATTAGCCCCAGCCCGGAAGTAACTGGCACGTGATTCAAATTTAGTCAATTGCTGAGAGCTTTTGTTTTTTTGTTTTTCCCTTCTGCTGATTGGTTGCAGAAGATGCGTACACCTTTTTTTTCTCCTTCGCACACAAGTCATCAACGTGATTGCCTGAATTCTGAAGTAAAATTTTTAGTGTTTTTTTAATGATTATTTAAGCCCTATGATGCCACTCAAACACCCTGCATCTTCTCTAACATCTGGTCAGGAGCCTAAGTGCTTTATTTATTCATAAATATTCTCACAGTACAAAAATAAAAAGTTTTTACTTAATCATTACTACATTTTTACTGTATTAATGAGTAAGATTGGTATAGAATGTGTTTAACAAGCATATTTTATCGCATGTAATATCATTACATAGGATTTTAAAACCACATCAATAATTTGCGCACTTTCAGGATCCGCGGGCAACTCCCGCGAATAATTGGGGATTACTGTATATTTTAAGCAAAATCTTGCCATACCTACCTAAAGTACATACCATTTGCTGCTTTTTTTTGCATGATGTATGGATTCTATTAGACCAGAAACAGAGGATCTCGTCTGAACGTGATCATTGTGGCTGAGGGAGCCATGGATCGGGCTGGCAAACCCATTTCTTGTGATCAAATCAAAGAGGTAAACAACTAATCACCACATTTATACCTGGTGTAAAATGTCATTAAAATGAATCAAAACCTACTATATTTCTTTTAAAAATCTATATCAAAGTATACTTCAATTATCCAGTATCATTCACACCACCACACTAGTGTGTGGCCTGGCATGCCCATACACAGCAAGCTGCAATGCACTGTGTTCTGACTCCTTTCTATCATAAGCAGCGTTGACAGTTTCAGAGTCAGTGCTACAGCAGCTCTTCTGTTTGATCAGTTCACATGTACTAACCTTCAGTCCCCACATGCATCAGTGAGCTCTGGGGACCCATGATACTCAATGGTTGCCAGCTCAATGGTTGTCCTTTTCTGGATCCCCTTTGGTAGGTGCTCACCACTGCATACCAGGAACACCCAACAAGACCTTTTATTTTGGAGATGAGTAGACCCAGTCTTATCGCCATTACAGTGTAGCCCTAGTTGAAGTCACTCAGGTCCTTAAGCTTGCTCATTTTCTTGCTGCCAACACATCAAATTCACTTTTCACTTTTTGCTGAAAGCATCCCACTCTTTCCAGGTGCCACTGTACCAATATACAGATTTTATTCCATTTCTATTTCTACTTGTTCTTCAATTTCATTTCATCTATAGAAAGATATATCATAAATATAAGTATGAAATATAATTAAATCTTATCCTGAGGTACACTTAATAATAGGCTCTGACAGAGGGGCATGGCTGACATGTGCTTTGCACCATACAGAGCTCAAGGAAGAGAAGCAGAACGATTCATTTCTAAACTCGTGCCAAAACTTTCAAAGAAGAAACAAATTGACTCCAGTATTATAATGAACTGGATAAGTCTCTGTAAGTCTGATCAGATCCAGTGTGCTGTGCTTGAGAGGAACCAGGAGTTTAAACATGGGACATAATGATATTGATAATGTACAAAGTGTTCATTTTATAATTGAATAATTTTGTGTTTTTAGCATTTTACTGATTATCATACCCATTATGTGGGTTTAATTTGAAAATATTTAATATACTGTATCTTTTTAATTTATGTACAGACGCTCCTCACTTTACGTTTATTCACCTTATGTTTTTTTTTTTCGATTTTACCTTTGAAGTGACTGTAAAAAAAATTTTGTCAAAATATTTTTTTTGTAAGTCAAATTTTGAGTTTAACATGCTCTCCGTAGTACGAGACATTTTTACATAGTATGTAGACATAGTACGCTGCATCCATTGTTTACATGGTGCTGTGTTCATTGTTTACAAACGACAGAGTGAAGTCGCGGTGCTTCTTCCCAGTTCACGGCATATTACCCTTGTGTTAAGAAGTCATCTCTGTGATCTTTGTGTTTACACTGTTTTGCGTATTTGTAACCCTAAGCAAATATGGTTGGTCAGAAGCGTAAGCCTACTAGTGATAGTGGTAATCAGAAAAAGCAGCAAGCCATCTCGTTTGAAACGAAGATGGCTTTTATCAAGAAAATTGATGCTGGTGAAAAACATTTGAACGTTGCACGTTTCTTACAAATGGCTCCATTGACCATCGGAACCATTTACTGTATAACCAGAAAGATCACATCATAGAGTATGCTAAATAGTATTTATGGATGTATAGTACAGTATGAACGGTCATATGTTACTGGAATGTACAGTAACAACTTACGTTTTTTTTTTTTTTTACCTTACGTTCGGCCGTTTGGAACATAACTAAAATGTAAGTCAAGGAGCGTCTGTATACTACGTTTTGTAAAGAATTTTAATAAAGTTTCCCGACATTGTTTCCCATCTACTGTGCTATAAAGACGAGCAGCGTGCTCATTCCGGTGCTAGAAGATTGTCCCTCTTGACGTCCCTGTTTTCCTGTGATCTCTCTGGCCCCTAGTGTCAGCTCCACACTCACTAGCAGTAACTATGTTTTCCCCTGTAACAATAAAGTCTCCCCGTGTTCATCCTACTCTGTCTTCTGTATTTTGGGTCTGGCTGAAAGTTCCTCACGTCACAGTTAGCTTGATAATCTATGGTGCATTGAGCTTTGCACCTTGTACCAATAAATTATAAATTCAATAGAATGAAATAAGATGATTTATGCAGAGAGAGAGAGAGAGAGAGAGAGAGAGAGCGCGATACGCTGGACTTTTTTTCTTTCACATTGTCTTCTTTCTATGTGTAGTTAGTATCTAAAAAGCTGGGCTATGACACCCGAACCACTATCCTCGGCCATGTACAGAGAGGAGGGACTCCTTCAGCCTTTGACAGAATCCTGGTGGGCTTTTTCTTTGTGTTTCACGAGTCTGTTATGTTGTTTATTGTCATGTATTGTACAGGGAGTAGTCTTTTTTTTAAATTAAGGCTTTTTCTTGTCCTATTTGTTCCCTCCTGGTTGAATGTAATAGGGCAGCAGGATGGGAGTGGAGGCTGTGATGGCCCTACTGGAAGCCACTCCTGACACACCAGCTTGTGTGGTCTCACTTTCAGGGAATCAAGCAATCAGACTGCCCCTGATGGAGTGTGTACAAGTGGTATGTTCTATCAACAATGATTAAGTCTAATCTAGTTTTTAAGAATAGAAGGTTTGGATGATGAGATACGGCAGCAGTCCTATCCTGTCAGATGCCAGCACAAACATGATGAAGGTGTTGGTTACTCTTTCCAACAGACCAAGGATGTCACTGTTGCAATGAAAGAGGGCAGATATGAGGATGCTTTGAAACTTAGAGGAAGGTCAGTGTATGCCTTTAATTCATTAGGTCCAGACATTTCATTAGTGGGTTCGTCCTGTTTGATGCTGTGTGATGGTTGCATGTTTTTTAAGCATATCATTTGTTCGTACAGGGATTCCTCGCTACTTCGCGCTTCAATTCATGCGGCTTCAGTGCATCGTGGTTTTTTTTTTTTTTTCTTCATTGAATTAAAAAAATAAGGAAATTATGGACGAATAGGGGAAAAAGTTAAGGAAAATGCCACAAAAAACAAGGCCAATTATGCAAAAAAAACAAAAACAAAAAACAACAACCCCTAAACCAACACAAAACAAAATCGACCCAAAATCTCCCATCGAAGCTAGTTACATTGTTGTGAGGTGCTGAGTGTTTCAACGCGCATCTGCGTGCGTGCGCGTGCATCTGTATGTGTGTGTATTTATAGTTTATTTACATCTTATGCATTATTTTTTTTAACGTTTAATTGTTATTATAATCATTTATAGCATTGGATATGTATTTATTGATATTATATACACATATACATGTACGTATACGTCAGTCAGGGGCGGTTGGGGGGGTAATCCTACTTCGCGGATTTCGATGGTCACGTGGGGATCTCGGTCCCAATTAACCACGGAAAATGAGGGATCCCTGTATACAATATACTACACTGGTAGGCTGTGATCTAACTGGTTTGAATTCTTAGGATGGTTACAAATTATTTTATCAAGACGAGGGAATGGGGGGCAGGGGGGGTGATCACTGAATATTGAGGGATGTATCCAATTCAATGACATCTACTGAGCTTGAGGTGCATATTTGTTTTAATGTACAGTATATACTCCACAAAAAAAATTGAATTAAGATATTTACACATTTTAGCTGTGATCTAGGCGGGTCAGGTGAACAGACTACTGTATATGCAATGTGAATTATTTTTCTTATTTTCCTGTGTAATACAGCATATACTCAAACTGGGCATCACGGGAGCATGTCTGCCTCACAGCAAGGTGGCTTAGTTTTAATTCCTGGGCTCGGGCATTTCTATGTGGAGTTTGTATGTTCTCCGCGTGACTGTGTGGGTTTCCTCCCATCATCAGAAACCATGCATAGTAGGCTAATTGGCTGTTCTACATCACCACTAGGTGTGAATTTGAATAGCTGTCTGTGTATATGTGTGTTGATCCTGTAATCGCCTGGCGGGCTATCCAGGGTGTACCCTGCCCTCGCCCAGAGTCAGTTGAGATGAGCGCCAGTCTCCCCTAATTTGTTTAAGCTGGGGCTTTCAAACTAGTTGCACCGGTTCACTGCTATGAGTGCTAGGATTTGAGTGAGTGTCAGTGACCTTGACCTACTTTTCAAGGTCACAGAGGCAAAACTGTATACAGTGATCCCTCGCTACTTCGCGCGTCAATTCCTGCGGCTTCAGTGCATCATGGGTTTTTCAAAAATATTCATCAAAACTTTTTAAAAATAAGGAAATTAAAGATAAATAGGGGGAAAGTGAAAGAAAATGCTGCAAAACAAGGCCAATTATGCAAACAAACAAGCAAATAAACAAAAAGAAAAAAAAAAAACATCAAAGCTACTTACATTTTTTGTCAAGTGCGCATCTGAGTGTGTGTGCACATCTGTGTGTGTATTTATATTTTATTTACATCTTATGCATTATTTTTTAATGTTTCATTGTTCTTATCAGCATTTATAGAGTTGAATATGTATTTATTGATATTATATACACATATACATGTACGTATACGTCAGTCAGGGGGGTTGATCCTACTTCATGGAAATTCGGCGTCCGCGGACAGTCTCGGTCCCCATTAACGGCGAAGAGTGAGGGATTACTGTATTAGGTTTCCGGGCATTTACTTGCCATGCTGAAGTTGGCTTGGTATGCTTGTTCTATATTGGCATATTATGAAATGGTCCTTTCAGCGGTAGCATTTGGACCCCTCTACCGTATTGCTTTCTTTTTTTTTTCTTGTGTAGTATATACTAAAACAATTATTCAGCTGACACTCAGTGGATATCACTAAATAGTCCTATAAAATTTTGATTTGAGGACTATTGAACGATATCCACCAAGCTTGCTGTGAAAATTATTTGTTTATTTTGAGTTTGCTTGCTTTACTGAGTGACACTAATATTTCTGTGTTCAGGAGCTTTGAGAATAACTGGAACACATACAAGCTGCTGGCCCATGTACATATCCCTGAAGTCAAGGTAGAAAAAAGTCTGAGCTCTGGCCTTGACATTTAATTTGTTTATTTCAATACCTTGCCACTACAGTCGTCTCCCAAACTGTGTAATTAGAGCTGCTGATGGAATGTACACACTTCAACACTACGCATTTCTTTCCATCTCCCATTCATATTTCTTCTTCTTTTCAGAGTAATATTAATGTGGCCATTCTGAATGTGGGTGCACCCTGTGCAGGCATGAACGCTGCTGTGAGATCTGCAGTCAGGATTGGCATCCTGCAAGGACATAATATGCTAGCAGTGAATGATGGTTTCGAGGGTTTGGCTGAAGGAAAGGTGAGGAATTGATGATTATTTTTACTTCTTTGCTTCATCGTCACACATCCCAAACTATCATACAGTGGTACCTCACCTTACGAAATTAATAGTTTCAGAGCTTTTTTCGTAACATGCATTTTTCGTAAGTTGAACCGCATTTTACATGTAAAACGCGTGATTCGTTCCAAGACTTCCAAACTACCCCCTAAACCCTTTAAAAATTATAAAAGTGTACCTTTTAAGACCTCCTTCTGCTTCAATATTGTACTGATGGTAGACGGGTTTGGCCATATTCCATCGTGATATCACTCGAGCTCGTTTCTTCTCCTCACTCGCACCGGAAATGTGTGTGTGTGTGTGTGTGTGTGTGTGTGTGTGTGTGTGTGTGTGTGTGTGTGTGTGTGTGTGCACGCGTGTGTTGACTATGTCTTCTTGGCAGAGTTATAATCTTACAAATGTTTATGGAAGGTTAAAAGCCTGAGTCAAGAAATAAAGCATAAAACAACAGTCACTCTGTCCTTTACATGGAATGCATCATGGTGGATTCAGCACTATAATAGGCAGTGGGAGGTAAATGCGTCATTCGTCCGAGGCAATGGGATCCCTGTCCAAGATGGCGTCAGGTGGACCTGTCCAAAACGGCGCTTGAGTGAAGGTGACATGAACGACAGCTCAGTTTTTAGCCAATGGGAGGCCAGCGGGGCGGGCTGTTTGAACGTCATTGGTGGGAGAGCAGCTCATGCATTGTTTGAATGGCACGTTTTAATTTTTAAGATGGCGCTTTCGTAACGTGAACTTGTTTCATATCCTGAGACAAAAATTTTAGGAAAATGCTTTTTGTAACCTGAATTTTTTGTTTGGTGAGACTTTCGTAAGGTGAGGTACCACTGAATTATGATCTTGTTGGCTAAGAAAATGGATTGGGTGGGATCAAACAACTTGATCTAATCCTTAGATTGACCCTATCACTTGGAACAGTGTTGGTGGCTGGACAGGAAAAGGAGGCTCTGTCTTGGGAACAAAAAGGTATTCATGACTAATTACATACATTCTGGCACTTTACCATCATCTCCTTTGAATATTATTTTTATTACAGTGGTACCTCACTTTATGAAATTAATCCGTTCCAGCGCCTTTTTTGTAAATTGCATTTTTTGTAAGTTGAACCGCATTTTAAATGTAAAACTCGTGATTCAATACAAGGCTCCCAATACTACCCCATAAACCCTTTAAAAATTATAAGTACACCAATTTTGCATGAACTATGTATGAAATATGTGTTAAAAGTAAAAGAAAATTATTCACCTTTTTTGAAATCTCTCAAACCACCCATGCGATGCTTTAAAGTCCGGGGGTTGCTGGTCTGAAGAACCCTCATCCCCACCCTCCTTCACGAGGTCCTTAAATATGGCGGTTGCTTTTTCCGAAATAATCACCTCCATCACTGTATCTCCACTTTTAATGCCTCCTTCTGCTTCAATATCGTCCCGATTGTAGAGGGGTTTCGGCCATACTCCTTTGTAATTTCACTCAACCGAATCCCACTTTCATCTTTTTTTATCATCTCCTGTTTTACTTTTATTGATAATGGAGCCCGCCTCTTCTTTTCTGTGTCACCGGAAATCACTTTTGTGTGGCTCATGATTAATAATGAAAAATAACTCTGCAGTAAGCACACTCAAAAAACTCACGAACCAACAGTACAACTTTCCTTCATGCCTGTGTGTTGAACAATGGGTCGAAGGCACATGAAAAGCATTAAGGGTACACTACTGTATTATAGAGATTCAGCTCCTTTTTAGCCAATGGGAGGTCAGCGGGGTGGGGTGTTGGGAGACAACCAATAGGAAAGCAACTTGCGCATTGTTTGAATGTTTGAACGGCGCGTTTGAATTTCTAAGATGGCGCTTTCGTAACGTGAACTTGTTTCGTATCCAGAGACAAAAATTTTAGGAAAATGTGTTTCATAACCTGAATTTTTCATTTGGTGAGACTTTCGTAACGTGAGGTACCACTGTATTGTTATTCGTATTTTCTCATGTCTTCCTTATTTTGTCAGAACTCTTCCAGCAAAGCATATAGAGGACATCAGCGTGAACATTGCCAAGTACAACATTCATGCTCTGGTCATTATAGGAGGATTCGAGGTGTGTAAATGGAAGTCTACTATCCTTGTGGGAAAATGTCAAGCTACGGCCTAATTCTCATGTTTTCAAGGTCACGAATGTATCAGTCATTAATGTATGGCTTTTTTCCTCATATAGGCATTCTCAGGTGGTCTAGAGCTTGTCCAAGCCAGAGAGAAGTATGAGGAGTTATGTATCCCCATGGTAGTTATTCCAGCTACGGTGTCAAACAATGTTCCTGGATCAGACTTCAGCATTGGTGCTGATACTGCCCTGAACACCATCACCACGGTCAGAGCTGCAGCTGAGACACATACACACACTATCTGATGCTAAGACTTGTGTCTGCACTATAGTCTGCATTTCTGTAGTCCATTTTCAATTTGAGTGGAAGCTCTGCTTATTGGAAGAAATTACCCCATCATTCCCTAATTTTTATTTATAATCATACATAAAACGTATGATTGGGGCAGTGGTGGTCTAGTGGTATAGGGCGCTGGATCGCTGATCCAAAGGTTGGGGGTTCAAGTCCCACTCTCCACAAGGTTGTCACTGTCCCCCCCAGTGCAGCTAACTGGGTTATCAAAGGCAGGCCATGTCTCCCACTGTCTATGGTGAGAGGTATGTAAAAGAACCATTTCTGACTTTCGTAAAGAGTAGGCTGCAAAGTCGTCAGCGTGTTTCTGTCCCTTGCTAAAAAGGGTTGTGACAGGAAGGGCATCCGACGTAAAAAAACCTCTGCCAAATCAAACGGGCGAATCAGATGATTCGCTGTGGCGACTCCTGAGTAAAAGGGGAAAAAGCCAAAAGGAAGACAGACAGACATAAAACGTATGATTGCGGCCGTCACCCATTTATCAATGTAATTAAATGCTGAAAACAGAAAAGAGATAATTTAGTCAGTATTGCAATTACCTTCATTGACGTAATAAGCGCTCTACTCCAATAAGCACCCCCAGTGTTTTTGTTTGTTTGTTTGTTTGTTTTTTATCATCTTGCGTCTAATAACCGCCCATGTGTACTGGGAGCAAAATGGTAGATCAAACTTACCAATTTTATTCGATCAGTCTCTGTAACAGTAAAATGAGGCGTTCACTGCCTGTGAAAGTGAGTTTACATGGTATTTCAAGACCCCCTGCCACTGGGGAATGTCTATAATGTTCATCAATTACAACACATTTGATTGTTCTGCCGTGCTTCAAAACCAGGAAAATATTTTGCTGTGTTCTCTTGGTAAATGTCCAACAACCAATGAACCATTAGAAACGGCTCCAGCAAAACTATGGGATGCTCTGAATTAATGGAGTGATGAGCCAGATATGGACCTATCAGAAAGTGATGACAAGGATTTTTCACCTGATTCTCCAGCTCACTAACTTCATAAATCTAAGGATGTTCCTGGACATGTGCTTTTGTTTATGTTCATGCTGATTGTTTCAAATGTGCCATGTGTGTTGACAGTGTTGATTGACTCGATTTTACTTCCAGGAAAATGTTTAAAGGAAATGTTTCAAGGGAGGGAAAAGTCAGGGGTCTTTTTTTTTAATTATACAGTTTTCTGTTTATTTTCAGCTTTCATGTAAGTAGTTTGGTTGATAATACAAAACGAATAATACAAATACCATTAAAACTCTGTTATTGTTCTATTATTATTCATGTTTTCCACCTCGATGGTAATAAGCACTTACCGTTCCAGATGGTAATAAGCCCCCTCCCCCCACTCCAATTTTTTAAGCGCCCTGGGCCTTATCACGTGAAATATGGTACTGTATGTTAAAATATAATATAAATTTAACACTGCAAGCATTACAGTTGAAAAGGTGAACATCTAAGAATTTAACTATTTTTGCATGGGGGGGATTCTTGGAGCATTTTGGAGACGTTTGATGGAAGCATTCTAGAAGAGACAGGAAGTCATAGAAAATATATTCTGTAAATTTCTGGTTTAACAGAATCCATACAACATGTTGATCTTTCGACAAGAGTAGCTGCAAAGCCATCAGCATGTTTCCACCCTGTGATGGCCTGACGAGCTGTCCAGTGTGTACTCTGCCCTCACCCGGAGTTGGTTGGGATGGGCACCAGCCTCCCCGCGAATCCTAATTAGGATTAAGCAGTTACAGAAAATGAGCTGAACAGAAGCAAATGCAGATATGTACTTTAGGTAGATATGGGAATGTTCCTTGTACAACTCACAGTGAGGAGGCTTCAGTGTGTGTTTGTTTATGTAGACTTGTGACAGGATCAAGCAGTCAGCGGCTGGCACTAAACGGCGTGTGTTCATCATCGAGACTATGGGAGGTTACTGTGGGTACCTAGCCACCATGGCAGGCCTTGCTGCAGGTGCTGATGCTGCCTACATCTACGAAGAGAAAATAAAAATTCACGATTTAGAGGTAATGATAAAAGTTTTAGAATGTAAACTAATTGATGTGGGTTATGATCTGTTTTATGTTTAGTTTTGTTTCATTTTGGCTTTCAGACCAATGTAGAGCATCTTGTCGAGAAAATGAAGACGACAGTGAAGAGAGGCCTGATTCTCAGGTTAGTGTCAGTCAAAACTATTTCAGATAGTTGAGTGAATACAAATTAATTTTATTTGCATTGAATTCATCTCGAGAAGACACTGTAGAAATTTAATCAACAGCTTCAGACCAATCACACTGGCAATTCAGAAACACTTTAGTAGAATTATTACAACTCAGCATCTCGGCAAAAAGGTTCTGGGTTTGAATCCCAGGTTTAGTGAGGGCATTTCTGTGTGGAATTTGCATGCATTCCTGTGCTTGTGTAAGTGGGGCCGGTGGTGTATTGGTTAGGGTGCTGCGCTCATGATCGGGAGGTTGTGTGTTCAAATCTCAGTTAGACCTCCACTGTGCAAAGACCCCTGGGCAAGGTCTCAACCACAAGTGTGTCTCTGTTCACCCAGCAGTATAAATGGGTACCAGTGAAAAATATACTGGGAAGGTAACCTGCGATGGACTAGTGTCCCATCCGGGAGGAGTTGAACTTCTAGTCATGTCACACTCTGGAAACCAGGGATAAGCACCGGCCTGATGAGCCACTATGGCTCGATTGTAAACAGCCCAAAGGACTTTACCTACCTGTGCTTGTATGGGTTTCCTCCAAGTACTCTGGTTTCCTCAGACTTTTCACAGACATGCACATGAATTGAATTGGCTGTCCCAAATTTCCCCAAGCTGTGAATGGGTGTGTGTGTGTGGATGGGTGCGTGTGTTTGCCCTGCGATGGAACTGTGAGCTGTTGAGGGTATACTCTACCTTCACCCAGTCTTGACTGAGATGGTCTCTAACCCGAGAAGTATTAAGCGCTTCGGCAGATGAATAAGTAAGTGAATGAGTATAATAAGGTAATTTTAGAATAAATCTTTTTTTTTTATTATTTAGAAATGAGAATTGCAGCGCCAACTACACAACTGACTTTATCTTCAACCTATACTCAGAGGAGGGAAAGGGGGTATTTGATTGCCGTAAAAATGTCCTTGGACATATGCAGCAAGTGAGTTATCAACAACCTTTCATTACCATCATTCTCTCAGATGCTTTTTATATATTTAACTTGTAAGTCATTTGTCTCTAGGGTGGTACGCCAACGCCATTTGACAGAAACTTTGCCACTAAGATGGGTGCTAAGGCTGTTCTCTGGTTAACTGAGAAGCTGAAGGAGTGTTACAGACACGGTGAGAGTCAAATACAAGATCAAATGGTCCAGTGTTTTCCATTTAGTTTAGATCATGGTATTTTTTTAACACAGTCCAACTTCGAAAATGAAAGTAAAAACCACCTGATAATAAAAATATACATACATTTTTTTTGTGTGTAATAGGAGAGTTTGAAAGACTTGAAAGAATTTCAGATTCGCTGATAAAATAAGATTGGCTCTGACTGTTTACATTTTTTCCTGGTTTTGACCTCTAAATCACTCCACCTGTACAGGACGCATTTTTGCCAACACCCCAGGCTCAGCATGTGTGTTAGGCATGAGAAAGAGAGGGCTGATGCTCCAGGCCTTGGGTGAGCTCAAGGAGCGGACTGACTTTGAGTAAGAATCCAAATTTCCATATTGACAAAACTATGTTGTCATTGTTGAATCAGGAATAGTAGTGTTTTTTTGTTGTTGCTGTTGTTGCTGGTGTCCTTGTAAGCATGATCGAACAATTTGACCTTGTACAGACGAGAATATTTCCTCTTTCTCACACTCTGTGTCTTGCTTCCTCATTTCTTTAGGCACCGTCTTCCAAAGGATCAGTGGTGGCTGAAATTGAGGCCTATTTCAAAGATCTTGGCCAAATACAAGATCAGTTTGGATACCACGGAGCATGCCCATATGGAGCACATTATCAGCAAGAGCGCTGCTGTCTCACTGCCTGGTACAAGGTTGTAAGGACTGAAAAACAGAGAAGTACAAAATACATAATGTGGTCGCAGAGTGAGTTTTATGCTGTTTTATAAGTTCCTGAAAATCCACAATTGACAACTTTGAAAGAGATTCATTAAGGGTAATTACTACTACTACTGTATGTAATAAACTTATTATGAGTCAATCAATATAAGCATATTACTGACGAAGACTTCATTTAGTCCATAGTGTATTAATATGCAAATCAATCACAAAGAAGCAATGATTTATCAAAAGCATACATGAGCAATTCAAGATGTAAACCTTAGTGTCAATTTTTAACAGCAAGACTAATACAGGCCCCATTTCAATCCCAATTTTACTCGACTGCACCATTCTTCGGACTTTTGTTGTTCGTAATGTGTGAAACACCAAATAAAGTAGACATCCAAGCCTGTAATCTTGTCTTCATCTTTTATCACGTTAAGAGTTTTTTGTCAGTAGATTTACTGCAGGAAGTGTGCAGTTATTTCACTAACAAAGCTCAAGACACTTATGATAGAACTTTCTAGTTTCTCAAATGTTTCACAAGGTGTAGGCACTTCACTGAATTGGGATACTGTTGTTTATTTCCCTGCATAATGCTTCTACTTTTATTATATCTCTGAAAACGTATCGGTTTTCTGCTGTGCTGAAGTCACATGAATACAGGTATACCTCGGCTGAAGTCGTTTCAAGTTAAGTCATTCTCGATTATGTGTCGGTTTTCAAAAAAGTATAGAAAAATAAAAAAGTTTAATAAAATAGATCTTATTTGTTATGGTCTGCGCTGGCTGGAGGCGTTAACTCTTTCTTCATTCATCGCAAGCCCTGCGAGGAGCGTGGCTGCTACCTGCAGACGAGGTTCAGAGAGCGCACCTGTTTCCATTCAGCAATCAGCAAGCTATAAATAGGAGCGGCGCGCTTCCCTCTGACGTCAGAAAATCATCCTTCCCAGTGATTCCGTTTCCCTGCTATCTCTCTGACCCCTGGTATCCTGCTTTGTGCTCAACCAGTTTTCATCCATGAATTATTTCCGGTGATTTAGATTTTCCAAAGTGCAAAATAAAATCATTGAATCTTCTTACATGGTCTCCTGCATCTTTGGGTCCGACGCATATGCTCCAGGCGCTGACAGGGTGCCAAGAGAAGAACTGTGGTATTGCATGAGGAAGTCTGGAGTGGCAGAGAAGTATGTTAGAGTGGTGCAGGACATGTATGAGAGATGTAAGACAGTAGTGAGGTGTGCTGTCGGTGTGACCGACGAATTCAAGGTGGAGGTGGGACTGCATCAAGGGTCAGCTCTGAGCCCCTTCTTGTTTGCTATGGTGATGGACAGGCTGACAGACGAGGTGAGACAAGAATCTCCATGGACTATGATGTTTGCAGATGACATCGTGATCTGTAGTGAGAGCAGAGAACAAGTGCAGGAAAATCTAGAGAGGTGGAGGTATGCCCTGGAAAGGAGAGGAATGAAGGTTAGCCTCAGAAAATCAGAATACATGTGTGTGAATGAGAAGGACCCAGGAGGAACGGTGATGTTACAGGGGGCAGAGATAACGAAGGTGGAGGATTTTAAGTACTTAGGCTCAACAATCCAGAGCAATGGAGAGTGTGGAAAAGAGGTGAAGAAGCGTGTGCAGGCAGGCTGGAATGGTTGGAGAAAAGTATCCGGTGTGATGTGCGATAGGAGAGTGTCAGCAAGAATGAAGGGAAAAGTGTACAAGATGGTGGTGAGGCCAGCGATGTTGTATGGCTTAGAAACAGTGGCGCTGAGGAAAAGGCAGGAGGCAGAGCTGGAGGTAGCGGAGATGAAAATGTTGAGGTTCTCCTGGGAGTAACGAGGATGGATAGGATCAGAAATTAGTATATCAGAGGGACAGCCCACGTAAGATGTTTTGGAGACAAAGTCAGAGAGGCTAGATTGAGATGGTTTGGACATGTACAGAGGAGGGATAGTGAGTATATTGGCAGTAGGATGCTGAGGTTGGAACTACCAGGCAGAAGGCCTCGAGGAAGACCGAAGAAGAGATTTATGGATGTGGAGAAGGAAGACATGAAGGTCGTTGGAGTCAGAAAAGAAGATGCGGAGGACAGGGTGAGGTGGAGGCGGATGATTTGCTGTGGCGACCCCTGAAGGGAGCAGCCGAAAGTAAAAGAAGAAGATTGAAAATTGCATTCATGAATAAAGTACAGGACGAGGAATGGTTATTTTCTGTTCAGTCGAGAAAAGTAAATTTGGCGTAGCATAGCCTAGGCTAGCATAGAGACAAGCTAATTCGATTTAAGTCATTTTTCAACTTATGTCGTCTCTCCTGGAGCCAATTAACGATGTAGGGTGAGGTATACCTGATTATAACATTGAAAAAGCTCTACTGCATTGTCTCCTTTTAGGTGCAGTACAGATGCTGCTGTCAGAAATGTTTGTTTCCACAACATTCTGGTTTATAAAAACATGACACAAACAGCACTGATCAGAAAGAAGACTTCTAGTGCAGTTATTGTTAAAAAATATTGATATGGACTACATGAGAATGGGGCCAGTGGCGTAGTGGTTAGGGTGCTGCGCTCATGATCGGGAGGTTGTGTGTTCAAACCCATAGTTAGACCTCCACTGTGCTAAGACCCCTGGGCAAGATCTTAACCACAACTGTGCCTCAGCAGTATAAATGGATACCAGTAAAAAAAAATATACTAGGACGGTAACCTGTGATGGACTAGCGGCCTATCCAGGAGGAGTTGTACTCCTAGTCGCTTCACTCTATGGAAACCGAGGATAAGCACCGGTCCAATGAGCCACTAGGCTTGGGTGTTAAAAGCCCAATGGACTTTACCTACCTTACTCCATGAGAACAGTGCATTAAGTTATTTAAAAAACACCCAGATGCGGCACGGTGGCGTAGTGGTTAGCAAGTCCGCCTCAAAGCAAGAAGGTCCTGGGTTCAATCCCCAGCTTGGCATTTCTTTGTGGAGTTTGCAAATTCTCCTTGTGCTTGTGTGGGTTTCCTCCGGGTACTCCGGTTTCCACCCACAGCCCGAAAACATACACGGTAGGTTCAATGGCTGTTTCAAATCTCCCCTAGGTGGGAATGGTTGTGTGAGTGTTGGACTTGAAATGGCCTGGCAAGCTGTCTAGGAGGGACCCTGCCCTCGCCCAGAGTCAGGTGAGATGGACAAATGATGATGTCACAAGAAACATTTTCTGTAAATGGCTTTAATGAAAGTGAGAGCATGAGTGAGTGAGTGAGTGAGGGAGGGAGGGGCTTTACAAGCCACAATGCTGGCCCTAAAATGTGATCTCTGGATAAGGCCAATGGTAAACAGATAATCTACGATAGTTTTCAAGTTCATCATTGTTCATTTTCTGAACCGCTTAATCCTAATTAGTCGACTCTGGGCGAGGGCAGAGTACACTCTGGACAGCTTGCTAGGCCATTACAGGGCGAAAACACGCTGACGGCTTTGCAGCCGACTCTTGGGGAAAGTTAGCAATGGTTCTTTTATATGCCTCACCCCATAGACAGTGAGAGACATAGCCGGCCTTTGACAACCAAGTTAACTGCACTGGGACAGTGACATCTCATTGAGAGTGGCGCTTGAACCCCCAACCTTAGGATCAGTGACCCAGCACCTTATCACCAGGCCACCACTGCATGGTCTTCGAGTTATTCATCCAAAAGACTATTTCTGACACCTGAAGTGTTAGTAGACCAAATTTTACAGTCACAGATTAAACTTTTTGGTTTATTTTGAATAACAAGCTGTTGTTATTAACAATGCCCAGGAACTCAGAGGTTGCCCTCTTTCATCTCTCAAGGACATTTATAAAACTTCCTGTCTCAAAAGAACCCACAGCATCCTCGGAGACTCATCTCAATCCCAGTCACCACTTAAACCGTTGCCCTCAGGGAGGTACTTTAGGATCATCAAAGCCAAAACAAATAGACTGAAATATAGCTTCTCACAAAGCTGTCGCGAAGTATCCCACTTCACCACATCTGAACACTTGAACATTTACTCATCATCTATTATACTGCATTTAACTGTGCAGCAATATGGCTATATTCATTCTGACTGTGCAGTTTTCCTTTTCCTGTGGTTGAATGGTTATGTCCTCTCTTGGGTTACTTGCTTTTCAATGGTCATGTATTCTGTTACTACTAGTATTGCTCAGTTCTTAGCATCTGAGCCTTGTGGATTTGTGTACGTGTATAAATTAAAGTTTACAGTATATTGTATGTGGCACACAGTCATGTACTGGTTACACACATGTACAATAACAGTAAAGTGATTCTAATCCAGATTTGGGTGGCACGTAGTGAGCACATTTGCCTCACAGTGAGAAGGTCCTAGGTTCAAGGCTCATACGTTTCTGTGTGGAATTTGTATGTTCTACCCATGCATGCTAGTTTCTTCCCACAGTTCAAAGACAGCTCAAGGTCCACAGGTGGCAGCTGGGTGGTATTGCGGCCACCATTGATCCACCAACCGCTGGATCAGGAATCCAGAGCTTTCGCCACCACACCCCTATCATTCCAGTGAATGCTTGCTTTTGCAGTAAGGGTGAAGATTACCAGAATCAAATGTAATCTTTCATATCTTACGAATAGAGTCATGGGGCTTGAAGCCTATCTCAGCTGATGGGTGAAGGTGGGACACACTCTGAACAGCTCTCCAAACCATTGCAAGGTCAACACCTCCGGACAATTAGGGACTGCCAGTTGGCCTAATATGCAAGTCACTGGAATGTGGGAGGAACCCTCAATTACTCAATTGTATTAAAATGGCAAATGCAGGTTACTCTGAGTAAGGGTGTCTGAGAAATGCCATAAATTTAGTTTTGTTTTTGTTCTGTTCAAAATTTTGTTCTGTGGGAATGAGTAGAAAAAGCGATTCAATATATTTTTGTTTTGAGTTCAGAAAAAATAATGCTGATATTATTAGTAGAAAAAAAAACAATTTAATAATAATAACAATAATAATAATAATAATAAGAGATCACTGATCTCAAGGTTGGGGGTTCAAGCCCCACTGTCAACAGGTTGTTACTGTCCCCCCAGTGCAGATAACGAAGAATCACTGCTGAATTTCCTGGCAAGCTGTCCAGGGTGTACCCGCCCTCGCCCGGAGTTGGCAGACATGGGCGCCAGCCTCTCCTGATTGGAATTAAACAGTTCACAAAATTTATGAATATATATATATATATATATATATATATATATATAATTATTGTGAATATTATTATAGTTACTGGTACTTTCATTAAAGAAAAAAAAAATCTGACTTTTTTTGTGAAAAGTAGAAGTACAAATCATTGCTTTATATATGTAGTGTACTACATATAGCACGTAAAAGCGATTCGTTATGTAGTGTCCCTAAGTAGGTTGTGTAGCGTGATATTAATGTGGACCTTTATTTAAAGTTGTTGCAGTGAACCGGAAGTGAAAACGAGGCCTCAGAGGGCATCAAGAGGTCGCGGTGGAAGTCGGGACAGCAGCGCATCGCATTAATGTCTGCCTGCTCGTAGGTAAAGTGCGTGTCCCCTGTGTGTCCGCTTCGCGTTGCCCGTCTTCGGTATGCACTGTACGGCGTCTCCGTTTGTGTTTCCGAGAAAGACCGTTTAAAAAAAAAAAAAAAACACGCGCTGAGCTTTTCATCGCATTGCGTTAGTCGTCGTCGTTTTTGTCGTCGGTTTCACAGCCAACCAGTCTGAACTTGCTTCATTTTATCGATGCATTGATAGTCAGCTAGCTTGCTAGCTAGCCCATACTGTGGCTCCTAGTTTTAGCTAGCCAAGTAGAGAGCTAGCATACGTCCCAGAAGTAAGTGAATAAAGGTAAATAATATTATAAGGTATCCTGTTCGATAATAGAGTACAGTATAGCAACTGTTTATAATTCTTAATTCATTAGTTGACTATCGAAAGAGGGTGAAAAGCGGTAACACACGTGGGAAAGGCCGGAGAGAGCAGGACGGCGGAGAAGCAGTAACGCCAGGAACGGCCGATGAATTCAGACCAGGGCGGAGAGCCGCTGCAGGAGGAGGCCGAGCCGGGACTGAAAGCCCGCGGGGAGGCTGAAGCTGAACCGGGACTGAGAGCCCGTGAGGAGGTCGGGGCTGCAGACTCGGGCAGTATGGTGAGTCAGGGCCTTTCATTCTCAGAGGAGCCTTCAGGACGTAATGATAAACGAGCATTTTAAAAAAAGCTTGCGTAGAGAAGTGCACCGTGCAACTCTTAGCCAAGTTAGCAGCCGACCTAAATAAGGCCAGGTGTTAATTTTGGCAGGCTTTGCTAACCCCGGTTAGCTCACACGGCTCGCGACATGGCCGTTGGTCCTGTGGCGTGAAGGCGTCACTCGCTAGTCAGATTAGAGGGTTTTGCTAACCCGACTATCGATGACTCATTTATTTTCTGATTGTGAGGGTTCCACTTGAGGTAAGACATTGAATGTGGTGATTTTTCACCTATTTACATGATGCCAGACAGCCAACATTTTGCCTGTGCACACATTGATGCGTCAGTTTAATGAATTAGAAGGTTAGCAGTCAGACGTTTAACCGTCGTTTCTGTTGGAGTTTGCAGTTTCACACGCGTTTTAGTTCAGTTTAACGGTGTTGTTTCATTTTATTTTTTCATATGAGCAAATTATTTGCGGTAAACTCGTGGAGTTGCTTGAATTTTCAGTTTTATTTTATTCGACTAGCTAGCTAGCATGCTAATGTCAGGTCGGCCGTCATTACAGGCCTGGAAGATATTAATGTCGCTCTCCTGAGGTAATCTTCTGACACTCGGGTCTCATCGATTAACCCTTAATTCACACAAAAATAACAGAATAAAATCCCGTTTATTAGTGGATATGTAAATCCTGAATGGGATTTTCTGTATTGTGATTCGTTAATCGTGTATTTATTTACTTACTTATTGACACAATCTGCTGTGGGACGATACCGGGCCTTAAGGTCTTGTTGTTTATTTATTTATTTGTCTTGTTAAATGGTCTACTTTATTTCTGCATGCAGGCCATTTTTCCGCCGGGAAGCACCTGCTATATTATGAACTTAATCTGAAATCTCTGAGCAGTCTTTATTTGCAGTTCTATCGCAGTTTAAATGTGATCGTGTGCAACAGCTGTTTCTGAAACGACTTGTCTGTGGAGGAGCTCGAGCGGGTTTTTTCGGAGCAGGTGTTTGCTTCACAATTGCGCCCCCATTGCCGACTACTGAATATTTCAGCATCACAAGCTGGAGCCATGTGTTGGTTTTTTTTTTTTTTTTCTTTTTGGGTGGGTGGGTGTTTTTTGTCAACCGAATTAGTCCTGACATGGACTGCTTGCATTGTGTGTCTTAAAAATTAGAAGCTGCTGTGTTAGCATCGGGTTTTGTATGCAGAACTCAGAATTTAACCTGAGTGTAAAATACAAGCAAACCTCGGTTTCCAACCACATTACAAATAATGTAAATGGTCTTAATCCGTTCTGCCTACTGTAACTCGTAGGATAGGTCTGCAAATTAAGTGAAAAATGATTGAATACAGTACACTAAAATAAAAACCAATTTACTGTTAAAGCATAAGAACAATAAAGATAAGAATCTTTACCTTTGTGATGGTGAGCAGTTGGCATACGTAAATGTTGGAGGGGAGGAGGATCCCCTTCCATAACGGGGAGGAGGATCCCCTTCCATAACGGGGAGGAGGATCCCCTTCCATAACGGGGAGGAGGATCCCCTTCCATAACGGGGAGGAGGATCCCCTTCCATAACGGGGAGGAGGATCCCCTTCCATAACGGGGAGGAGGATCCCCTTCCATAACGGGGAGGAGGATCCCCTTCCATAACGGGGAGGAGGATCCCCTTCCATAACGGGGAGGAGGATCCCCTTCCATAACGGGGAGGAGGATCCCCTTCCATAACGGGGAGGAGGAGGTGTTTTTTTTTTTTTTTTCTCCCCCACCCCCCCTCTTGGTACTTTGGCATGGATGACTCTTCTTCAGGATGTACCTTTCTTTTCTTGAACATTTCTAACGTGGCTTGTTTTTGCTTTCTTTTCAAACCCTTACAGAAGTGGCTCATGACCTCATCCTAAAGGTGTTCACAGCTAGCTCAACAACTTCCGGAAAGTGTGCATTTCCCACTCCCTCTGTTTTTTTTTTTTTTTCTTTTTTTTTTTACCCCCCCCCTCTTCTTTTCTCGCTCTTGTTTCGCGTTCGGCTTCTGAATTTTTTGACTTCTGGGACAAAAATCCAAATTTTTTGGTCAAATTCTGATTTGTTCGACGTCTAAAGTGTACGAGAACCGAGGTTTGCTGGTATTGTGACGATGCTTCATGAATCTTCATCTCTGCTTTTCAACAGAACAGCTGAGAAAGAAGCCCTGGATGCTGTCTCCTTTTACTTCTTAATGGCTTAATGTCAGGTCTTATGTTGCATCCAGGATCTCAAGTTATGTGTATACACGCTACTACAATGTAAACTACTCATTAAATGGTGTAGAATATCTATTTAGAAAAGTAAGGTGGGTTTTTTGGTTAAGTTTTCTTTAATTCCTGCCAGCGGTGAAGGAATCAAATGGTCACGTGAATATAAAAAAAAAAAAAGTCCAGGCAGGCCAATTGCTAAAGATAGTTAGCTAGTCCTGAGCTATGAGTGCTAACAATAGCCATGCTTGGTGTTTATACTCCTTATGATAATGGCAGTGCTGTGTTAAACCATCACCTTCGCGTTCTCTTGTGGGCTCGTCCTCCACGAGTAATTAAGCAGTGTGTGTGTTCATGGACTTTGGATGGAGGGAAGCTGGTCTTTTTTTGTCAGTTATCTTTAAAATGTTATGTACTTGGTGCTGTGATGTTGTGCCTGCCATTTTCTCCAAATTTCAAAGCAACACTGCCATTCATTTGTCAAATTGTGCTGTTGAAAGAAGTGATTTTGTGATTATGATTTCAAAGTTAGTCTTATTCCTCACTTGTGTAACATCACCAGCCCCCTCAACGTGTTCAGATCACAACAAAGTGATCTCAGTTGTTTGTGCGGTAGAAAATGAATTTGCTGTTCAGATTTCAGTTTTCTTTTTCTTACTGCGATCACCCACAGCTTCCAAATCTCACAGAAATGGTCTGTCATTTGTGCTGATAGAAATTATTTTTGAATTTTACAAGTAGCCTGTGACATCTTGATTGTACCTGCGTGAAGTCACCCATTATTTCCTCCACATCTACATCCTATTAATGAAAATTGCTGCTTCGTGTCATTAATTGTTTAACTGTGCTTCATTATGAGGAATCTGTTGACAGGCACTGTTTGGTGAGACCTACATCTAGGAATATGTGCACATCAGTAACCAACATGCAGTTCCTACTTTTATGTGATGCGGTACTCAGTTGGTGTCAGTAACTTGGTCGCCTGTTATTAGACACTTTCCCACGATGACCAGATGGGTTGCGACTCGCCCTCAGCTTGCTTGCTTATGCCTTTTTCTTTTTTAGTGTAAAGCAGGCACTTCTGATAAGTCCCCTGATTGATGTGGTAGACTTAAATCGATCATTGTCAGTGTACAGTATATGCTTAGATATAGGCAATGTATTGTATATACATATTGTTTGTATTATAATCAAATAAAGAGAGCCAATTTAAGACACTGTTGTACATGAGACATTGCTCGTGAGGGCTTCTGTTTTATCAAATAAATGTCTTTCTACTTTCATGTGAATGTATTTATAAAGCACCGTTTCCTCTGCTTTTCAAGAAAATTTTCCAGAGATTAAGACAGACTGATAAAATCGCTTTTCCTTCTGTTTGTGTATGCATCACTTTATCTGTCCCCGCAGAAACAAGCATTCCCATAAAGGTTCCTGTCAAAACCTTTCAGATAATGCAAATTTCATGTGGTGTTCAGTCCTCCCTTCACCCATGTATTTAAAATACTAAACACAGAATTTTGAATTTTTAAGCTTGGATAATGGTGATCTGCACATGATTGGTGGTCAAGTTAAGAAATTAAAATGAGTAACTTCAAAGTCGTAATTTCAAAATAATTTCTTTTAACAGCACAAACCAGTTCGAACTGATTGAGACCATTCTGGTGCGTTTTTGGACATGGTGGTGGGGCTAAGTGATGTCACAGGCCAAAAAGTAGCACAACCTTTTTTTTTTTTTTTTTTTTTTTTTGTTAATTGCACAAACCTGCCCAATGATTTGCAGTGCTATTTTTAAGTTTGGAGATAATTGCAGGTCGTCTTCAGAGTTTGGAACGACGAGCAATCTGTGGGATAAAATCGATCACCATGACACGTAAATCACGTTTGTGGCCAACTCTCGGTTGTCTAGGTGACTTGTATCCAGAGCCCCCTGTGGAAAGTGTTTTGGGGAAGCCTGTGTTTGGTAGCATCTGTCAATCAATGAATTACAGCTCTGATTGGTTATTGCTGAAATTTCAGTTCAGTTTAATTCCGAATCCTCCTCGGCGGCATCATTTGCGAATGTTCCCTCTTATTGCCGGTGTTCACTGACTTGGCACAGAACTTTGTCAGTCATCACTTCCTGTGTAGATACAGCTTAACAGGTGAGTTTGACATTTCAGAGACCTAATAGAGGGTGGCCTAATTTTACCAACTGGAACTTCCAACATTGGATTCAAATCTAGATAATGTCCACCTTGGTGTACTAATTTAAATTGGGTGAATAGGCACATGCTGGGAGAATTCAGTGCACACTCAGTTCGTATGTACTAATATCCTGATAGATTTGGATTTCTCACAAGGGGAGTGCAGACAGGACAAACCTACTGAGACAGAGGGAAGAATTAATACTGATTCGTCAGATTATTTAACTTTCATTTTATAAAAATGGTAACGGAATATAGTGTTTGGCTAAAATTTGTAAAGATTTGAATAACCGAATAGGCATCGGTTACTTTTACTGTTCGGCTCGGGTATCACAAGTGATGTTTATCCAGGGGTGAGAGTGTGACTTTTATGCTCTTTTCCACCATTTTCTTGCCATTGTAGCTTGCCGAAGATGTTTTTTTTGTTTGTTTTTGTTTTGTGCGTGCTGTCTCCCAAAATCTAAACAAACAATTTAATCCACCATGATTCAGCCATATACAGAGGTGAAAAAACACTTGCAGTATCGCAAAGACAGTGACAGAGCAAATTCACATATCTAGTTCTTGAGAACTAAGCACCTGTATTAAGTATGAAAACCAACCCCCCACACGCATGCGCACACACCACCCAGGCAGAACAAACAGGTATAATTTTCTTTTTATTCACATTTCCCTATGCTTGGTTTCATTAATCGTCTGCCCACCCCTCGTCCCAGCCAACTACAGAGATGTTGTTCATGGTTTTTAATATTACAGGTACAGTTTTGAATAGCCCTGTTGTGTCTAATTATTATTTTTAATTAGTGACATTCCCCTGTTTATGTGAGTGTTGAAACTCGTTCCACTCAATTAAACACAGAAACTGGAGGCTCATCAGATTCAAAGCAGGGGGTGTGGTGTATGTAACGCAGTACAGAGAATGCCATACATGAATGGCTGCACCGGTATTTTGTGGCATGTGCTGTGTGCGGCAACAATGTGTATGAAGGGGATTTTTTTGTTTGTTTGGTAAATGACCGCACACCACACAAGTTCTAGTTTATAACCCATTACTCTACTCGGTGAACTGCTTGATTTCTGTGTAAAACAGAATGGCTTGGAGAATGTTTGTAATAAATGGTAGTGTTGACAGAAGTTTGGGAAGACCAGCAGTGTTCATATATGTCCTGATTTGTTTTTGGGTTTTTTTGGGACAAATGTATTCAACAACCAAGCAGATAATACTGCACTGACTCTTTCAAAAATTGTTTGCGGTATGTGTTACTACAGTCTGTCTTCCTTTTCGGCTTTTTCCCTTTTCTCGGGAGCCACCACAGCGAATCATCTGATTCGCACGTTTGATTTGGCAGAGGTTTTTACGTCGGATGCCCTTCCTGTCACAACCCTTTTAGCAAGGGACAGAAACACGCTGACGACTTTGCAGCCTACTCTTTACGAAAGTCAGCAATGGTTCTTTTACATGCCTCTCACCATAGACAGTGAGAGACATGGCCCGCCTTTGATAACCCAGTTAGCTACACTGGGGGGGACAGTGACAACCTTGTGGAGAGTGGGACTCGAACCCCCAACCTTTGGATCAGCGATCCAGTGCCCTATACCACTAGACCACCACTGCCCCCGGTATATGTTACTACAGTAGGCCCTCGATATTCGTGGGGGTTCGGTTCTGGCCCCTCCCGCGAATGAAGATAATCCACAAGTTCTGTACCCGGAAGTAAAACCCCATGAATCATATTACATGCGTGAATGAACAGCCGGAAGTAAAATACTGTGTATCTATTACATGCTCTAAACGATGCTTCTTAAACACATTCTACGTTCTTACTCAATAATACAGTATTAATGTAGTAATGATGAAGAAAAACTTTTCAATTTTTACTGTTATATTTGATGATAAAATCTAAACATTATACACCATATACTGTTGTAAAGCACTCGTATTAAAGTTTTTTTTCCATTATTCCAGTACATTACCTAAGCTAATCTTTAGAATGTTTGTGTGTTAGTTAATGAACGATACCACAAGGATAAACTTGATGCTTCATGTCCTTTTACATTGAACTTGGAGTGACGTCTCCAAGATGGTGCTGCCTAGAGGGCGACGTCTCGGAGTTCTCGGAGTCAAATTGTTGTTTTATTTGTTTGTTCATGTTTTGCACCATGCTCGTCTATGACCGGTCGACCCTACTACAGCTATGAGCAGCTTCAGCTTTGAGCAACTAAGCACGCAACAACTTCTATCGTGAGCTAATATGCTATGGTAGCTCAATGCTAGCCGTACCCTGGCTAACAATTCACCCATGCGGGAAGAGACCGAACGACGACTCCGGCGCTTGGGATCGCAGGGGATGAAGGCCGTGTAACCGGCTGGTGCAGTCGCCTCGTCGGGCGTACTCTCCTCGAGCCATGTTTCACAGAAACAGAAACACAGCATGGAGCAGTCCTGTAGATCCCTCTGCGCTGCAATCTGAGCATGAAGCTCGTTCACCTTTGTTCAGCCCCTCCCTGCCTGGGCTTAGTGTTAGCTGGGGTGTGGCGAGCATTGCGGTACCATAGCATATTAGCTCAGGAGTTAAGTGTGCTGAATGATGTATGCCAGAAGACACTCCGATCTCATAGCTGTTGTAGGGTCGACTAATCATAGACGAGCATAGTGCAAAACATGAAGAAATAAAATGATTAAAAAGAAGCATGACTCTGAAAACTCCGCCTGGGCTTATTGTTAGCCAGGGTGCAGCTAGCATTCAGCTACCATAGCATATTAGCACAGGAGTTAAGCGTTCTTAGTTATACACGCCCGAAGACACTCCGATCTCATAGCGGTCGACGGGTCATAGACGAGCATAGTGCAAAACATGATCTAAAAAATAAAACAAAACAAAGAAATAATTTAACTCTGAGATCACCGCAACGTTACCCTCTAGGCAGCGCCATCTTGGAAATGTCACTCCAAGTTCAATGGAAAAGGACATGAAGCGTAATAAAGTTTATCCTTATGGTATCGTTTGTTAAACATGCTACAGAACATAAAATCTGACTCACAAAGATTAACTTAGATACTCTACTGGAATGAGATGTTCTTTCGGCTTTTTCCCTTTATCAGGGGTCGCCACAGCGAATGATTCGCACATTTGATTTGGCATAGACTTTTACGTCAGATGCCCTCCCTGACCCAACCCTTTAGCAATGGTCAGAAACATGCTAACGGCTTTGTAGCCTACTGATCCTGTACTGGAATAATAATTGAAAAAAGACTTTAATATAACAGTTCAGAGGAAACTGTCATTTCTTCAGTAGAAAGTCTTATTCAGAAGAGACATCCAACATTTTCTATCGCTTAGCCAGTGAAGACACAACGTTTGAGTGGTATCATAGAGATTAACTGGTAATTAAAACACAAAAAAAGGCTCATTGACAACTTGTGCGCGAATGAGGACAAAGGAGCATTACATCTCAACCAATCAGCAGGAAGGAGGACAGCCATTGGCTGAATTTGAGTGATGTCAGTTTCTTGGCAGTCCGCGAATACTCAAACCGTGAGTGCAAAACCGCAAATAGTCAAGGGCCTACTGTATATTTAAACACAGTTAAACACTTTAAAATTATGTAGTCGCACCTGGAACTCTATTAACGCGTGAGCACAGACTTGCAAATCCATTCACTGCACGACGGAAACCCTGAAGAAAAAGTGTGTGTGTATATATAATTTATACGTAGACATACGCTCCCCGACTTACGTTTTGAATTGGTTCCGGACGGCCGAACGTAAGTTGTTAGTGACGTATGACGTATAAGGTGTGACACGTATGACGCTCATACTGTACTATACATCAATAAATACAATTACTGTATGTCATGAAACACCCCTAAATCAATTATTATGAACATAACATTGTAAAATAATATCAAATGCCAACATTAATTTCAAATAAGTTACTTATTTATACTGAATCACTTTACATGAAGCTTAAAACAGCCAATCATGCTTACAATATGTGAAGTGCTCAATACCGAAAGTAGTGTACTTGCTTTGGGTTATGCGGACTTCCGCTCTTTCAAGTGCACAAGGGTTCCGTTGAACTCGTTTAGAACACAGCCTGCACTGACGTAAATCCCAGCAAAGCGGAGAGTTCTTTTGTGTAAGCAAGTAAGTAAACTTTATTCAAGAGATGCACACAAAGAATAAGTACAAATCCTAATGAATATTAATATAAAAATAAGTACAGTATACACTCTTAGGATTCTGCTAAAAGATAATAAATAGCTGTAATTGTTCTGTAATTTGTGCATTCGGGTTTTCAATCATATTACAACTCTTTTTTGCTTAACCGAGTATGCATGGTAGATTGTGCCGACCTGAGCAGATAGTTAATTCATCTGTGTATGAGACTTGCAGCCATGCTAGTAGGCTTACACTTCTGACCAACCATATTTGCTTAGGGTTACAAAAGTCCCCGAAACAGTGTAAACACAAAGATCGCAGAGACGACGTCTTAACACAAGGGTAACACCCGAAATAAGTGATATATACACTCAGTCTGTAGTTTGTAAACAATGAATGCAGCGTCATTACGTCAGCGTACTAAGTACGTACGTCCAAACTCAAAATTTGACTTTAAAAAAAAAATAAAAAGTAAAATCGAAGTAACGTAAAGTGGATGAGCATAAGTCGGGGAGCGTCTGTGTGTGTGTGTGTGTGTGTGTGTTTTCTATATATATAATATATAATTTTTTTTTTGTTGTTGTTTATAAAAATGTGCTGCCACAAAAAATGATGCTTTTAAAGTGCCTCATAGTTATTTGTTCTGCCAAGGTTTTTGGATGTGTTTTTTAGTTTGTTTTTTGGTGAGGAACTTGGTTATAAATGGATTTCACACACCATTAGGTTCTGGTGGTGATCCATATCCAGATCTGCAAATTTTTTACATTTCGTATCGCAGGATTAGGGCAATTTCACAGTTTTATGTTCAACTCCACAAGACTATATAATACTGAAACAGAAATTACGGGTTCAAATTGTATATCTTTGTATTTTATATTTAGAAGATCTATAACAATAAGTTTTGGTCAGGATCTTGTCTGGGATGTTGAAATATTGGTCTTGTTAAGGAACAAGTGTAAAAATGAATTGCCCTGGTCAAGGTTTGCACTCCTCATCTGCTTCTTGTTTATGTTTAAAATTTCATTTTGTTTTGTAAAATAAGTTATTTTTTTTCCCCCTTTCCCCCATTCATTTCTTTGCTGAGCCACTCAAACCTAATTAGTGTCATGGTGAGGCTGGTGCCCATCTCAGCTGACTCTGGGCATGGTACACCCTAGTTAGCTCGCCAGGCCTCCACAGTCCCAATACTCTCATCCATTCATACCCGGTCACACCTAGGGGTGCTTTAGAACAGCCAAATAGCCTACATTGCATGTTTTTGGACTGTGTGGGGAAACCCATGCAAGCATGGAGAGAACATGCAAACTCCACACAGAAACACCCAGGCTGGGAATCGAAGCCAGGCCTTCTTGCTGTAAGGTGGACTTGCTAACCACAATGCCACCGCCCTGCCTTTAAAAAAAATCCATTCCGTAATACAGCATCACTTAGTCACAATTCATTTATTTTATAAAATTCACTCAAGCACCTTGATGGGGTTATTGTGTGCCTGAACCAGTAACTTCACATCACACTGTCACTCAAGATAGAAAGCAGTGTAGTGTGTAAGGCTGTGTGTTGGGGGTGGGGTGTTTGCCCTTCTGTGACATCAGTGAGTGCCCGGCAATCAGTTAGTGGCATCACAAAGGTGTAAGTCATGCGACATGCTTGTAGGTTATTATTGAGGAATACAGTCTGGCCCTCCAGTTGGTGCAGTTCTGCCCATTACACAGGACATGCTGCAGTAATTTGTGGTAAAATGTACTGGTGAGCGAGCTTGGGGGTTGGAAGTATTGTACTGTTTGGAAGCAAAGCATCGTAAACGTTGCATGGCGTCTGTCTTCCTCTTTTTAAATGGTTATCTGAGACTGGTTTGTAGCTCAGTCTGTCCGTGGTAGCTGGTTCACTGTGAACCAAATCTGAGACTTTCAGAGAGCGTGCTGCTTAAACCAGCTATCTCTGATTTTTTTGGGAGGTGAGTCCAATTATTTCTATTCATGCATATCTTTATTTTTGCAAAGCCCACAGTCATTACCATCTAGAGCCTTTTGCAGGGGAAAAACCTCTGCAAATCCACCGTCTGGAACTCAAACTTGTTGTTCATTTACGTGGAAGCTTTAAACAAAACCTGCCTTATTATTCCGAGTCTGTAGCCACTCGAATGACAGCAGAGCTCAGTTTGGCTCCAGTACAATAGGAAACGTAGTGGCTCGGTCAAAAGAATTTAGCAGGGCTATTTTGCCATGTTAATTTTGTGATTTAATATAATGAGTTGCTGCACTATAGCAGGTAGTTTTTTTGTACAGTTGGCACTTGTTATTCACGGGGGTTCGTTCTGGCCCCTCCCACGAATCAAGATAATCCACGACTTCTCTACCAGAAGTAAAACCCTATGCATCATATTACATGCACGAATGATCAACCAGAAGTAAAACCATATGTGTCATATGCGTTACATGCGCTAAAATATACTTCTTAAACACATTCTATAGACAGTCTTACTCATAATACAGTATTAATGTAGTAAAATTTAGTAATTCAGGAAACTTTTTAATTTTGTACAGTGATATTTATTGATAAAATTTATATATAAAATCAAATATCACAGTACACAATTCAAGTTTTTACTTAATCATTACTCTGTGTGTGTGTGTGTGTGTGTGTGTGTGTGTGTGTGTGTGTGTGTGATGTAATGATGTAATGAACTTTCACCCAGAATTCAGGAGGCAGTGTGAGATGGCACAGAGAGGATTTATTATTCAAAGGAGAAGCACTTAAGCAGAGCGCACACACTTTAAATACTGTATTGATGACAAAGAAAACACAAACGTTAAACACTGGAACCAGGAGCCAGAGAAAACACAAGGAAGCAGAGACAATCTTGTAGCTCAGAGGTGAGCTTGCTTGTGTTTATTGGGAGTAGGTGAGAAGAGTGAATTCAGGTGTGAACTACTGCAATCAACAGTAGCCCCTCAGCTTGAGTGAAGTGATTTAGAGAACATGGCCATCACAATCAAAGTCCTTCCAAAACACAGACCATAACAAAAGAACATAAAATAACATGAAGTGTAATAAATTGGATTAAAAAAACAAAAGGATAAACATGCAACCCTACAGTATGTAAAATCTCACACAAACATTCTAAACATTAACTTGGGTACTGTACTGGAATAATGATTGAAAAATACTTTATTACTGCAGTGCTTTACAACAGTTCAGATGATTCCTCTTCAGGCGCTTCAGAGGAAGCTCATTTCTTTAAGAGAAAGTCTTGTTTCTTTCGAAGAGACAGCCAACGTCATTACTTTTTTATGGCGCTTCACTGGCGTTTTAGTGGCATCATAGAGCTTAACTGAAAATTAAAACAATTAAAAAAAAAAGGCTCGTTGATAACTTGAATGATGAAAAGGGGGCATATACATGATCTCAACCAATCAGCAGGAAGGAGGACAGCCATTGGCTGAATTCGAATCACGTGACAGTTGCTTGGCAATCCACGAATATGCGCAGGCGCGAATGCTAAACTGCGAATAGTCAACGGCCTACTGTATATCTGTCGCGTTAAAAATGGTGACTCTGTATTTCAGGCAATGAATTCTGGGAATGGTCAGCCAGTCTTTTCAGTGCGAGTTTAAGAGGTGGTGGCTATTCAAGCTGTTCCTTTAAAAGCAATACCTCGACTGCACAAGGGTCGATTGTGATGAAGTCTTGCATGTTTAACTCACCTTTACGTCAAAGAGTTCTCTAAATTTGCATTCCGGTGAAGCAGAAATGAAACGCAACATGATTCAGGCACACTTACCTTGTTTGTGGGTTCTATGCAGCGATATTCTGAGTAGAGCAGCTGTTAAGTTATGATCTTGGTAGAAGAGCAGAAACCAGTCTAGAAGATGTATTGATTTATAAATGAATGCAAACTTTGTGGTTTAGTGCAGGAATGGTTTCCTGTGTGTGTGTGTGTGTGTGGCACGTCAGGAAGTGTAGTGTATCACAGCAGAGTAAAAAAACTCGTTTGTTTTTGTTTTGCAATGAACAGCTGTAATGTTTGCAACTTGCATTCTTGTCTGGAGCTAGTGTGACGAATATAATGCAGAAGGCAAGTAGATTATTTAAAGTGGGGACCGTCTGCTTCCTCCTATAATTTTAAAGCCATTTTGGTGAATGTTGTGGAGATATTGAGGCAGATAATGGTCTGTTTTTCCTCCGTTGGTTTTCAGTTTTCCACAGCGTTTTTCATTTTCATGAGTTTAAATGAAAGTCTTGTGCTGGCAACTGGCCTGAGCACTGAAGCAAGTTCAGGTCAAAACCGGCAAGACTAACTGGAACTGGTTCATGTGCTGTTGGAGTAAAATGGCACCTGGTTCAAACTGACGTTCCTGTATTTTTTTTTCTTTCTGCAGTTTTGCATGCTGTTGATTCTATTTGAATAAATGTGCTTGGCAGACTTGATTATTTTAGTGTTCGGGAACACATGGTCTGGATATATAACATTTCTTTATATAGTTTTTGGGTTTTTTTTAAGCTATTTTAATTGGTGATAGCAACTGCTTGACATATCAAGCCAACTTGGGTAACTAGTTTGTAATCCAGTGCATCAAGTTTAACTTGGTTGGGGGGGGGGGGGGGGGGGGGTATGCTCCTCGCATTTACCAACTGGGTTTTACCCACGCTGTCTACAAATTCCTGACAATTTCTGGAGCAGATTTTGCAAGGACAGGCTTGATCCAAATACACATCCTCAAGGAGCGCGATGATTAGTTGATCTTGCGTTACTAATCCAATCAGCATTTGCATTGCATGGTATCAGCCTTGATCGCCGCTCATGCAGAAGATGTACCTCATCTGACCACTACCCTGAGAACTACCTGAAAATGTTCTGTCACATAGTCATAAAATTTGGTTGAGCTCACAAAATTAAGGGGGTGCAATTCACACTTCTGGCAATTTAGAGGCAAGTAAAAACGTACATTACTACTGTTTTTCTTTCCCCTGTGAAGCCCTGGTAATCTGAAATGTGTGTAGGATGAACGCCTCTTCCCTTCACTTTCTTCATCGCTGCCATTGCTCAGCAGGTACTGGTGTTTTCGGAACTTGACAACCTTGGATGAACAAGGATGAACAATAAGCACTTATAGACCACTCACTTTTGTAAGCCTTAATATTATTGATGGTTTTTTGATGGAGGAAGTTCTGTTGTATAATTAACTCTATGAATAAACCGTTTGTGCTCATTATGAAGTTGCTTGGCTCAGCCGTACAAACCCTCTGTGTTCATGTCACATAATATACGTATTTTGGGATTAATGTGGCATGGAACAAATGTGTTGGGCTCCTGAGTGTTGACAAGGTTGTTCATGTTAACACGCAGATCTCAAGTTTTATGACACAGCCATCCGGGAGGGAATGGGAGCTAATTGGTCGAGCTCTCATGGGAGGGAGGGATGGCATACGCTTACTTCCCCGTCACTCTCTGTGATTGGCAGAGAATCACAGGCACCTGCGAGCTCATTCGTACGAGGGGGCAGATACTGTTTTCCCTCCGAGTGTGTTAGACCTCAACCAAGTGTGCATGCGCCGCAGTTTGGAAAAGAGGCATTTTATGTCACAGAGGTGGTGTGTGCATACTTTGGCTCCTCCCTGGTTGGTGATCGGATGATAGAGAGGGCAGTGTCTGATTGGTGGGAATTGGAGACAACTAAATAAGGGGGGACCTCCCCACAAAAAAAAAAAACCCCAACCCAAAAAAAAAAAAAAACAACAAAACGTTGTTCTGCAATGGACTGGTGAGTTGGAGATTGCCCAGATTTGGCTAAAATAGGCTCCAGCCTTCCTGTGACTCGAGGATTAAGTGGTTTGGTGAATAAATGATGAAAATGTGGCTTGATGTAAATTCTTTTGCGTCATGTGTTGCCCATGCCATCGCAGAGCAACCCGTATGATGCCGCATTAATCTCAAAGTGTAGTTTAGTCGTGAGCTCAATCACTGTGCCTGAGAGAAATAGAGGTGTGGATTGTTTTCATTTATAGGAGGTGTTGGTGAAAATTAGTGGTGTCGATATAAACCATATTATTTGAACACGGCCCATTTTAAAATTACATAGTGAAGCATAACGATGAATCAGTTTTAGTTCTCATTTTGAATCAATTGCTCAGAGTTATTGGCTTTTTTTTCTTTCCCTTAATAAACGCTTCTCCCATCGACTGTCAATTTGCTTTGAATTCTTATGTCTCAGCTTGGTTTGGAGTCTAGTCAAAGTCCAAAGGCTTCGTGAGCTACTAAAAATGCCGAGTCATGTTTTCAAGTCGGTGGGGGCTTGTTTTTAAGTGCTGACTTAATATCGTCGTGCTTGTAAATAGTTGTCTGTTTAAAATGCTTTACACTGAATTGTTTACTTGCAAACATGGTACTATATTTTGTCATTGTCATATTCATCTGTTTCCTACAATTCGAATTATGAACACATTTTTAATCATCAACAAAGTCTAGAAACCTGATTGACAGGGGTGCAGGCTTGATTCAATGAAACCCCCGAACCTGTCCTTGAGTGAGTAGCATGATCGCTTCAACATGTCACGTTACTTCCCGTGTCTATTTTTTGTGATGCCTGGGGAAAGAGGCTGTTATTGTTCCTGCTATATAAAACCCAACTTTTACACGACTGGAGCTGTGTAATTAGTGCAGCTTTGTGTGGCACAGTTGCAAGTTCTCAGGGTGGGGTGGGGTGGGGGGTGTTCGGGGGGAGCCTGCACTGTAAAAATTCCCTGTTCCTTGTTTGTAGAAATCTTGTTCATGATATGCTGTGCATCTGAAAAGAGCTGTCATCTGCCACTGAAGTGTTTTGTATTAAAGAAAAAAATAATAATCAGTAAACAGATGAACCGAAACCTGGTTTGGAAGGAACTGTTCAACCCTTTCCCACATTTGCTGGTGACCATTACAGTCAGAGCTCGACGGGACACACCTCAATGGCTCATTAAACCATTGCTGGGCCAAAACACACACAACCATTCAGATTTGCACTTAGGATCAACAGCCAGTTCGCCTAATGTGCACGTCTTTTCACTGGGGAAAAAGCCGGAGTGTCCAGGGGAGAACCTCCATAAACACAGGGAGAACATGTGAACACCAAACGTAATTGCCCAAGGAAAGGATTCGAACATCAGATCTTGCTGTGAGGCACATGTTAACTATCACAACACCATGCTGCTGCCCAAGAAACATTTCTGTGAACACAAACCCAGAATTCACCCAGAGTTGTGAACAGGGTTTTTTTTTTTTTTTTTTTTTTAATTTCAAAACACACTCAGGAAATCCATGAATACCTGACCACAGAGATAATCTAATCAGCACTGGTTCTTTTGTGATTGGAGATGAAACTAGGGGGCTATTGAATGGTACCTAGCAACAAATGTAGGCTAATGTCAGATCTGTATACATACAAAGAGACCTTCATGGAAGCGACCTGATGAGATGGTGTGGCTGATGAATAAATATAGTGCTAATTACGATCATATGACTTGAATGCAAATCTGGATAAGGATTTTGTTTGTAACTTCAGAGAGAGGCCTGGGATTATTTTTGTAGTGCTGGTAGTTTTGAGGATGATTCAAGGAAGCACAAGGAATGCCTATCTGGTCACTTGGCCTCCTACTTTATCTTTCCAGTGTGAATGGTCACGATAAGCCGGCTCTGCAGGGGCTTCAGCAGTGAGACAGTCTTTATGTAATCAATAATCTCCACTAGTTTAGTAGGCATACCATAGTTTACCATGTGACTGTTAGATTGCATGTAGTGATTCAGTGTAATGCTTTTCTTTAGTGTATTGACCGATTGGAAGGGGGGAAATGGGACAAAAGGCAAACTTGTCATACAACATAACTTTTTTTTTTTTTTTTTTTGCAGTGCATGTACTTTTACTCCCTACACTCACTGTGTTAATGTTTCCATTAATTAGTAAGAATATCTCAAGTGCCTATAGTGAATTTCTTTACCTCTTGTAGATAGGGTGGAGCTAACATACAGCACACTGTTGATTGGTGAAAATCGTTGTTGCAGGATTGTTGTAGAACCTTATTTGTTTCATCGAGGGAGTATCAGCACACACACCTTATCTTCACAAAACTGAATTTTATTCATTCGTATGTGCCGGGGAATATGGGATGATGATCGCCTGGAGCTTTTTGTCGCTTTAAAAAAGGGCTTCTGCTTAATGCGTTTTGTTTTTCGTAGAGGGATGTGCATGTCATTGTCAAGTTTTGTGTTCAGGTGACCTCAAAGGGTGCAGGTTTGAACCCCAACGCCAAAGTGTGGCAGGAGATGCCCGCTGTGTCCAGCGAGACTCCTGTTGATGGCACTGAGGCGTCCCACTGGTCTCAGGCAACCATAACTAACGGTACGTACAAGATCTTGCATTTATTGTTCGTATTAATATTTTGGAAAGAAACTATGCTGAGGATTCTCCTTACCCCCCAGAGTCCCCTGGATGCAAAGCATACACACCAGGATTTCCTGCTCTCATGGACAACACTAACCCAGCTTCAGCGGATGGTGTGGTCAATGGCATGGACCCCTCTGACCCGAACCCTCTGAGTGGGTGTAATGGTAAGTAGAAGACTTGAAAGCTTTCTAAATCTTGGTGTTAAATGAATAAAGGAATGACTTCTCAGTTTTTTGGCTCGAATAGCTGAACTAAGCTCGGTTTGCATGTTTTTTTGTACAGAATCCAAACTGCCTGAAGATCAGCCTCTCTCGGCAGAAGGCTTGCGTGAGTCCCTGAAAAAAGAGCTGGAGTTCTGCTTCAGCAGGTAAGGGCATCTTGGAAAAGCGGTTTCAGTCCATTTTCACCGAGTGGCATGTTTCAGCTTTTTTTACTCTCTGTCCGACAGGGAGAACTTATCGAAGGATCTTTACCTGATATCTCAAATGGACAGCGATCAGTTTGTGCCAATTTGGACTATTGCCAGCATGGAAGGAATTAAGGTCCTTACCACTGATATGGATCTTATCTTGGATGTGTTGAGATGTAAGTGTCGACACTGTGATATTCAGATCCTTCCTGCACTGATCATTAATGCTTTGAGGAGATGATTGTTCTGGCATGGCTCTCTCGAATTCTGTTTAGTAGCCTTGTTTGTTCAGCACCACCGAGTTCCAGCAACATGCGACGAGTTAGACTAAAAGTTCCAGTTGATTGAGTATGAGCTTAATGTTTGGGTTGTAACTGTGGAGTGTGTTCTAAACATCCTAAACTGGATGCGAAATTTTTTTATTATTTTTTTTTAATATAAATACTGAGTGCTCAGTGTATATTTTTTGCTTTTTAATGAAGACATCATTGTCTTTGATGGCTGATGAAATGAAGATTAATCCTGGTGTTTTTCCCAAATAAATTAAACTTTGTACCGTACACAGATTGTAACCATTATCGTTGCCTTAAGACAATTTTGACCAAATGTAAACTTTGCTGGGTTTCTGCCAACTGCCTGCTTCTTTCACTCAAGACACGATTTCCCATCCTGCTGTTTCTTATTTTCATCGTTTCCTTCTTCATACATTCTTGATCACGGTCTTTGTCATCCACTCAGTAACTTGTTTTTTTTTTTTTTTTTTTTTTTTTAAACCAACTCAAGCTTGGCTTTATACCCCCTTTCTTTTTGTCTTCTATTTTTAATTGTATTCAATTCACACCCGTCAAGTGTTGCCTGCCTCTCACATAAGACTACCACTTACCCGTTGGGGTGTAAACATGCCCATGCCCCTTCTGTGAGATGCTAAGTGGCCACCTGCCTTTTTAAAACTGCTGCGCGTGCGCATTGGGAGGGTGGCGTAACGCACTCCTGAGGTGAAATTGCTATATAATTACATGTATTTGTCACTTTTGTACGAATGGCTGGTGGTCGTTGTGACAGTGGGGGCC
The DNA here is from genome assembly GCA_024760905.1 of Plotosus lineatus. Lineage (NCBI taxonomy): Eukaryota > Metazoa > Chordata > Actinopteri > Siluriformes > Plotosidae > Plotosus > Plotosus lineatus. Next base: position 41,946,045 of record CM045738.1, on the reverse strand, counting down.
TTCCCATGGACTCCCGGTCACGGATGGTTGCGGCATCAACCCAGATTCGAAATTGCGATCTCCGAATTGATAGTCATGCGTCTTTTGATGCGCCACTCAGGAGCCCAAGCCATGTAATGATTCTTTTTTTTTAAGGTGATCATAGTTATACTCATTTGGCAAACACACATTTGCATCAGGCTGTGTGATTGGTCTCTGCAGAGAACTGTCAAATTCTGTGAATGAAATTAATGAGGTTTTTTGAAATGCAAAAGATGTACAGATGAGACATTGCTGAATAGGGTCAAGCAGTTGACATCAAGCAGATTTCATGACATCGGGAAAGTTTCAAACGGTTGACTCTACACCAGCATCGAGCTGACAGATTTTAGGATGGTTTGCACCTTAAATCATGTTTTGAGCCGTTATTTAAACCATGACAGATTTAGAATTTTATTCCATATCAACACCACCAAGGATGTTTAATTGCAGTACAATGCCTGTCCTGATGACATCATCACCTGACATCAGCTTTGTTATTGATGAAGTGTTTTAATATCAACGGTGTTGATTTAAAATCTGTGTTGTGCCTTTCTTGATAATGTGCCCATCTTGTCTTGACTCAGCATCTCCTATGGTTCAAGTGGATGAAAAAGGGGAGAAAGTGCGGCCAAATCACAAACGCTGCATCATCATTCTGCGAGAGGTTCCAGAAACTACCCCTGTGGAGGTATTTATATTGAAGTGTAGGGGATAATTCATAATTTGCTTATAAAGTGCCTAATTTGTAATTAATTTTTGCATCTACTCTTGATGGTGAATGTTTTTAGGAAGTGGAAGCCCTGTTTAAGAACGACAACTGTCCAAAGGTCATAAGCGTGGAGTTTGCGCATAACAATAACTGGTACATTACATTCCAATCGGATACGGACGCTCAGCAGGTGAGTGTTGATACACGGATGCTGTCATGTGACGCAGTTATATTACACAACGATATTAATTCCCTTCTGTTTTGCTGCAGGCATACAAATACTTGAGGGAAGAAGTCAAAACATTTCAGGGAAAACCAATCATGGTGAGTTGTGTGAATATGTGGGGATATTATTTGAGTGTAAATTTTGTCAAACAAATGGGAGACTGACCCATTCGGATTTTGTTCTCAGGCCAGAATAAAAGCCATCAATACTTTCTTTGCGAAGAACGGCTACCGCAGCCTGGACTGCAATGTCTATCAGCAGCAGTCTCACACGCAGTCCCAGTACAGCTCGCCGCTCTTCATGCAGCCCATATACAGCCCGCAGCAGCAGTATCTCTACGGCATTGTCCCTCCCACCTGGACGACGACCCCAACTCCATACTTCGAGACTCCTCTAGTGAGACCTACCTCAGGCGCAGCAGAAAAGCAAACTGAGACTTTTTAATCAGTTTCTGAAGTTTATTTTTTTCACATTATGATTCCATCTCGAACTTGTGTTGACTGAGGTATGTTCTGGTCATTATAGGCACCTTTTCCAAACAGCGGGTTTGTCAATGGATTTGGCACAGCTGCACACTACAAAACCGGTTCGAACTCTCTCAACCTCGGTCGCCCGTTCAACAGAAACCGGTTGGTTATTTTGAGTTCCTTTATCTTAACGTGTACCATGCTGTAGCTGCAAGGCAGTTCACTTTTTTTTAATGATTATACCAAATGCAGTGCTTTTTATTCTGCATATTTGTTTCATAATTCTGATTTTCATAAATTTCATAACTGACTGTCTTGGTGTGTGTATATGTGCGTGTATGTGTGTGCATACAGGGATTCCTCGCGAATTCGCGCTTCAATTCATGCGGCTTCAGTGCATCGCCTTTTTTTTTAATTTTTTTTATAAATATTCATCAAATTAAAAAAAATAAGGAAGAATAGGTTGAAAAGTTAAGGAAAATACCATTAAAAACAAGGCCAATTATTAAAAAAAACCCTAAACAAACAAGAAACAACCCAAAGTCTCCCATCAAAACTACTTACACTGTTGCATGTGTGCTGTCGTCTTCTCATGCAATACTATCTGTATGTGTGTGGATCTATATTTTATTTACATCTTATTTTTTAATGTTTATTATAAGCATCTATAGCATTGAATATATATTTATTGATATTATATACATGTACGTGTACGTCGGGGGGGGAGAGGGGGGGATCCTACTTCGAGGATTTCGATGGCCGCGAAGGGATCTCTGTCCCAATTAACTGCGGAAAGTGAGGGATCCCTGTATATAGATAGTGATCCCTTGATACTTTTCACTTCAAATCATGCGGCTTCAGTGCATTGTGTGTTTTTGTTTGTTTGGTTTTTTTTTTTTTTTTCCCATTGAATAAAAAACAAAAGGAAATTAAGGAAGATTAGGGAGAAAAGTTAAGGGAAATGCCACAAAACAATCCCAATTATGCAACAACCCCCCCCCCCCAGATGTGGTGTGCATCTGAATGCGTGCACGGTCATCTGTGTGTGTATTTGAATCCTTAATTGTTGTTATAAGCATTTATAGGACTGAATATGTATTTATTGGCATTATATACAACACATGCATGTACGTATACGTCAGTCAGGGGAGGTTGATCCTATTTGGCGGAATTTGACCGTCGCGGGGGGATCTCGGTTCCCATTCACCGTGGAAAGTGAGGGATCCCTGTGTGTGTGTGTGTGTGTGTGTGTGTGTGTATACACAGTGGTACCTCACCTTGTGAAATTAATCCGTTCCAGAAGTCGTTTCGTAACCTGATTTTTTTCATAAGTTGAACCGCATTTTACATGTAAAAGGCCTGATTCGTTCCAAGGCCCCCAATACTACCCCCTAAACCCTTTAAAAATTATAAAAGTATACCTTTTAAGGCCTCCTTCTGCTTCAATATCGTACCGATGGTAGACGGGTTTTGGCCATATTACTTTGCGATATAACTCGACCGCATGCCACGAGCCCGCTTCCTCTTTTCATTTGCATTGGGAAGGAATCACGCACGTGCATGTGTGTTGACAATGCCTTCTTAGCAGAGTTATAATCTTACAGGTGTTTATGCAAGGTTTAAAAGCCTGAGCTCTGTCCTTTACGTGTGTTAGAACTCTGAACAATGGGTCGAAGGCACACGAAAAGCATCATGGGTATTTTGGAGATGCAGCTCCATAATAGCCAATGGGAGGGAGCTGCGTCATGGGAATTATGGAGATGCAGCTCCCTCCTAGCCAATGGGAGGCCAGCAGGGTGAGATTTTGGAAGAAAGCCAATGGGAGAGCAACTCGCGCAGTGTTTGAATTTTTGAGATGGCGCGTTCCGTAACGTGATTTTTTTTTTTTTTTTTTTTTTTTTTTGTATCTAGAGACAGAAATTTTAGGTAAATGCGTTTTGTAACCTGGATTTTTCTTTTGTTGGGTCTCTAAGGTGAGGTACCACTGTACAGTCGGCCCTCTACTTACAAAAGCCTCTGAATACGAAAAATCCAGATTATGAAAAACATTTTCCTAAATTTTCGTCCTCTGTACACGAAACAACCTCCTCTTACGAAAAACTCCAAACGTGCCATTCAAACAATGCGCAAGTTGCTCTCATTGGCTTTCTCCCAACATCCCGCCCCGCTGGCCTCCCATTGGCTAGGAGGGATGACACAGCTCCCTCCCATTGGCTATCTCTCAACACTGTCATTCCAACTTTGTTCATGTTTGTGCGTCATTCCAACTGTATTTTATGGCTCAGGCTTTTAACCTTCCATAAACATTTATAAGATTATAACTCTGCAAAGAAGACATGGTCAACACATGCGCGCGCACACACACGTGTGATTCCCGGTGAAATTGATTCTCGGTGCCATGGTCATTTGTAAGATTATAACTCTGCTAAGATGACCTGGTCAACACGCCCATGCGAATGCACGCACACGTGATTCCTGGTGAAAGTGATTCGCAGTACCATGGTCATTGTAAGATTATAACTCTGCTAAGATGACGTGGTCAACACGAAGTAAGTACTTTAAAAGATATGCTTTTATAATTTGTAAAGGGTCATCTTGTGAGCCTTGGAACGAATCATGCGTTTTACATGTAAAATGCACCTCTACTTAAGAAAAGTCCAGGTTTCAAAAAAGGTGCTGGAACGGATTAATTTTGTAAGAAGAGGGCCAACTGTGTGTGTGTGTGTGTGTGTGTGTGTGTGTGTATATATATATATATATATATATATATATATATATATATATATATATATATATAAAATATACATACACACACACAGAGAGTGGTACCTTGACTTATAAATTTAATCCATTCCGAGGGCGAGCTCGTAAGATGAAACAATTGTTCCCATAAGAAATGAAACAAAACCAATTAATCCGTTACAAGCCCCTCCCAAACTCATAACCTGCAACAAACGCGTATATATTTGATTGAATATGTTAAAGATAAACATGTAAAAACAATAAATATTTCATAATAATAACGTTAATAATAAAGCTCCTCTATCACACTCTGTCTTCTGCATTTTTGGGTCCAGCTGAATGTTCCTGTTGTCATAGAATCCTCTGGCCCTTCTGTGACACCAGGAATATTCAGCCGGACGCAAAAATGCAGGAGACAGGGTGTGATGAAAACGGATGAGCTTTATTGTTCACAGGGAAGGCACAAAAGCACTGGGAAATCATAGTCACTGTTAGAGAAGCCCTGTGATTTCGAAGTGGAATCAGGTGTGTGTCCTCTTAGCACTCCACCTGCATGTGACAGCCACGCCCCTTTCCAGCGTTGCATGCATAGATAGAGAGAGAGTTGGAGCCACCAAAACTAGTCTCTCACAACACAGACCATAATATAGTGTACTGCATTCAATAGTTTTTTCACTTAATTTGCGGACCTGTGGTACGGGTTATGGTATTGTTAACTTGCATTCAAAAAAACGACAGAACGGATCAAGACCTTTTACATTATTTGTAATGGGAAAAGCGGATTCGGAATTCGACCAGCCGTCGGGAATGAAATATGGTCGAGTACCGAGGCACCACTGTATATATTAAGTTATGTTTACATGGCACAGTTTACTTGTGATTCTGTATAAATTCAGAATGAATAGGCTAAACAAACATTATCTGTACAGCACATGGCTTGGAGTGACGGAACTCACCTGGCTTGTCTCTTTAATTGTTTAAATTATTATTTAAACAAAAATTTTGTTTGTTTTTTTCTGTGTAGTATGTCCTCGAATTCTCTTAATGAGGATGCTAAACGCTGTTACACAGCTCTTACAGCCCATGTTCATGCATGTGCGCACAGAGCTCGTGCTTCTGTTAGGATTGAAAAATCTTGTTTTGGTCTGCTTTTTTGCTCATGTTTCTGAGTAATATTTACCAAATGGTTATTTGGTGTTGAATTTTGAATAGTCCTATTCAGTGACATCCACCTTATCTTTGACTCATAATTAATAATTAAAATTTAAATATAATGCAGAGGTGGACAAATCATAAATACTTAATCTAGTCTCCAAGGCAGGCGAAGTGTGCCGCATGCTTGACAGTGTTGTTTTGGTGGCTTATAAATATGACCGATGAGTTTTAAATGGTAGCTCACGTTACAGAACATTTAAGCTATAGCTCGATTAAGTGTATTAGTATAGACCAAGAAAAGTGGGTAGGTTATCTCCTGAGAAATTCTGAGGGATAATGTTGTTACTACATTCTAGTATAGGTTTGTGCGAGTTTTTTTTTTAATATTTCAAAATTTATTATTTATTTATTTATTTATTTTTTAATTTATAAATTATATACACTATAAATTCAACCCAGTCATTTTTCGCTCTTTACCATGGCTTTTTTATTGTCCCCACAGTGTCCCACTCTATTCAAGAAAGAATGTAATAAATGCCTTCAGGTACAGCTGTTCAAGCTTGAAATATTATTTGTCTAATCATTTACTCCATCCTTTTCACGCCTCAGTAAACTAAAACAACCATCCAATGAGTCTACGGATATTAATCTTCGCATTTTCAAACAATGTTCAGGAATTGATGAGCTTTCTCACTGAATTAAGTGGTGTTAACTGATTTTACTGTGGTTGCGAGGTTTGCATTGGTGTGATGAGAAATCCCAGCTCAGCATCACACCAATCCGTTCGACTCAATTGGCAATCATTGTTTTGATAATGAGAAAGTTCTGTCAAGAATATTTTGAAAAATTTTTTTTGATTTGTATCTAACCTTTTGCTTTTCTGTTGGTGTCTTTACTGTGTTTTAAGAGGAAGTGGAGATCTGGGGAACAGGCTAACTATTTTTGGGATGAAGTAATTTCCTGGCCAGTGTTAACGTTTGACTAGAAGAGCACTAAATTATAATTTCTTGTTTTGGAATATTGTCGATTTCAAAGCAGATCAAACTCAACCTTAATTATTGCTTTATTAGATGATTGGAAATTACTTTTGCTCTCTGAGAAGTCAAAGTTATCCCATGGCCTCGGAATAGCTTGGTGACTTGATCTCACTTGCACTTCCTTGCAAACTCTATGATGTGTAGTTAGTGCATGCTGCTTCAGTAAATGGTTCATTGTTCTCCGTCCAAATCTGCTTATTAAAAAGCACACGAATGTAGTGCATGTGTATCTCATGCAAACCTGTGCTTATACAGGAACCACGTGAAGCCCCAGACGAGGGTGAACGACGGACTGGCCTCTACTGTCCCTCCGGTGTCTGTTGTGGACGGGCTCCGCAGTCCACAACCTCCTGCCAGCAGTAGCTCTGTGCTGGCCACCTCTGAACTCAGCTCTTCTTTCTCACACCTGACAACTTCCACTGAGCCAAATGATGACGGCACTGTTGCAGGACGGGGACGGTATGAATTCATGATTAGGGATGTGATGTGGAGCTTTCTAATTGAATCTAAGTGCTAGAAAAAAAATATATATAGTGGTTTTGATTTAAAAGTTGCCTGTGAATTGGAAAAGATATTTTTTTTTATGCCACATCTTCTTGTATCCCAGCCTGTTGAAACCTCTGATCTGAGTTAATAATCTGAATTTGTCACCCAGCAATCTGAAATTCTAACAAAGTAACCCTTTGTGTACAGGAGGAATACGTATAGAGCGACTCGGAGAAGGAGGGAGGATGAACGCACCATCGTAATATACATTTGCATGTTTTCTATACACAGTCACTATCCGAATTACGACCGAGATCGGTTCCGGCCAACTAGTTTTAAGTCAGATATTTAACACAACGAAACCGGAATCACCCAGCACTCGCTATGAATTCATGTGAAGTGTTTTCTTGACCTGCACGTTCTTTCAACATGTGAAATAAACTTGTAGCCTTACTTTGCACTGCTCGCAACACTTTCACATTTCTTTCCGTTATCTTCCACCCACATGGATAGCAACTTTTCCATCTCTGCAATCGGTCCTTCACGCTGTTTTGTGGTGATAGTCGACTTAATTGGGGCTGCTGCTTTTACTGTTTCCTGAATGCGGTCCTTGTCCTTCAAAATTGTTCACACCGTGGAGTGGGAGAGATGAAGATCTCACTTTCATCTTCGTCTCCGAGGACAGCGCCTTCCTTGCTTTCTTGGTAGAATTGCCATCTGATGAATCGCACTTCCTCTTGGGGGCTGTGGTAATGGTGTACAGTAAATGAATGTAAAATTGTACTGTGAAAGAGATGTTACTTCGACAGTATTCAGTCAAAGTGTAGTGTTAGAATGCTTCAAGTGTGGTATGCTGTGCTGCCACAACTTTCTTGCGTGTTGCTCTTCCAGACATACTGTATTCGACATAAGTGCCTGCTCCAAGAAACCCCCCCCCCCCCAATGTTTTATATCTTGGGTCTAATAACCACCCATGTGTACTGGGGGCAAAATGGTAGCTCAAACTTATCAATTTTATTTGATCAGTCTCTGTAACGGTAAAATGAGGCGTTCACTGCCTGTAAAAGTGAGTTTACACGGTATTTAAAGACCCCCTGCCACTGGGGAATTTCTATAATCAGGGATGGGAATTTTCCGTCAATTGGCGGATTTCTACCTTTTTGTAAGTCAAATGGGTCATTTTTGCGATCGATGCAAGTCCAGTGTAAAAAATCTGGGGGGGTGCCGTCGTCACTGGTCATCTGGTCATATTCTATCCAAATCCTCTTTTGATGACTGTATCTGGCTCTCAGATAAATCAGTTGGCTTCTTAACAGAATAATGAATACATCATTTCACTGTCATTTAAATAAACATACTAAAAAGCCATCAAATAAAACAAAAACCGATGAATAAATCTTGCGCATTTAAATCTATTTTCAATGCCAGCCAAACCTTTCTGTATATGGGCGTATCCGACACCTTGAAGCTCTATAATTTTATTATATTATAACAACAGCCACAGACTGCGCGTGTTGTTTTTGAGTAAAGAGATAAATTTCCCTCGTTTTTGATCAGCTCATTTGCACAAAGCCAAGCACAGCTTGCAAGCAAACAAATGGACAGACATGGAAAAACTTCAACCTGCAAACTGGCTGACTGCCAAAACTTGGGACGCGCTTCCTGTCACACAAACACTGCAGCGTTTGAGTCCTGTCGTGTCGAGTCCTCACCCCGTGTCAACCAGACAATCAAGTAGTGGTTCTTAACTTGGGTTCGATCAAAATTTAGGGGCTCAGTGAGTCAGTTTCAGGGGTTCGGCGGAGGTCAAGACACACACCCGACTCATATTCATGAGAACACGCCCTACTTGGCCATTATTGGCTGCAGGTGATGCTACATTGCTTGGCCAATCTGTGCTGCAGGAAATTTGGTGCATTCAGTCGTCAACTTGTCTGTTGTGATGATACGTCATGTGATTTCTTTCAAAATGTTTTAATCCATACTATGTGTAGGCCTTCATCAGTCCCGAAGGACTTTGGCTGCGCTCTGGTTGGTATCCCGGCTGGTGATGCTCTCCAGTGCGCAGAGCCAGGGTAGGGAGTAATGGAGGACAGGCTGTTACCCAAGCAGCAAGTCCCCCCTCTCGGCACCATCGGAATGATCCAATGGAAGGGCAAGTGTCGATACGACTGGGTTCCAGTGCCGCTGCAGGAGTTGCCAGAACGTTACTGTGAATGAACAGTCTCGGGACTCCAACTCCCGATTAGAAATATGCTGACGGCTTTGCAACCCACATTTGTCGAAAATCAGCAATGGCTTTTACATGCCTCACACCATAGTCCATACAGTACTGTGTTGAGCAAAAAAAAGAAAGTGGTCTGACGAATATGTATACATATATAATGGAACATGATGCTAGTCAGCGTCCTATCTGCATGATTTGCGAAGTCGGTTCAACCCCCGCTGACTGACGTATACGTACATGTATGTGTATATAATATCAATATTCACATCAGTGATTCACATCAGTGCAGGCTGAGTACTAAACGAGTTCAACGGCACCCTTGCGCACTTAAAAGACCGGAAGGCTGTATAACCCGCGCTTTGTTTCAAGCAAGTAAACGACTTTCAGCAAGTGCACTACTTTCGGTATTGAGCGCCTCACATATTGTAAGCGTTGATTGGCTGTTTTAAGCTTCATGTAAAGTGAGTCGGACCAGCTTTCATGTCATGTGACCATCCGTCGACCATCGGAACCATTTACAAGCAGAAAAATCGCATCATAGAGAATGTTCAAGGTTATATTTGATACTGTATATTTGATTAAAATTTATCAATTTGAAATTACTTTGCTTGAATATAATTTATGTGAAATTAATGTTGATACTATTTCATATTTGATATTATTTTACGATGTTCTGTTTATAATAATTGATTTAGGGGTGTTTTATGAGATACGGTAATGGTATTTATGGATATATAGTACAGTATGAGCGTCACACGTCATACGTCACTGTAACAACTTGCGTTCACTTTCAACTTGCGTTCAGCCGTTTGGAACCAATTAAAAACGTAAGTTGGGGAGCGTCTGTTAAAAACGTAGGTCGGGGAAACGCCGTTGCACGTCGTGTACCCACTTGTTTTAGTGGCCGAGTTGCATGTACTGACTTTATTTGGTCTACTTTATAGTCGATCATCGTAAATTTCCACGACTATGTAAATAATTAGCGGAGATGAAGTGATCAATAGTTTTGAAGCCAAAGCCGCCGTGCTCCACATGCTCCGTGCACCTGCGCACCTCAGTCGCTTCGCTGCCATCGTGGATTCACTTGTTTTTTTTACTACTACAGCACTGATAGTAAGAAGTACTTTTATTATTAATAAATAACTTCATTATGACAATATCATTTAAAATAAATTCAGAGTCTTACTTACTTACTTAAAGTAAGTAATGTCGTTTAAAATAAATTCAGAGTCCTATTATACTCTAAAATTTTTGGTCTTCTTTTTCAATTTGGTTATATTCAGTGTGTGTGTGGGTGTGTGTATATTTATATCGATGTGGTTGTCAGAGGATTAGATTTTAAAATGTCCTTTTTTTTGGGCTTTCTTTGTCAAAAAGGCTCCCGAACCCTGGTTTAAAGTACAGTATTTGAAATTAAAACTAGGCCCACTGTAGGCCTATAACTGTAAATTAAATTTTTTTAAATAATTTTAATAATTAATTTTCATAAGGTTCTCTTTAAAAATATTCCTTCCAGGAGACATCAATTAAGCTCATTTTTGTAAGTATAACCCCAAACCTTTTGAGGCGCTTCGCCCCTCCTGAAACCCCCCCAGCAAGGGCGCTGCCCCTACACCCCCGCAGGGGGCCTCAGTGGCCTCTGCCAATTTTTCCTCCTTTTCCATAAAGGCCTATTCTCATCCCTGTATAATGTTCATCAGTAACAACACATTTGATCGTTCCGTCATGCTTTAAAAAAACAGGAAAATATTTTGCAGAGTTGTTTTGGTAAATGTCCAACAACGGATGAACCATTAGAAACCGCTACATCAAAACTATGGGATGCTCTGAATGAATGGAGCGATGAGCCAGATATAGACTTATCAGAAAGTGGAATATTTTTCACCCGATTCTCCTGCTCACTGACTTCATGCATTTAAGCACGTTCATGGCCATGTGCTTGCCATGTGCTAAAGTTGACATTCATGCTGATTGGTATACATAGGTAAATATTTAAAGGAACAGCATCAGGAGGGAAAATTAAAGGGTCTTTTTTTTATTTTATTAATTATGCTGTTTTCTGTTTATTTTCAGCTTTTCATGTAAGTAATTTGGTCGGGGTAGTGGTGGTCTAGTGGATAGGGCGCAGGATTGCTGATCCTCAGGTTGGGGGTTCGAGTCCCCACAAGGTTGTCACTGTCCCCCCCCCAGTGCAGCTAACTGGGTTATCAAAGGTGGGCCATGTCTCACTGTCTATGGTGTGAGGCATGTAAAAGAACCATTGCTGACTTTCGTAAAGTGTGTTTCTGTCCCTTGCTAAAGGGTTGTGACAGGAAAGACATCCGACCTAAAAACCTATGCCAAATCAAATGTGCGAATCAGATGATTCACTGTGGCAACTCTCGAGAAAGGGAAAAAGCCGAAAGGAAGGAAGGGATATAAGTAATTTGGTTGATACCACAAAATGAATAGCACAAATACCAATAAAACTCTTATTTGCTCTGTTATTATTCATGTTTTCCATCTCGATAGATAAGAGACAGCTTTATTAATCTCACAATAGAGAAATTCACTGTTACAGGCTCTTGAAGTACCATCAGTCGGGGGTGCGAAATAGCTTAGAAAGGTGTAACATCCTTGAGTTAATAGAACAGAACAATAAAATTAAAAAAATGTTTTATTTAAGTGAATAGATACATAAATAGTATAAAAGTAATATACAATAAAAAAAACTTTGTAGACTGGCTGATATTCAAGTGTACTGTATCTGAGGGCAGAGTAGATGGATTGATATGGTTCACAGTCAGTGGGGTAGATGTGGTTGATTTAAAGTGCACGGGTTTTTATTGCACATAACCGGTTTTTTCACAGACCGTTACAAAGTGGCGTTGTACAGTCTGACAGCGGTGGGGATAAAAGACCTGCGGTAGCGCTCCTTCCTGCACTGAGGATGTCTCAGTCGTCCACTGAAGGAGCTACTCAGTTTCACCCCGCTGGTAACATTTTAATAAGCGCCCACCACTCCAATTTTTTTTTTTTTTTTTTAAAGCTCCCTGGGCGCTTATCACATCGATTACGGTATACAGTAAACGCATAATGGGCATCTGCTAGACGTGGTCATAAGTACTGGTGGTCGTAACTCGCGTACGTCGTAACTCGGATAGTGACTTGCTTTTTAATGCACCACGCTGTTTTATTAACTGCCTCACTCCTGATACTCTCTTTTCTACAGAGACCAGTTCCACTCACGGAGGTGAAAGTTTCACCGCCTAAATTTGATCTGGCTCCTTCTAATTTCCCTCCACTCCCTGGATGCTCAGGCAGCCCCCAGGGCGAGCCAGTACTAGAGAACCGCATGTCTGACGTGGTACGAGGTCTCAATCGGGATAAGGTGAGTTTGCATTTGGGATAAAATCTCATGATAAAAATAGTGTTGTGTTATTTATGAAAAAGTCTACGATATTGATGTTATTGTGTCTCTTTCCAGCAGTCAGACTCAAACAAGGAATCCACTGTCAGTGCTGCTGCTCCAGTCTCTGAGGAGACAGTCCCCAGAACTGCACTGACTCCAAGCAAACCCATCATTCACACAGCAGATCCTACTAGCTTCGGGTAGGTCCGAAATGGCCATGACCGCACCAGAACCAACATCATATTAGATACAGATACATGCTAATTTCTTTGTTTAGCCTCATGTATTAGTCTTTTACCATAAACTATTAGTTGATCTATTTGTTTCAGCAGTCAGCCATAACATTGACATCATGGTCAGAATATATGTAAAAAACAAAAGGAAGTCATGTGTATGGGTGTACAGGCGAGTATGTTTGGTTTGATTGCATCTCGTGTATGGGGCTGTACGATCAAGACCACTCACTCGGGTGGTGGTAATATAAATGATAGGTGTAAACAGTGTGTGGTGTTCTGGTCTGAACACACCCATTGATCACATCTAACACTATCTCCATTTTCTTCATGTGCTCGTTAGCGCAAGCACAACCCCTCAGGAGAAGAAACCGGATAAAGCCGAGGCCTTGGTCCATAAAGAGATACCTGTGAACCCAAGCACCGCCTCAGCCATTCCACCGACTCCGATTCAAACCTTTTCCATCTCCAAGGCTCCGCTGAGTCCCGCTAACCCTGTAGTCCCACAGGCCAACACTGTCCACCCCAGCCCTGCCCCTCTGGTAAACACATTCACTCTCGACCAAGCTTTAATTGGTTATTGTATTGTGGTAGATTTATATCGCGCTTTATCCATACTGAATATTATGCTCAAGGCGCTCTTTGGTGTTTTTTGTGCTCCGGGCACCTGGCGCCAGTTATTGCGTTGTTCTATCCTTTGATGCTGAGCACCAAGCAGGAAGCAACAACTACCAAATTTTAACGTCTCGTGGTATGACGCGGCCGGATTCAAACTCCGACCTTCCGGAGGATAAAGTGGACGCTCTACCAACTGAGCTAAATCCCCGGTATACATTACTCAACTGAATGTGGATGGAGAGTAATCTTTACTTCTTGGATTGGTATTCACATTCTGATCAATCAGATTTCTACCAGTAAGATGGGGGTGTCGAACTCATTTTTTTCTCCAAGGGCCACATCAGTAAATTTGATGGTGATCAAAGGCTGAATAATCACTGAACATCTGTTATAACAGAATAGACACAAATCTGCATGGCAAAATGATTCGTTTAGGAATTTCATCTTTTAGTTTATTCACTTGGAGTATCTGAGAACATTTTAACAGCCACAAACTAGCTTGTTAGTCCTGAAGTCATGAATGACTGGTTGTTTACGTGAATTGGGTTTCATCGTAGTGGCCGATGCAAAGAATGGAAGATTATCATTCTTTGAAAGCTCTTTAGGGTCACATAAAATGAAGTAGTCAGCCAGATATGACTTTGAGTTTGAAAATGAAGTAGTGGGCCTTGAGTTCGACACTTGTGCCGTAAGCCAAAGTAATTTTTGACAAAACATTGTGTAATCTTGCTCCTTAAGCTCCTCCGCCTTTTTCTGGCACATGCTTGTTGAGTTGAGTTTTGCTTGTTAAAGGCATTCATTATTTGTGTACCTTTTAAAATGTATTTATTTGCATAAATATGTGTAGTTCCCACAAGCCACTGGGAATAGACTGGAGTGTTGTTTTGGCCTTCAGATTGAAATCTCTGTTTTGTGCAGGAGCCTCGGAAACTAAGCTATGCCGAAGTGTGCCAGCGCCCACCCAAGGATCCCCCTCCTCCTCCACCGCCACCTGTAGTCAGCCCCAGTTCCAACAGCTCTACCTCACAGCCTCTGAGGGAGCTGCGTGTCAACAAAGTGGACGAGCCCTCAACCAGTAATGAAAGGCCAGAGCGGCCGCAGGAGCGCGGAGGGGACTGTAAGAGCAGAGAGGGCCGGCCGGCCCGCGACTCGCAGGGCTTCTACCGTAGCAACGGCCCTCCAAGACCTAGCACGGGAGGCTTCAAACTCCGTGAACAGCAGAGGCGTCCTCAGTTCACCCGCCGCACTTCGCCTCAAGGAGCCTCCAGACACACTGGCAAAGAGCAGAACATCCCCCCTATTTCGCCAAAGTAAAGACTTGACTAAATCCTTAGAAATGTATGATAATATACACACACATGTATGTGTATGTATGTGTGTGTGTGTGTGTGTGTATATATATATATATATATATATATATATATATATATATATATATATATATAATGGATGTGTGTGTATATACATATATATATGTATGTGTGTGTGTGTGTGTATATATATATACATACACACACACATTATATGTGTATGTATGTATATGTGTGTATATATATATATATATATACACATTATATATAAAACAGAGATATAAAAATATAATTAATAAATAGCCACCTCTTTTGCCTGGAGCACATCAACAGGAAAATCTCATGAAATGACAATGCACAGATGGAGACGTCCTGGTGTCCGGTCATCAAAGAAAAGTGAAGCTAGTTACAAGTTTGTTGAAGGAAGTCATCAAATAGGAAAAAGTGCGCTTCTAAACTTTACAATGCCCTTTCAGAATGTAACTTTTCTTTTTTTCTTCTTTTTTTTTCCCCTTTGCTTTTGCTTTCACTTCCCTTGATGAGGGTGTTTTTACCCAGGCAGCAGTGGGACCATGGGCATCATATAGCCGAATGCCCAGAGCTGCCGCTGAGCGAAAACAATAATGGCAGTCTGCAAAGAACATATGCACTAAGAAGAAAAGGAAGATGTATACGGTCGTGTACCGATACAAAGATCTCACTTTGACATGCAAGGATTCTACTTCATTTTTTTTTTCTCCCTCCTCTTCTTCCTTTGTTGGCAGGTGATGTTATGGAGTGATTTAAAAGATGCACATGAACATTGCTCTTGAGTAGAAGGATGCATTTTGCAGTGGTGTCGATGAATCAGTTTCAGGACTTGGATCCCATTTTAGAAAATGCAATGCCTGCTTGGTTGGATTGGCAGATAGCTCGGAACACCATTGCGGCTCACAGTTGGTCTGGAATTTTGGCTTCATTTTCGTGACATGACTTGTATAAGCTCCCTGAATCAGAAGAGCTGCTGTTTTGAAATGCAGAAAAAACATGGATTGGCTTGTGGCGCTTCAGTACTCATTCGTATACATCACTTCATGAGGTCTGAGCCTGCCAATTATAATGCTGGATCACTGGTTTGCTTTTATTTACATTTTTTTTCCCTCTCTTACTAATTATTTTTAGTTTGGTTGAGTAACCAACAGCCTGTGAAAGATCACAATATCAGTCAGGTACATAGACACTCGAGTATTTTGTCATCTCATTTATTTTTTTTTTTGTGTGTGTGTGTGCATTATTCTCTCAATGGCTTCTGAATGAGTGGCCCCACCCCTACGATAATTGCTCGGACGCTTGACTGTGTTTACAAACTTGTCGGCTTTTTTGCGAAGAGGCAGAGATAAAGTTGCTTTCGGTTGCGTTTTGGGGCGATACTATTCTTAAAATCAGGACCTTCACTATAATGATTAGTAGCTATTGTGTGTAGGTGTGTGATTTAGTGATTTAGGTCAGGAAAACCCAAGGCCTGTTTTATTGACTAGTGATCTCATGATGCTGTATTTCAGCTGTACAGAAATAGGTTGATTTTTCACTGTAAAAATCATTTTCCGATTGGTTTAAGTTGTGGTAGATCCGAAAATGACGAATATTT
>CM045738.1:41914796-41924796 GCA_024760905.1 Plotosus lineatus | reverse complement strand
GTGGGTATGATTAAGATGTGATATGGTCAGGTTGCATTTACAGTATTTGGCAGAGGCGGCAGTTGTGGTAACGTGCTGGATTGCTGATCCTGAGGCTGGGGTTTCAAGCCCCACTCTCAACCATTGTCATTGCTGTCCCCCCAGTGCAGCGAACTGGGTAATCGAAGGTCATATCGCTCATGCGAGGTTCATGTAAAGGAACCATTGCTGATGTGACTTTCAACAAGAGGAGCTGCATAGCTGTCAGTGTGCTTCTGCCCTGCGATGGCCTAGTGAGATTTCCAGGGTGTGCTCTGCCCTTGCCCAGGGTTGGCTGAGATGGGCACCAGCCTCCCATGATCCTAATTAGGATTAAACGGTTCAGAAAATGAATGGATGAATTAATGAATTGAAAAATTCATTATTACTATTATTTTTTTATCCAGATATCAACTGGGCACAATAAAAATAATTCAATTGAGAAGTTGTATAGAAAAGATTATATATATATATATATATATATATATATATATATATATATATATATATATATATATATATATATATTCTTTATTTCTCGGATTTGGGTTATACATTACATTTATACTGTGTACAGTGGTACCTCACCTTACGAAAGACCCAACAAACGAAAAATACAGGTTACGAAATGCATTTACCTAAAATTTACATCTCTGGATACGAAAAAAAAATTCACGTTACAAAACGCAAATTCAAACAATGCTCAAGTTGCTCTCCCATTGGCTATCTCTCAACACCCCACCGGCCTCCCGTTGGCTTGGAGAGAGCCGTATCTCCATAATACTCGTGATGCTTTTCGTGTGTTTTTGACGCATTGTTCATCACGGAGATGCAGCTCCCTTCCGTTGGCTATTATAGAGCTGCATCTCCATAATACCCATGATGTTTTTCGTATGCCTTCGACCCATTGTTTGTCACGGAGTTCTAGCACGCGTAAAGGACAGAGTTACCGTTGTTTCGTGAGTTTTTCGAGTGTGCTCATTGCAACTTTATTTTTCGCTCAGGCTTTTAACCTTGCATAAACATTTGTAAGATTATAACTCTGCTAAGAAGACATGTCAACACGCGGCATGCGCGATTCCCGGTGAAAGTGATTTCCGGTGTGAGTGACAAGAAGCGGGCTCATGGCATGCGGTTGAGTGATATCACTAAGGAATATGGCTGAAACCCGTCTACCATCGGTACGATATTGAAGCAGAAGGAGGCCTTAAAAGCTATACTTTTATCATTTTTAAAGGGTTTAGGAGTAGTATTGGGGGCCTTGGACTGAATCAGGCCTTTTAAATGTAAAATGCTACTCAGCTTACGAAAAAAATCAGGTCACGAAACCACTTCTGGAAAGGATTAATCTTGTAAGGTGAGGTATGTCTAATATAATAATTACTTTATAAGGAAAAATTCAAAGATATTTATTATTGATCTTTTACATTACGTGGAAGCTAGAATAACCTTGAGTGTGTCGTGGGGAGCCATGCGTTGTGTTTCTGTTAGACCTAGAGACATGTGTGTGGGTACTTGACTCTTGTGTGTGCTGCAGGCATTAAGGTGTAGTTTGAGATATTCAGCACTCATACAAGCGTAAGTAATTTCGATTCACTCTGAATCTGACTGCTCTGGTGGCCTGTTATTGATAACCCTGGTTATTATGGTTAGAGAAGCGACTTTATGACCGAAAGGTCACCGGTTCAATTCTTGACATGCTGAAGTGCCCTTGAGCAAGGCTTCTAACCCTCAGTTGCCCTCCAGGTGCCCCCCCCCCCCCCATGTGTGTAGCAGCCCACTGTTTTGAGTGTGTGTGTTCACTGTTTGCGTGTCTGTGTCTGCTCACTTTGGAAAGGTTTAATTTCACTTATGGGATTAATACAATATATTAAAACCCAAAACAGACAAGTCATATAGGATGGTATGCAAACAATCATGATATTATCTGCCCTATATGCTCAATGTTGTCTTTTATACAAATTTATGGATACAGATCAAACAGAGTAGTACCACCAGACTTCATGGTGTCAGAAGTTTAAGTGAGGCAGCCATCCATTATTTATATCAGGGTCTGTCAGGGGATGTTGTAGCCAATCTGAAATGGCTTTGAAAGAGGCGGAGTAACACCCTGAACAGGTTGTCAATGACTCCTTGAAGTGAAACATGATCAAGTCTGCATGCTCTTGAGTGGTACTCCAGTTTTTTCAACAGTCCAAATACATGCACAGTAGGCTAATTGACTTCCAAATTGCCAATAGGTGTGAAGGTTGTGTGTTGACCCCACACTAGCCTGGCGAGCTGTCCAGGGTGTATCCTGCCTGTACCCAGAGTCAGCTGAGATGGGTGCCAGTGACCCTAATTATTATTGTGGCTAAGAAAATGGATGAAATATTCTGACCTCCTCCACCATCAAAATGTTTGACTTTTGATATGTGACTTTGAGCTGCCCTCTAGTGGATGCTTTACTCAACATCCATCAGAATACTTTATTGATCCAGGAGGAAATTGTGTGCACACAAGTAGGGTGAGATGAAGAAAAAGTGTGTGTGTGTGTGTGTGTGTGTGTGTGTATATGTGTGTGTGAATATATATATATATATATATATATATATATATATATATATATATATATATATATATATATATATATATATATATATGCAGGTCCTTCTAAGAAAAATTAGCATATTGTGATGTTCATTATTGTCTTGTAATGTACTGATAAAAATTAAACTTTCATATATTTTAGATTCATTGCACACCAACTGAAATATTTCAGGTCTTTTATTGTTTTAATACTGATGATTTTGGCATACGGCTCATGAAAACCCAAAATTCCTATCTCAAAAAATTAGCATATCATGTTCAGGTAGTCTAAACGAGCTATTAACCTAATCATCTGAATCAACCAATTAACTCTAAACACCTGCAAAAGATTCCTGAGGCTTTTAAAAACTCCCAGCCTGGTTCATTACTCAAAACAGCAATCATGGGCAAGACTGCCGACCTGACTGCTGTCCAGAAGGCCATCATTGACACCCTCAAGCAAGAGGGTAAGACACAGAAAGAAATCTCTGAGTGAATAGGCTGTTCCCAGAGTGCTCTATCAAGCCACCTCAGTGGGACGTCTGTGGGAAGGAAAAAGTGTGGCAGAAAACGCTGCATAACCAGAAGAGGTGACCAGACCCTGAGGAAGATTGTGGAGAAGGGCCGATTCCAGACCTTGGGGGACCTGTGGAAGCAGTGGACTGGGCTACAGGTGCCGCATTCCCCGGGTCAAGCCACTTTTGAACCAGAAACAGCGGCAGAAGCGCCTGACCTGGGCTACAGAGAAGCAGCACTGGACTGTTGCTCAGTGGTCCAAAGTACTTTTTTCGGATGAAAGCAAATTTTGCATGTCATTCAGAAATCAAGGTGCCAGAGTCTGGAGGAAGACTGGGGAGAAGGAAATGCCAAAATGCCTGAAGTCCAGTGTTAAGTACCCACAGTCAGTGATGGTCTGGGGTGCCATGTCAGCTGCTGGTGTTGGTCCACTGTGTTTTATCAAGGGCAGGGTCAATGCAGCTAGCTATCAGGAGATTTTGGAGCACTTCATGCTTCCGTCTGTTGAAAAGCTTTATGGAGATGAAGATTTCATTTTTCAGCACGACCTGGCACCTGCTCACAGTGCCAAAACCACTGGGAAATGGTTTACTGACCATGGTATTACTGTGCTCAATTGGCCTGCCAACTCTCCTGACCTGAAGCCCATATAGAATCTGGGATATTGTGAAGAGAAAGTTGAGAGACACCAGACCCAACACTGTGGATGAGCTTAAGGCCGCTATCGAAGCATCCTGGGCCTCCGTAACACCTCAGCCGTGCCACAGGCTGATGCCTCCATGCCACGCCGCATTGAAGCAGTCATTTCTGCAAAAGGATTCCCAACCAAGTATTGAGTGCATAATTGAACATAATTATTTGAAGGTAGACTTTTTTGTATTAAAAGCACTTTTTTTATTGGTCGGATGAAATATGCTAATTTTTTGAGATAGGGATTTTCACTTTTTCTTCACTTTTTTGCCAAAATTATCAGTATTAAAACAATAAAAGGCTTGAACTACTTCAGTTGTACGTAATGAATCAAAAATATCTGAAAGTCTAATGGTTATCAGTTCATTACAGAAAATAATGAACTTTATCACAATATGCTAATTTTTTGAGAAGGACCTGTAATCTACAGATATAAATATATCTATATGTAAGTGTAAAATTAGAAGTTTCAAATATCTATATGAGCAGATACAGAATAGAATGAGTCATGTTGGTGAGAGAGATTCATTCATTCATTTTCTGAGCTGTGTAATCCTAATTTGGGTTGTGGAGAGGCTGGCTCCCATCTCAGCCGATTGTGAGTGAGGGTGGGGTCAGGCCATCACAGGGCCAACACTCACACCTCGGGGTGATTTGGAACAGCCATTTAACCTACTGTGCATGTTTTTGGACTGTGGGAAGAAACCAGATTACCCTGAGAAAACCCACACAAACATGGGGAGAACATGCAAACTCCACACAGAAACACCCCGTCCTTCTTGCTGAGGCAGACATGTTGTCCACTCCACCACCAGTGAGAGATATGTGCAGTATTATTAATATCATAAACAGTATAATGTAAATATATTAAAGTGGATGTTGTTGCTGTATGGAAATGTACAGTTTAATGTTTACAGGCAGAAATGATTTCCTGTGTCGTTCAGTGCTGTATTTCGGTGGTATCAAGCTCCCACTGAATTTTCCTGTGACTGGTCAGTGGGTTGTAAAGCGGGTGGGAGGTATTGTTCAATATTGTCTTTATTTTGAAAAGCATTTGTCTCTTTGACACATCCGTCAGAGAGTCCAGCTTCATACCCCACAATGTTACTGGCCTCACAGATCAGTTTGTTCAGTCTGTTTGCATCTGCGACCCTCAGTCTGCTGCTGCCCCAGCATGCAACATTGCTGGCCACAACAGACTTATAAAACATCCTGAGTAGTGTCTGACAAGTTCAATGACCTTAATCTCCTCAAAAAATGTCGATGGCTCTGGTCCTTCTTGTGAAGTGGGGGGAGTGTTCTTCACCTGGTCCAGTTTGTTGTCAATATAAACTATGAGGTATTTGTAATCTGCCACCATTTCAACATTGGATGCCCTGAATGGAAACAGGTTGTTGGTGTTTGAATCTCCTAAAATCCATAATTAGTTTTTTGGTCTTTGTCACCTTAAGCTGTGGATGATTCTGCCCACACCATGTGAAGAAGGAATCCACCGCAGCCCAATACTGTGTATCATCACCTCCACTGATACATCCGACTATGGCAGAGTCATCAGAAAACCTCTGAAGCTGGCAGGTCTTTTGTGAAGTAGCTGAAGTCTGTTGTGAAAAGGAAAGGGGAGAGGACGGTCCCTTCTGGGGCTCCGTGGTTGCTGACCACTGTTTCCGACATGCAGTGCTGTAGGCGCACATACTGTGGTCTTTCGGCCAGGTAGTCCACAATGCAGGACACGAGAGGTGTCCACCTACATCTCTGTCAGCTTGTCACTCAGGAGGGTCGGACTGATGGTGCTGAATGCACTGGAAAAATAAAAAAAACACGACTCTTACAGTCGTAGTAGATGGACAGTGACTGTCCTTTAGTTTTAAATGGATGTACAGTGGTACCTCACCTTATGAAAGTCTCACCAAACTTTCTTAAAATTTTTGTCTTAGGATACGAAACAAGTTCACGTTACGAAAGTGCCATCTTAAAAATTCAAATGCGCCATTCAAACAATGCATGAGCTGCTCTCCCGTAAATGACGTTCAAACATCCCACCCCGCTGGCCTCCCATTGACTAACAACCAAGCTGTCGTTTATATCGCCTTCATTCAAGCGCCATCTTGGACAGGGATCACATTGCCTCGGAGGAATGATGCATCTACCTCGCATTGTCTATTATAGAGCTGAATCCCCCATGATGCTTTTCGTGTAAAGGACACTTACTGTTGTTTTATGCTTTAGTTCTTGACTCAGGCTTTTAACCTTCCATAAACATTTGTAAGATTATAACTCTGCTAAGAAGACATGGTCAACACACACACACACACACACACACACACACGCATGAGAAGAAGAAATGGGCTCGAGTGATATCACAAAGGAATATGGCCAAACCTGTCTACCATCGAATATTGAAGCAAAAGGAGATCTTTAAAATATGCTTTTATAATTTTTAAAGGGTTTAGGGGTAGTATTGGGAGCCTTGGAACGAATCACGCATTTTACATGTAAAATGCGGTTCACCTTACGAAAAATGCAGGTTGCGAAAAAAGCTCTGGAACGGATTAATTTTGTAAGGTGAGATACCACTGTACTTATTTTCATATATGGTGAGAGTATGATTGAGCTTTAAAAGACTATAACAAAGTAAAGATGTGTATTAGATCAGATTCAATCATTATTTTATTGACATAACGCACACTGAACCATAAATACCAGAAAGTACTAACATATCTGTCCTATAGTGAGAAAAAAATTACAAGCACAAATGACTGGTAAAGAAAACATGTGCTCACTGACCTTTCATATGGCACTAACCAATTGTCACATGAAAATTTTTACATTTGGTTGGAAAGCTATGCAAAATTAGTGATAGCAGTTTAGTTTAAATATCAGAAATTGTTGTATAATAGGGCCTTATGTTGGGTCACGTTACCTGAATGATGTGTTTACTCGAATATTACTCATAGCATTACTACTGTCATGGCATTAGCTGCTATGTCATTGGTGGAGAAATTTGAAATTGAAAGCGTCCCTTTTCCGGGTTTTCGGACACATGCATGCTCCATCTAACTTGAAGACGACGTCAAACTTCTAGTTATGTAAATACTGTATATGTTTCAGCGAATCAGAGGTTTTCAAACTGAATCACAGTACCTTCTGCCGTAGCTCAAGTGAAAGGTGCAAAGCTAACATTCGAGCCACCTTCCAAACATCTCTTCCTGAAAGCTTCACAATTTCACATGAAAGTAACAATGCTTTCTGATGCACATTTGAAAAAGAAAACAAAGTCAATTGAACTACGCACTGGAAGTATAGCTGGGAGGCATTTGGATCCTGTTACATTGCTGGTAGTGCCAATATTTTGGTTTCTGGTTTGAAAATAAAAAACTCTGCTTCATGGAAATGGTTGTTGAGTAGAAGCGTGAGATGCTTTCTGTAATTCTTTTCAGTAATAATAGTGTAGGACTTTGAAATTTCATGATTGTAACATGATTATTTTACATTCGGGTCCAAAGGTGAGAAACCTGACTGTGCAGAATTGTTTGCATTGTCATGTCGTATAATGTTGCCAAATTTTGTTCATTTTGCCGATGCGAGTGGCGCATCGACAAGATGTTTGAATCCACGGTAATATCGCAGCATCCGCGACTGGGAGTCCATGGGATTTAGTCAGCCGAGCTCTCATGGCTCCCCCGTGACTCGGAGAGATCACCAGCTGTCTGTGAGCTCAATCGCACAAGAGGGACGGGAAGTATTCTTCCTCCGAATGTGTTAGGCGGCCTCCAGATGTGCATGCGCAGCCGTTCATAAAGAAGCGGGCGGCAGATTCTCTTATACACGCTTATGCGCCTCCCTGGATGGAGGTGGTAATATGTGATTGGGAGGCAACACTTGATGTGTGAGAATTGGGTACAACTAAAATTAAGGGAGAAATTAAATGTGTGTGTGTTTATTTTAGGCTTAAAAATCCAAACTTGTGCTTTATGGAATTCTCGCTCACTATTATCCACAAAAAAGTGTTTGTGATGGTGAAGGAGTTGAACTTTTAGAACCAGTTGTCCACGACAAGGTGTTGACTCCAGATACCTCTCGCCCAGTGCTTCTCAATTATTTTCTGTGGCGCCCTCTCCAGGAAGAAAAAAAACATTTCACGCTCTCCGACCGCAACATTTGCTACTATAAATAGTATTATTTGTCTATAAAATTGTAATTAGTACACCTCTGCATAACATTGAATCTTTATTACCATTAATAACAAGAAAGAAATATAGTTCAACTTACAATCAAGAAAAACTTCATTAACATTTTTAATTTGTAACAGAAAAAGACTTAAAGTGCACCAATGCAGAATAAAAAAAAAATACATCCTTATTTAAACTCATTCAACTTATTTTTGTCTTAATATCTCCGTCTCTCTCCATCTTTCTCTTCGTTCCTGTTTTGTTTCTTGAGGGGTTGTTTACTACACTTCATATCATCTGCTCGTGCGAAAAACCTCCACGCCACAGTGCAACAATGAGAGCACCACTGCCAACTAGTGGAGTGGAGGTGCAATTATACATTTTTATGCTCAATTCCAGAAAAGCATGTTCTCCAGGGTGATACGTGACCCCCCCCCCACACACACACACACACACACACACACACACTGGCATCACCCCACCCCCCCCCAAGCCCCACTATTTGAGAAGCACTGCTGTAGCTTAAAAATAATTCACAGTCAGGAACATGTAACAGTTTGGAATAATTTGCATGGGACTGTATTAGAAATGCACATATATTGTGTTATTAGTGGTGTTCATAGTTTGCGTAACTTGTAAGGTAACGATGTATTTTTATTATTTATTTATTTTTCAAGTTTGTGAAAGACGTACGGCTTCACCTTGCCCTGGTGCAATGTCCTTTCGGTCCACATGAGCTCGACTATGTGGTACATCATGCAGAGTATTCAGAGCAAATACTCCCTTTCCGAAAGGCTTATCCGGACGATTGCTGCCATTCGCTCATTCCCACACGATAATGTAGAGGATCTTATACGCAAGGTAAATTATTATTATTATTATTATTATTTTATTTTTTTTTTTTATTCAGCTAACTATGAATGACTATGACAAATATTTGGAGGTCTCTCATTACTTTTCCTTGCAGGGAGCAGATGTGAACAGGATGCATGGCACTCTGAAGCCCCTGCACTGCGCCTGCATGGTGGCTGACGCTGACTGTGTGGAGCTTTTGCTGGAGAAAGGTGCAGAGGTATGACACCTTAGATGAAAAATACAGCACTCGGTTCTCACTTTTTAGGGAAAGGATAAACTTAGAGCTGTAGATTTTTTTAAGTGTTTTTTCTTTCACCTAGTAGCAAGATTATCTGATTCTGGCAGTCATTATCAGTTTATCTTGTGCACTCACTTTTAAAAAATATCTTCACATGTGCTTCACTGGAACTAGACAGACAGGAGTTTTATTTGAATCAGAGTTGAATGCATTTGATTTAGAATTGTCTCAGGCGATGTTGTCATGTTGGATCATGCGCACACAGGTCAACGCTTTGGATGGCTACAACCGTACAGCGCTGCATTATGCAGCAGAGAAAGACGAAGGTTGCGTAGAGTTACTACTGGAATATGGAGCTCAGCCCAACGCGCTGGATGGAAACAAGGACACCCCACTACATTGGGCTGCCTTCAAAGACAACCCTGAATGTGTGCGTGCGTTGCTGGAGAGCGGCGCCTATCCTAACGCACGTGACTACAACAATGACACGCCACTCAGCTGGGCCGCCATGAAGGGAAACCTGGAGAGTGTGCGTGTGCTGTTGGATTATGGTGCCCAAGTTCACGTGACCAACCTGAAAGGCCAGACTCCCATTTCACGGCTGGTAGCACTGCTGGCGCGTGGCCTGGGCTCTGAGCAGGAGGAAGAGTGTCTGGAGCTGCTCTGTGGCGCTGCAGGGAGGCTGGAGATGCGCCGGGCCGACGGATCCATGCCACATGAGCTCAATAAACATCCAGAGCTTCTGGCTCGCATCAGCAGCATGATGGCCCAGCCGGCATTACTGAGAGATCTTGCCCGCTGTGCTGTACGTAACAGCCTCGGGGCGCGGTACCTTCCCACTGCCGTCAACCAGCTTCCGCTGCCTGAGTCTGTTAAAGAATACGTACTCCTCAGAGACACTGGAGATATACGAGGGAGAGAAAAGGAGAGAAACAGAGAACAGACT